>CAMXCT020004835.1:25000-128633 GCA_947184155.2 Cladocopium goreaui | reverse complement strand
CAGGGCAGCAGGAAGGCTATGCGGACAAGTTGCCAAGAGCTGCCAAGAGCTGCCAAGAGCTGGAAATGTGTGTTCTTTAACTAGGGTTTCAGAAGGGACGTTAGGCCTCGTGGATTATCATTGCAGGGCACCATTCCCTCCCTCAGTGCCATGGTGTTTTCCTGTCCGGGAGGTGCATTTTTGTAAGGCAATATGTTAGCTAAAAGCACACCAGCAGGAGGGGCTTGTAGCAGGAGCAGCAGCAGCAGCAGCAGCAGGAAGCAGCGCAGCAGCAAGAGGCAGCGCAGCAGCAACAACCGAAGTAGCAGCCGAGCAGCTTACAGCAGGAGCAGGGCAGCAGGAAGGCCACGTGGACACAGTTGTCAAGAGCTGCCAAGAGCTGGAAATTTTTTAACTAGGGTTTCAGAAGGAACGTTAGCCCTGTGGATTATCATTGCAGGGCACCATTCCGTCCCTCAGTGCCATGGTGTTTTCCTGTCCGGGAGGTGCGTTTTTTTAAGGCAATTTGTTGGCTAAAAGATGTGGCAAGCAGTTGCAGCAGCCGCAGCAGAAGCAGCGCAGCAGCAACAACCAAAGTAGCAGCCGAGCAGCTTACAGCACGCAGCAGCAGGAGCAGGGCAGCAGGAAGGCCATGTGGACAAGTTGCCAAGAGCTGCCAAGAGCTGGAAATTTGTGTTTTTAACTACATTAATCAGAAGGGACGTTAGGCCTCGTGGATTATCATTGCAGGGCACCATTCCGTCCCTCAGTGCCATGGTGTTTTCCTGTCCGGGAGGTGCATTGTTTGAAGGCAATTTGTTGGCTAAAAGATGTGGTAAACAGCTGCGGGCTGCAGAGGTGGCAAACAGGTGCAAAACGCTGCTGCCAAGAGCTGTCAAGAGTTGGACCTTGTGTTCTTTAATGTTTTTTAACTAAGGTTTCAGAATGGACGTTAAGGCCCGTGGATTACCATTGCAAGGCACCATTCGTCCTTCAGTTCCATGGTGTTTTCCCGTCCAGGAGGCTGGTCAGCAGCAGCATCAGCAGCAGCCCAAGCCGGCACACCAAAAGCGGCTGGTGCTTTCCTGTCCGGGAGGTGCGTTTTTTTAAGGCAATTTGTTAGCTAAAAGATGTCGCAAGCAGTTGCAGCAGCCGCAGCAGAAGCAGCGCAGCAGCAACAACCAAAGTAGCAGCCGAGCAGCTTCCAAGAGCTGGAAATTTGTGTTTTTTAACTAGGGTTTCGGAAGGGACGTTAGGCCCCGTGGATTATCATTGCAGGGCATCATTCCGTCCCTCAGTGCCATGGTGTTTTCCTGTCCGGGAGGTTCGTTTTTTTAAGGCAATATGTTAGCTAAAAGCACACCAGCAGGAGGAGGGGCTTGTAGCAGGAGCAGCAGCAGCAGCAGCAGTAGCAGCAGCAGCAGCAGGCAGCGCAGCAGCAACAACCGAAGTAGCAGCCAAGCAGCTTACAGCAGGAGCAGGGCAGCAGGAAGGCCATGTGGACACAGTTGTCAAGAGCTGGAAATTTATGTTTTTTAACTAGGGTTTCAGAAGGGACGTTAGGCCTCGTGGATTATCATTGCAGGGCACCATTCCGTCCCTCAGTGCCATGGTGTTTTCCTGTCCGGGAGGTGCTTTTTTTAAGGCAATTTGTTGGCTAAAAGATGTGGCAAGCAGTTGCAGAGGGTTTCAGAAGGGATGTTAGGCCCCGTGGATTACCATTGCAGGGCACCATTCGTGTGTGTTCCTGTCCAGGAGGCTGGTCAGCAGCATCAGCAGCTGCCGAAGCCAGCACACCAAAAGCAGCGGAGCAGCAACAACCGAAGTAGCAGCCAAGCAGCTTACAGCATGAGCAGGGTAGCAGGAAGGCCATGTGGACACAGTTGTCAAGAGCTGCCAAGAGCTGGAAATTTGTGTTTTTTAACTAGGGTTTCAGAAGGGACGTTAGGGGGTCCATGGTCACTTGCGACCCTAAAAAACGGTCACTTGTGACCCTAAAATCCCCGGTCACTTGCGACCCTAAAAAACGGTCACTTGCGACCCTATTCCTTTAAAAACTCTCACCCCCCCTGCGTTCCACCATGCAATTGTCTCCTTTCAAAACTCTCCACCATGCAATTGTTTGGTTGGGGGGGAGGGATCATTCTACTTACATCATTACTTGACTCAGCCATTTAGGGTTTGGTTGGGGGGGAGGGATCATTCAACTTAGATCATTACTTGACTCAGCCATTTAGGGTTTGGTTGGGGGGGAGGGATCATTCTACTTACATCATTACTTGACTCAGCCATTTAGGGTTTGGTTGGGGGGAGGGATCATCGTACTTACATCATTACTTGACTCAGCCATTTAGGGTTTGGTTGGGGGGGAGGGATCATTCAACTTAGATCATTACTTGACTCAGCCATTTAGGGTTTGGTTGGGGGGGAGGGATCATTCTACTTACATCATTACTTGACTCCGCCATTTAGGGTTTGGTTAGGGGGAAGTCCATTTCATTGTACTTACATCATTACTTGACTCAGCCATTTAGGGTTTGGTTGGGGGGGAGGGATCATTCTACTTACATCATTACTTGACTCAGCCATTTAGGGTTTGGTTGGGGGGGAAGGACCATTGAACTTACATCATTACTTGACTCAGCCATTTAGGGTTTGGTTGGGGGGTTGGGATCATTCAACTTAGATCATTACTTGGCTCAGCCATTTAGGGTTTGGTTGGGGGGAGGGATCATTCTACTTACATCATTACTTGACTCAGCCATTTAGGGTTTGGTTGGGGGGAGGGATCATTGAACTTAGATCATCACTTGACTCAGCCATTTAGGGTTTGGTTGGGGGGGAGGGATCATTCTACTTACATCATTACTTGACTCAGCCATTTAGGGTTTGGTTGGGGGGAGGGATCATTTAACTTAGATCATTACTTGACGCAGCCATTTAGGGTTTGGTTGGGGGGGAGGGGTTATACATTACTTGACTCAGCCATTTAGGGTTTGGTTGGGGGAGAGGGATCATTCTACTTACATCATTACTTGACTCAGCCGTTTAGGGTTTGGTTGGGGGGGAGGGATCATTCAACTTAGATCATTACTTGACTCAGCCATTTAGGGTTTGGTTGGGGGGGAGGGATCATTCTACTTACATCATTGCTCGACTCAGCCACTTAGGGTTTGGTTGGGGGGGAGGGATCATTCTACTTACATCATTACTTGACTCAGCCATTTAGGGTTTGGTTGGGGGGGAGGGATCATTCAACTTAGATCATTACTTGACTCAGCCATTTAGGGTTTGGTTGGGGGGGAGGGATCATTCTACTTACATCATTGCTTGACTCAGCCATTTAGGGGTTGGTTAGGGGGGACGGATCATCGTACTTACATCATTACTTGACTCGTTACGGTGATACGACATGAAGCAGATTGAAGCCTAATACGTAACTATATGTTTCTTGTCTACGTGATGCTGCACCCACCTTCTGCCTTGGCAAAATGCCACTGCGGACGACACAATACCAAATTTGGCACAATTGAGGACTGCAACTTGGCACATGCGATTTGAAAGTTCTTTAGCGCAAGTGCGCGCATGAACTTCACAAACTAATCTTTCTCCCAGGATTTCAGCAATCATTTGAGCACCACAGTGCAACATATTGGAAGGTCACGAGACTTGTACAACCCATGTACAATGTGAATGGATATGCCCTAATGCCCTAATGGACAAATAGATGGACATGCATGGATATAACAGTATACTATCATACTATACCATTGTCAATGGTGGTGAAATTCAGTGCATCACCGACGCATGGATTGCTAAGGTTGGCCGCAACTTTCTGTATAATTGTCTGGCCGCGAGTTTGTCTGTGTATAACTTTCTTCGTGAATATATTTTGCATTATCGAAGGAAGTTTCGAAATCAAACTTCCGACAATATGGGCAGATGAAAAGCAGAGATGGGAAGAGGCAGAGAGAAGAGAAGAGTAGAAGAGAGCAGATCAGAGAAGAGAACGAGTCAGAAGAAAGAAGATGCAGAGGAGCCAAAAGGTAGTGTTTTCCAATGCCTTGTGGCTCCGGAGGGTCGACAAGTAAGCTCGCTACAGCGGCGGGCGCGGAGCCAGCTGCCCAGATGAGAAATACAAAATTGTGCACGCCGTTGTGGCGTGACGTCCATTTCGAAGTCAACATGCACAAAAACCAACATGTTCGGACCGCCTTTAGCAGTTGAGATGGAGAGATAGAGAGATAAAGAGATAGAAAGAGAGAGAGAGAGAGTCAACATGTACAAAACACACCATGTTCGGACCGTTTTTAGAAGTTGAGGTAAAGAGATACAGCGATAACAAGATAGAAAGGGAGAGCGAGAGAGATAGATAGATAGAGAGATAGAGAGAGATAGAGAGATAGATAGATAGATAGATAAGATAAAATAAGTTAAGATAAGATAAGATAACATGAGATAAGATAAGATAAGATGAGATAAGATAAGATAAGATGAGATAAGATAAGATAAGATAACAAGATAGATAGAGAGAGATAGATAGATAGAGATAGATAGATAGATAGATAAGATAAGATAAGATAAGATGAGATAAGATAAGATAACAAGATAGATAGAGAGAGATAGATAGATAGAGATAGATTGATAGATAGATAGATAGATAAGATAAGATAAGATAAGATAAGATAAGATGAGATAAGATAAGATAAGATAACAAGATAGATAGAGAGAGATAGATAGATAGAGATAGATTGATAGATAGATAGAGATAGATTGATAGATTGATAGATTGATAGATTGATAGATTGATAGATTGATAGATTGATAGATTGATAGATTGATAGATTGATAGATAGATAGATAGATAAATAGATAGATAGATAGATAGATAGATAATTAGATAGGTAGATAGAAAGATAGATAGATAGATAGATAGATAGATACATAGATAGATAGATAGATAGGTAGATAGATAGATAGATAGATAAATAAATGACATGTAGCTTCGAAGCCCTTAAACGAAGCTTTTCTGCGAGACTTCCTACAAAAATGAAGCTTCGAAACTCAAACACAAAAACTTTTCTGCGAGACTTCCTTCAAAAATGAAGCTTCGAAGCTCTAAAACGAAGCTTTTCTACGAGACTACTTCCTTCAAAACTGAAGCTTCCAAACTCAAAAACCTAGCTTCGAAGCCCTTAAACGAAGCTTTTCTGCGAGACTTCCTTCAAAAATGAAGCTTCGAAGCCCTTAAACGAAGCTTTTCTGCGAGACTTCCTCCAAAAATGAAGCTTCGAAGCTCTAAAACGAAGCTTTTCTGCGAGACTTCCTTCAAAAATGAAGCTTCGAAGCTCTAAAACGACGCTTTTCTGCGAGACTTCCTTCAAAAATGATGCTTCGAAGCTCTACAACGAAGCTTTTCTGCGAGACTTCCTTCAAAAATGAAGCTGCGAAACTCAAAAACGAAGCTTTTCTGCGAGACTTCCTTCAAAAATGAAGCTACGAAACTCAAAAACGAAGCTTTTCTGCGAGACTTCCTCCAAAAATCATGCTTCGGGCACGAATAGGGTCACAGGCGACCACAAAGGTGCCGCACCATTTTCGTGTGGCAGGTGTGGGACTTCGAGCACACCTGGTCACTTGTGACCCTATCTTTTTTACTTCAAAACGTAGAAACAGTGATTAGGGTCACAAGCGACCAATGTCCCGGTCGCCTCGTGGATTTCAGTGCAGGCACCATTCCGTCCGCAGTTGCGTGTCTTGGTGGTGTGTCTGTGTGGGGGGTTGCGTCCGGGAGTTTGGGTCGTTTTGTTTCAAGCATATGTTTGGCGCTGAAAAGCACTGGTAAATGTGTGGGTGTTTGTGTGCGGTGGGGTGGTGACTAGGGGTCGGAGAGTGGGGGGGACGTTTAGGCCTCGTGGATTATCATTGCAGGGCACCATTCCGTCCCTCAGTGCCATGGTGTTTTCCTGTCCGGGAGGTGCGTTTTTATTAAGGCAATATATATATATGTTAGCTAAAAGCACACCAGCAGGAGGAGGGGCTTGTAGCAGGAGCAGCAGCAGTAGCAGCAGCAGCAGCAGGAAGCAGCGCAGCAGTAACAGCCAAAGTAGCAGCTGCAGCAGCTTACAGCAGGAGTAGGGCAGCAGGAAGGCTATGTTGATACAGTTTTTCTACGGCTTCAGACGACATGTTAGGCACTTTTTGGGCTGCATTTTGTCGTTGTTCCGTCCTTCACTGCCACTGTGTTTCCCCGTCCAGGAGCCACGTTTTGGGACTCGGCGCAGCAGTAGCAAGAGTAGAAGCAGTAGCAGCAGCAGAGGCAGCAGCAGCCGCAGCAGAAGCAGCGCAGCAGCAACAACCAAAGTAGCAGCCGAGCAGCTTACAGCACGCAGCAGCAGGAGCAGGGCAGCAGGAAGGCCATGTGGACAAGTTGCCAAGAGCTGCCCAGAGCTGGAAATTTGTGTTTTTTTTGTGTGTTTTTTAACTAGGGTTTCAGAAGGGACGTTAGGCCTCGTGGATTATCATTGTAGGGCACCATTCCGTCCCTCAGTGCCATGGTGTTTTCCTGTCCGGGAGGTGCATTTTTTACGGCAATTTGTTGGCTGAAAGATGTGGCAAACAGTTGCGGGGTGCAGAGGTGGCAAACAGGTCCAGATTCAAAACCCACTCGCTCTGAAATATCAGCTAGCAAAAATAGGCCCGGGGTCGGCGGCAGGGGCGGCAGCCCTTAGATAAGGGAATTCCTGGTTCAATTCTAGGCACCTTAGGCACCCTTGCTATTTTTCTTTCGACTCCGATGCTAAACTTGCACCTGAAGTTGCCTCCGCGAAGCTTTTTTGACACATCAAATATGCCTGAAATTTCAGGGTGTCAAGGTGGGCAATGACTTTCTCCTTGGATCGCAGTTGGTTCAACCGCCTTGGCATCTGCATGCGCAGTTTCCGGAGTTGAGAACCTCGCATCTGCCGCCAGATTGTCTCTGGCAGTGATCTGGGATCCCCAAAAAAAACTGAAGAGTGAATAGATGGACCACCTTGATCTCTGAGGGCGCTGTCAATGTTTGGCAGTTGAGTTTTTGATCCAATCTTAACACCTTCCAACACAATGCAGTTTGCACCGTGCAGTATACTTACGTATACTTACCGCAGGATCGGTCCAAGATTAATTATCACAGCTAAAGTCGGTAAAGTGTAGGTGCCAAATCGCTGTTGAGAAACGCAATGCAACTTCCCTGGAGGAAAACCACTGCAGAGCCAAGTTGTTCCTTGGCTCAAAAGCACAGGAGGAAGCACCGGCGTGTTAACTACGATTGAAACCTATTGAAACGGACTAGACTCTAGACAATCGGATGTTGTAGAAACATCAGGGAAACCCAAATGTATGAACTCTTTAACCGCTGGGACAGAAGCTAGGTCTTTGCCCAAGCAATCCGACTCCAAAAGTTCGAAAGAAACTTTAGCAATGGAAAACACAAGAGTCGTTGGACTATGGCGTTTCCTAGCTTCAATATTATTCAAAGTTTTTCCAATTTGTGAGATAGTTTCAACAATTTCCACGATGATCGCAGATGGGCTGGCTCAGTGGTTGTATGCATTGACCAGCTGCTGACAGAATGAAACGCTGCAAGGTTCGTTCATGTGCGAATACGGCTGGTATGCCAAATGGCACGGACCTTAGGATGGTGAGTGCAGGGGGTTCAGCTTCAAGTCCAGCGGAGAATGATGGTTGAGAGTTGAGACCACAAAATGGCTGAAATATATTGAAAATTATTGAAATATGCTGAATTTTTAGTAGACCTGGCCCATCCTGGCCCCAAAGGAAGAACTGAACACAGCACGCCATCATGACATGTGTGCCTGGCGCCTTGGACGCATGCGGGCTTGAACTGAATCAACCGAAAGAAAACCACGCAACAATTGCAAAACAACAAAGACTCCTTTCATGCGTTTCATGTACATGTAATTATACCATATACATCCATATACCGTATACCTGTCTCATTTGGTCAAAGAGCGATCTGGAGTAGCTGACTTGGCGTACAGCCAGAGGATCGCATAGAGCTCTTCATGGCTACCTGTGGGCTGAGACGGCTGCCTTTCTAGTAGACAAACAAAATCAAGGAACAACGACCATCCCAAGAACCACAGTGCCGAAACAAGTCAATGAAAGACCCTTCTAGCGTGACCTGAATTCCGTCATATTGGTAGCCTGTTCAAAGAGGAACTTCTTAGTCTTGGCACGTTGCCAATTTGCATTCCTAGCTTTGGGGACAATCATATATCAAAAATGAACGTTGGGGGATTACAACCTCTTTTGTGCTGTCCTGCAGCCAAACTCTTTCAGTCGTTCACTTGTCTTGGCCTTATACATCTCCGTCCATCCGTTGTTCGCTTTCGCATGGTATCCCGCACAAAGTGCCCAAACAATTTTCCATGGAAGGATGTTTGACAGGGATCGGAGAACTGTTGCGCTGACATGACATGCGCTGACAAGCTACGACGTACAGCCTTGGGATTCCCGGTGGTACCAGATGTAAAGATCCTTGCAGGGAAAGTTTCACAGGTATTGGGCCATTGGGCAAGGTGCCACACCACTTCTAAGACAAAACTAGCTTGCAACATCCCTTGCTGCATCATGTTGCACTCTTTAAAGTTTAAAGCCAGTGTGATTTCGGCAACATTCCAATGGAAGGTCGCTGAATATACATGTTTGCCACAGAAGTTGTCCTTGCCCTAGTCTTGTCTAACCCGCTAAGGTTTGAGAAACGGATGCTCTCCTGCAGCTATGCCTTTAAAATAGAGGTGGCAACACCAATGATGCAAAACATTCTTTAGCTGAGATTCCACATACGCTCAGAACTGCTCAAATACAAAAGCTAAAACAATGATTTTTGTCAAATAGCATTCATTGATGCTGTCAGGTGTCAAATTGCCCAAACGATGCGGCTGTGCCATAGGCGGCTCAGCAAACGTTGAGCCAGCGCCTTGCCTACGAGGGTTCTTTTTGGATCTTTTTAGGTTTTTTAAGGTTTGAACGGCACAACTTGCAAACATGGCAAGAGATGCCATTGATTCCTCTCTTGGCAATTGAAGTGCTTGGATGTGTCCAAATCAGCTATTCCTTCACCTCATCATTGGAATGGCATTTCACAATCAGTCAAAGGATCCAAATCAAAAAATACCTTCAAGACCACTCAAAAAGGGGGACATAGTGGGACATTTACATGTGGTTTTACTCAATAGTCCATTGAGGAGGTACATGACCACTTGCCACCCAGCCTGGCAAAGGTTTGGATGTCTTTGGGCTGAAGCAGGAGACACTGGCAGGATGCAGCCCAACCCATGGTCTGTGTCACAAAATGTTGGCTCCCCTGTTTCAGTGGCTTTCAATTGGGCAATCATGAGCACTAATTGGGAATCAACTGTCTCCAACTCGAGTACTGGATCCGTGGGGCAGTTTGCCACGAGCGAATGCAGCAAAAAGCAGCGACACCTTCGTGGCCTTCACGTCTTCCAGTTCCTCCTTGGAAACTGGATCCTCACAGTATCTCACAGCCAGGAATACGATTTCAGCACCCAAAGCCCAACAAAAAACTCGACACACGGGACAAATCTCAGCAGTTTCTTGTGTCAGTTTTAGTTCTCGTCATTTCTGACGTTGTCCGCTTGATCAAAATCCGTTGCTGGTCCTCCAAAACCAACAACTGCAGGGCGGGGAGAAGCCGCAACTCGGAGCAAAGGGCATGGCGGTGTAACGAGGTGAAGCACCACCTTGCAACAGCTATAGGATGCTATAGGTATTGTGCACGTTTCTTGGCCTAGTCATGAAATACCACATATAGGAATCAATAGGATCTGTTCAAGTAATCTGCTCGAACTGCAACCCTATTAGTCAGCATGGAAAACCGTTGGCATTTGGCAGTGGCTCAAATCTGGTTTCAGATGAGACGCTGGTTCATCATGCTGACCAAGAAAATGAGGAAAGCTTCAACTCTGGTGGAGCCGCACCACGCAAGCCTCTAAGAATCAAGAGCCATCATGCAAGTGGGTAGCAGATGGTAGCAGCACTAAGAATTGACACCAAGCAGGATGGTGATCAAAACAGTTCTCTGACGGTTGTATTTGACACACACATATTATATATATAATTATAAATCGTATATATATATATATACAGAAGCCGTCGCCGAGTAGCACGACGTCCTCGCCACGCTTGATGATCTGGTCCAGATCCAAGCGTTGCCGCAACTGCAGTGCCAAGGAAGACAGGTCGTTCCACAAAGTGCCGTAGGTGAAGGTCCTAAGGTCGCCGATGCCCAAGGGAAGAAGCTCTGATAATGATATACCGTGATGTATATATATAGTATATATATATATAATTCCTTCTTCTTCCTATTACTAAAACTCCCCCAAATAAGAAAAATAGGATTGGTGTGACACTTCCGGATTTTTTTGGTTGGGCAGAATTGGATTCTTAATTGTGGTAGTTGAGAATCAATAGGAGAACAGGATGATGAAACAATGGGTTCAACCCCCTATGAATAAAAATAGATTGCCAACTGGAAGTTTTTTTCTTGGGGTCCCATCTCGCAAGCTATATTTTCTATTTTTATCATTAAGGTTTTCATTGGAACAATACACCGCGTAGGGGAAAGCTTCGAGATCCAGTTTTTGGCAATTCTTTATATAGATTTTAATAAGGGATTTATTCAAATTTGAAATCAAGTTTTTTGTCTTTATTATTAAGGTTTTCATTGGAATATTGGGGGAAAGCTTCGGAATCCAGTTTTTGGCAATATTTTATATAGATTTTAATAAGGATTTAATTGAATTTGAAATCAAGTTTTTTTATTTTTATTTTTAGGGTTTTCACTGGAATATTAGGGGCACCCGAATACAAAATACACCCTAATAATTAATACCACCGTGTTTACCATTTGGGGGGAGAGGGGGTGTTTTAGTAATAGGGAGAGAGGATTATATATTTTATTTATATGTATATCTGATCTTTGGGAGCTATGTGGAGCTTGAATTTGTCGCTACGGTAGCCTGTAGCATTCTTTAGCCGCTTTAGCCATCTGGCCTCTGAAGGTGGTCTTGTAGCAAGTAACATCCCCAACATCCACTTATCGGAGACCTGCATGACATCCGTGGAGCAAATTTCATACCTTTATATACACCGTTGGCAGACCTTCGAATCAACTTCACCACATCCCACCACATCCTACGAATCAGTGCTTCCCTCAGGCTCCTTTTCATTGGAATTTTCATGTTCATGGCAGCCATGAACTCATCAAGCTCTCCGAGACTAGACTCTTTGCATTGCAAAACTCACTTGAGGCCACTAGAGATCATTAGAGTCCATTAAATGAGTCCATTAGCTACCAACCCACTGCATGCAAAGTCTGCGAGCGCAACCTTTTCAAGCAAGGCCGTGTTCTTGGGGCAATGGGGGCAGCGCCCTTCTTTCCCTGGCCAACAAGTTCAACAAAGCTCAGCCGATACAAGCTGAAAGGAGTCGTCACAGCGTGACCACTCTGCAACGCCCTTCTGTGCAGACTCATTCTACAGTACATCATTCTATGAAGGAGGTCAGTCATTGCAAAGATCTGGGTGTCTAAGTCTGGCAACACATGTCACAGAATGGGCACAGCCACGCACTGCCAGCTTCCTTGATCCAAACCACTACTCCGGTGAGATGCAATGGCGTACCCCTTTGGGCTCAGGCGCCAACCAGGAGCTCCCGTAGTTGCAAGTGTCTCCTGAGCTATGCTGTGCTATGACAATTCATGAACATTGCAAAAGAAAGCAGTGCCAGCATACAGTAGCAACATGCAAGTAGTGGAGAATACGGAAATATAACATCACTTGATATATAATGATATATATATATTATAATGTATTATAATATACAACTTCCCTGAGATCGGTGCAGCATGGTGCAGCCACATCTTGTTGTACACCTTTCTTTCAGGCTGGAATGTCATGGTACCAGGTACCAGGTAGGTCCAATCAGTTCCAATCATGTCTCTTTGCCAAGGTGCTCCAACGCTTTCCAACCTTCCGGTCCGAGGCGGTGCCAATTCACCACCTCCCAATGTGCAGCGGCATTCTGCGTCGGGAGCCAACGAACCCGGGACTGGTTGGCCAAGTTTGGAACAGCGCCGTCCAGGGACAAAAGGCCCACACTGTCAATTCCATCGATCCTCACGGTTTCGGATGGTTCAGTGGTTCAGTTCCGCTTCAGTGGTTGACCAATGGATCCAATGGATTCAATGGTTGACAAACAATGACAAACAGATTTCAACAGCAAACCTTAAGCACATATCTTTGCACAAACTCGTGAACGGATTTGGGTTGCCCATGGTTGCCCAGACTTCCTTTCGCTTCCTTTTCTCTTAGCGGCCTCATTTTTTGCGGTTTGTTCACGATAGTTCACAATCATTCATCACTTCATCACTTCCCTCAAGCTAAGCCAAGCTGACACATGCTGACAGCGTCCTCATCACTATCCAGCTGGGCTCGAAGTCATTCTCGTGAGCCCAGTCCTCCAAACTCAAGCATCTGTCAAATGTCACAGCATTGACGGCCAACAGATCAACTCTTTTCTTAGTTGAAACTTGAGAAAACATGTCGGGAGTTTCAGCAGTTGTTCTGATTGTTATTAAATCAGTGACACAGGTCCTCGAAAACATGTCAGACCAAATTCCTCAAGTTGCCTGGGATGTATCTTGCGCACACGGACCACCACGTTGACAGAGATTGAACAGCAAACCTTGCGCTACCAACGACTCGATCTACTCGATCTAAGTCCTTGATGCTAAAGGGCTGCTTCTCATAGGCCTTGCATTTCTCGGCCCACAAGCTGAAGTAGTTCCTCAAGTACGACTTCTGCAGGGCACCAGGCTATGGCCAAGAGATGTGGATCTTCAGAGAGCTCTGGAATAGAAATATGGCCTTTCAAAATGCTAAACCTCCATTCTGATTCAAGGTCGTCAGGGGATACAAAGACTTTCACAAAAACATCTGATACAAATATGTTTTTTTTTTTCTCTCTCTCTCTCTCTCTGCGTTTGCCAAAAAGATTCAAAAACATTCTCCACACGTAAACTCACAAACAGAGCAAATTAAATGTATGTATATTTATATAATTATGTATATTATTGTGTAATATTGTGTGTATATTATTGTGTATGCAATGTGTGAAAGTCTAAAGAGTCTAAAGTTTAGACCCACAATAGCTGCTCCATGTTACATGACGGAAACCTCTCACCCTCCGATAACCCTGGTGCAAGCTTCTGCTTGCAGCTGCTGAGAGAATTCCAGTCACAGTGAGGAAAGTGAGTTCGCAGCAAGTATTGCCCAGTGATGTCTGTCCAGGGTGAATTAAAATCAGCCTCAGTGCCGGTTTGAGTCGGACTGCCGCCTGTGGAACTGTACAATCGTCCATCATCCATCATTGTCCATCATCGTCCATCATCGTCCATCATCGTCCATCATCGTCACAGTAAAGTAAAGCCAAAAAGCTGGAATGAGTTGGGTCGTAATTCTCCTGCAGTTGCGGTGATAGTGGACAGAATTCACACAATCTTGTTCCAAGCAGGCTTGCAGCAACAAAAACGACACCAACAAAACACACCGGCATTCTGATACACTTTGTGGTGAAGAGGTTTTCTGACTCTGACCCAGATTGCATCTTTGACTCAAACACTGCCACGGTTGAAGTGCCAGCCTCAAGCATTCGTCGTCGTCGTCGTCGTCGCCGTTGCCCCATTCGATGCGACGGAAGAATGCACCGGCTTGAGGCCAAACACACCCTGATGTGTCTGAGCTGGCTGATTTGTTGATCTGGCTTGGGGTATCTTGGGGTCTTGGGATGTCTTGGGCTGTCTTGGGGCAGGATTGAAGAACGACATTCTGTGCACAAATTAGGCAAAAAATGTCAAAACAGGTGGGCATGGCACAACAGAGCCACGAACATCCACAAACTCTTGAAAATTAATGTCCTTCCCTTCCCGTTTCAAGTACCGCTTTAACTTGCAAAGATTGACATAGATTGACACAAAATCCAGCAACTTTTCACTTGTAATCCAACAAGCAGCTTGGTATAGATCCTCGTGGAAAGGCGCACTGGTGTGGCATCAGAGTTCGGAGCGTCACTTCCTCGTCCGCTGACAGTGAAGGATCTATATAGAACCTGGGTCTGCGTCATTCGCATGAGGTTCGCCGTATTTTCACCAAAGATCAGAAAGTCAGAAATGTGAAAATCGTTGGATCGCCAATGTAGGTTCAACTTTGAGCGTGTCCATTGGCAATTGCTGCTTGGGATCCTGTTCCCCTTCTCTTTTTTCAATTTTCATCATCCTGTGGATAGCTCCCTTTTTTTTGCCTTGATTCATCTTGATGCCCTCCTCCTGTCTTTTCCTAGCATTTCCATTTCGCGGTAGGGTACCAAGCTGCTGGTGTGTCTGCGTCCAAGCAGCTCAACGCAAAAGCGCTTGAAGCGATGCCAGCTTTGTCTGGCAGCTTGGAAAAACTTCTTCCGAAGCAACTTGGAATCGATCACAACGCCTCAGCTGTGGGATTCAGGGCCAGCCAAGCTGAAACCACATCTTTCCACCAGTGGGAATAGTATGGAATTGTGAATGTCACTTCATAATGTACCGTTACAACCATAATAAAGATCATAATTGATCACAATCATAATTATACAGTACATGCAAGTTATATCAAGTTATCTTTTGATCCAAACATATCCAAACGAAGAACATCTTTCGGTGTATGATCCAATGAATCCAAGACACGGCTGCTCTTCATGTGTCGATTGCCAGGGCTGTCTGAGTACCTACAATGCTTGCAGTCGGTACGACATGGTACGACTGGGCTGGTGCAGTCCCATTGCTCCCGGTTTTATCATTCTCAGATCTCAAGAACACTCAAGAGTAAATCATGGTTTGAATATGTTTGAATATGGATCCACACTACCTGGGTCTCACCAAAGGACCCAAGGACAAGGGTGTGGTGCGGGGATGGCGTGGGATGGCCTGGGATTGCAGATTGGGTTCCGTGCCAAGAAACAGATCATGGACAAAGACTTCGAGCCGGGGGCAGGTCGTCATGATACGCAGCACATCGCTGGCTTCCACTTGCGGCAAGTAGATGGTGGAGCCTTCGTTCCAACCTCTGCTCCGGCCCAGGACTTCGGTCGTACTTTGCAACACCGAATCCGTTGACCTATGGTGAAACATCCAAAGATAGATGAGATCAGATGTCAAAAAGATGTCAAAAAGGGCAGGAGCTTCTATATCTTCTATGAGCTTATGAAAGTCCGATCACGGTGGCCCCTTCCATCTCAGCTTTTTGGGCGAGCAACACATGTGGTCGGTGAGCTTCACATCGTACACCCGCAACTTACCTCAGCTTTTTTTTGCTGGAAAATGCCTAGCCTGATCAAGCTGACCTTTCAGCCAAGCTGGCCCATGTGATGTGAGTACGTAAAAAAGAGAACATTTGAAACACATGCATATTACAATATATGTAATATATTACAAGCTTGCACAGGGCCCACACGATAGCACCCAGAAAAGTCTGAAGATCCGCGTGAACATCTACATTGACATAATTATAATTGTAATACATCCATGATCGATCCTACCGTGGAACCGCCATGAATCACCCATTCAGGTGCTGGAGACGGAACCAGCTTTCGGCATCCCCTGAATAACTTGCCGAGGTGCTTAAATTGCAAAGTCGAGACGTTTTCATCCAGTCCATAAACCACGGAGCCCGCACTTTGTCAGGATAGCAGGTTTTGAAGATAAACACCTCCCACGAGGAAAGGCAGGAGTTAAACAGCCAGTCATCTGTAAAGGGGTCAAGCTGAGGTCATTCCAGCCTCATGTCAGCTTCAGAAAAAACTTCCCGTGGCACTAAGATCCTGCAGTGTTGTGAAATGCAGCGTTGCCCCCAACAGGGTGAACCAAGGTGAAACAAGGTGAACCAGGGCGACCAAACGCTACCAACATCCCTACCAACACCCCTACAAACATCCTTGCCATTTTCCAATTCTTTGGCCGTTTAGGCTCGGGCACAGCTTGGACCGCCTCGAGGTCTTCAAACGAGCAAATGTCCCCAAAGCGTTGCTGCAGCAGGAGTTGAGACTTTTCCTTCCACAGAAAGCCGACATCCACAGATCCTCAGACGTGCAAAAGACACACATGTCAGGCGCTTCAAATTTGCGCCCACTCTCAGCTGTAGGGTATGGTACATGAGCTTGTCTCACCCTTGTCAAACTTGACCAGTTCATCCAAGCATTCAACTTGCTTGGATTTTTTGCGCCTGGCTCACTAGGGTTGTGAAGATTCATGTAGCACTAGGGGACTGGTGTAGAAGCACAACGTGTTTAGCACAATGTGCATACATAGGGGGAGAGAGAGAGAGAGATATATATATATATATGCATGCCATATGTATGTATATCATATATATTATATGACATATATATATATATATGCGTATGTATATTCATCCAAGCCTTCAACTTGCCTGAGTCACTAGGGTTCTGAAGGTTCCATGCACCTTGAATCACCAAGCCTTTTCAAGTTTGGTCTGTCCTTGCCTCTGACTGTAAAAAACAAACCCTGTGGGCCAAGTGTCTGAGTCGTAGAAAGTGATCTTCAGTCATGCAGGCGCTTTTCAATACCCGCCGGCATTGTGCAAGCTGCACCCTCAAGCGCTTCAGTCGCCCAACGACAGTTTCAAAAGGGAACACCACAGTGGTTTGTCTTTCCCGCAGGCTGGAACAAAGATTGAACTAGAAATACTAGAGTTTACTGACTGTCTCATTACTTTTCCAGATGTTTTTGCATCAGGTTCATCCTGCAATACACTCCGGTCCAGTTAAGACCTTTGATTCCTTTCAAATCTCGGTATCTGATAGACGTCTACCTGAAGTCGATGTGGCTTCACGTCAGCAAATTTGTCAAGCTGCAAGGAAGGAAAAGCGAGACTTTGGCAAACACCTTCACGACAAAGGATCGCCTTGCTGGCACTGCTGGTAGGATACCAAAGACAATAAACTAAATAAACTAAATAAACAAATCGATAAACAAAAATATAACATGATATAACAAGTTCATATATGGCACTCAGCAGGGCTTCGGGATGGGTTGGTGTAAACATGTGTAAACATGGCTTGGAAGAAGGGATGGTCTCCGTCTTCTCCTGACTTGAAGCTCCCAACACTCAAAGTTCCACTAGATCTTCATCTTTCTGGTGCCAAAACAGCCCGTGAGTCAGATTTCCATAGATTTCCCATCTCAGAACTGGTGCTACAGAGAGCCAAGTCACCCAACAATCGTCGCTAAGAGTCGCAGTCGCAGACGGCACTCTCTGTGCCATGCCGCAGGGCTAAGGAGGGCATTTTTGGCCAAACATGCTGGCGGAATCAATCGACGGACTGGTGGAGGAAAAGAGTGAGTACATTAGAAATAATAGAAATCATAAGAATATCCGAGATCATTCTAGATTGCTGGATTCGCGCTGAGATCTGTAGAGCTGGGCATGCATTATTTTCGCGATTTCCTCCGGAAACAGTACTAACCACCTGCACATGCTACTTGAAAATCTCATAACTGATAAGTTGGGACAATGTCACAAATTTGTCGTGCAATATGTGCACCTAGGATTTGCCGCTTAGTCCTCTTAGCTTGTAAATCCGCAATGTGCAAAGCTTGAGCCCTAGCCAAGTCTTCTGGGAGCTGACTGCTCGTGTCCATGCATGGGGTATAGGGTATACGGTATAATCGATGATTGATATGACAGATATACTAAGTTACTAGATGTTGTCAAATTTTCAACATTGCCACCTGAGCCATCTGTCTTTAATGCAACGGTTCTAGCTTTTCATGTTCATGGATAGCTTTCAAGACAGTTTAGTCTATAATCCAAACCCATCGACTCCATGTCCCAAGCAGAATTGATGCTAACTTATATCTACTAATTGCTGCACCCCAATTCTGCGGCCCAGCGTCTGGTATTTCTGGTCTTGCTTGATGGCAATGGCAGGCTCCGCTTCGAAGACTTTGATCTAAGCTGAAGAGGTGTTCAAAGTGACATCACAGGACATGGACAAAGGGCAAACCTGACAAGGACAACCTACATCCATCTACATCCATAGAAATCCTTGCAATCTCAATCAATCTCAATTTCATCCAGTCTGTCTTCATCCTCTGTGAACATGAAGCAAAAATTGGAAGCCAACCGACTTGATGGATCATTTTGCTAGCGAGGAACAACGCTGCGGATGGTCTGTGGCATTGGCCCCTGCAGAGGGAACAACTCTATGCAAAAGGCTTCCACTCCGTGAAGCGTCACCTGAGGCACTAGGACCACTAGGATCACTAGGCTAGCGGCTAGGGGCGGGCAGTTGGCAAAGGAAGCTGATAATTCATTCTGCTAAGATCTGCCAAGTATAGAGACTAATAGAGACTAATTACAGCCAGAATGCTCTGTTCGATTGGGGTACCAATTCAATGTAATGACAGAAGAATAAAGCAGCTGCTTCAGCCGACAGGATGGGGGAGTCAAGGGTAAGTTGTCATGGGACCGACCAAGCAAGACTTGAAATAAACGAAGCTCTAGGGCACAACTGCCAATGACTAGGGACGTGCAATGGAGGAAGCAGAAATGAGTTTGAAGTGACCAGCAAAAGCAAATGAATAGAAACACGGCTTGCAGTTCAAGAGCATCTAGCAAACTTTCAGCGGTATATACGTAATCCAGCCATCATCATCCAAGATAATACAAGCGGCATTCCCATGAAATGCCAAGCGCAAATAACCTGCAAGTCCACAGCTGGGAGTTGACATGAGTTGACCGAGGTGGCTGAAGCGATAATCACACAGCACCCACAATCAAAAGCATAAAAACACATTAAAAAACAATCACCAGCTGTTGGTCGACCCCTCTGTGGGCAATGGAACGAGGTCATGTTTTGTGCGAAGCTGACATGGTGGTGTTCGACGAACGAGGGAATTTTAACATGTTCATACATTTTCAATGTAGTGGGGCAAAGACATTGTCACGGAAGGCATGTGATGTCTCTGCCCGGCTACGTGTACGACGTCCCAAATGTTGTCGGATCAAATGAAATCCATTTCCAAACTCTTTGTTGATGAGCGGTGCGCTAGACCTGGGCTTGCCGAGGATTCATGTGATCGCTGACCCGTCATGACCCGTCACTTGGGCTGTTGGGATCTGTTGGGATCTGTTGGGATCTGTTGGGATCTGTTGGGATCTGTTGGGCATGATTCACAAGTTGCTACGTGATCTGCAGCCAAAATGCAGCGGATGTGGACTGAAACCATCACGGCCCAGGGTGTTGAAGGCTCTCAAGGAGAACGTGCTTTGGTGATGGACAGTCAGGGCAACCAAGACATCCTGCGGCTTGAGAGCTTGCTGACTGCACTGCCCCACACGGACTCTTTGTATCAGCTTTGTTGCCTATACTTATCATGTCATATCCTCCTGTAAATTCCTGTCTTAAAGACCTTAAAAGGACCCTTGGCCACCTCAGCTTTCACCATTGACTTGCTCAAGGGAGAATCTTCTCATCCTGGTCCCAAGTGTCCATCTCTTTGATCCATGGCCATCCCTACTTCAGTCCTCCACAAACAAAGCTTCATCAAATCCAGGTCGAGGATCTTCAAGAATGGCCTGTCGAATAGCATCTGCATACCTCTTGCATTGTTGCACCTTTAAATTTACATCTATATATAATCTTTTTTTGGCCAGGGCCTCTCTAATGTGCCCATGTTCGTAAAATTTTGTCTAGAGTCTAGTCTGGGTCAGACCCTTGACTGCACTAGTCACTATACATACAGTACATTATACAGTACATCTACAATCATCTATACACTCCGTGCCTCTCTCTGAAGCGCAGATCTCTCTGTATCCGAAAGTCTCCCGTCTGCCTCCCAGAAGCCATCGTGGAAGCAGCCAAAGTCAAAGCTTGCAGCTGGCTCCATGTCCTCCAGCCAAGCTTCACCGAAGCTGCTCCAGTAGCTGCAACAGTCTGCCCAACAGTCTGCAACATTCTGCAAGGTGTCTCTCCCTCTCCCTCCCTCTCTCTGACAATAAGGGATGAACTTGGATAAAAGATGAGCCAAAGCGGGTGTCTAAGCTTCAAACTTGTCCCCAAAACATCCCAACACATATGACACATTATGAACCAGGATGAGGGGTCCAGAAAAAAAACACATCATTTATCATCAATATAGAATAATCAACACACCTCAGAGTCTTAGGTACGGAGTGTCTGATTTTGATCCAACATCCAACTTTCATATCATTTCATATTTTTCATGGTTTCACCAAACCACAAAGGCTCCTTTGACCAAACCTTGACCTGTGAGATCATCTCACATGCCGGGCGATCGGCCACATGCAAATGTGGAGCAGCCATTGGAGATGCCTCATAGGAAGTACAGGGCGGTCCACCATGGTGCACCAATTTCAAGCTTGGCAGCATCTTGATTGGGAGACATCGGGAGACAGTAGGGACCATCATGGAACGATGGGATGACTGCTGGCTTCAAGCTGATTCAAGTCAAAATGTGACATCCTGTGACATCTTAGCAATTTTGTGTCCAAAGTTCTATTTGATGTCTGCGCCAAGGGCCTCCAGAATAGCTGCCATCACTATGGGCGGATGAAGGCCTGAGCTCAAGCTATGGCCATCCCAATCATCCCATCATTAAGACCATTAAGGATTCCCTACAATGGGTATATTCAGCCCCCCATGGACTGATGACCATCCCCCAATACGGATATATCATTCTTCCATCTTGTGACCATGGCACATATTATCGCTGTGTGGCACCGTGCAAACATGACTTTTCTATGGTCAGAACTCAGCCAATGTCCAGCAGTGCGGTCCAGCCACCAGGAATGTCCAAAGGATCCATGCCAAGCCGGATGGTGCTCAAATGGCCACCTAACACAACGACAATGTGGGCCCACCAGTTCCGACCACAAGAGCACTGCAAACTGGAACCAAATATATATATATATATACTTATTATATATATATGTATATATCCACAAAGTATATCAAAGTATCACATTGTAGTAATTTCATACTCTGTTCGATGATAATTTGGCAACACTATGGATCCGCTAAATTGGTGGTGTGTTCATGTCATTGGCAACATCACCCTATCAGGCTGTGGGGCGACAAACACCCCACAAAGGACGACCTTGAAACACTGTGAATCCGGGAGCCTTGGGTGGACTTGAGACATCTGTTGAGGATGAATAAGATACATACTGTACATACTCATACAAAAATATACAACATACATTTCGGAGATGGCTGTGTCATCGCTGCCGAACTTCGCTGCCTCCAGTCATGCGAACAAGCACGCGCCACTCTGGGTACGTCTGCAACAACTGTCGCAAAGCAGGTGAAGCGGCGATCTGCAAGGACCCCTCGGTGGGAGTCGATGTGGTGATCGATGATTGTCGCATATTATCACCAAATGTCACCAGTGTTATCCGGTGATCCTGCTTCTCTATGAACGGCCTAGGGCCTGCACGGCCCACACGCCTTGTAAGGGATGATTGACGCTTGCAACATGTCCCCTGAGGCTCTTTTCCGCGTCACTTGAACAAAAGCCAGTATGTACCATCATGAACCAGTGGTTCCACAGCAACATGCACTCCCTCATAGCATGGTCGCTTTGTCTGTGGCACGTCTTTGCCTTGGCTTGGCTGAGTTGGCATGTCACTACTGAGCTAGTGGTGGACAGATGGTGGAAAGTTTAAGCAAGTTCAGCAACAAGTTCCACAACAAGTTCAGCTGAACATCAGTGGCATCTACACTAGGCACCACAAACAGATCGTCTCCATTTGGTCGAGCGACGAATGGCATTAATCACACTATGAAGCACCTGCAAATCATCTTCGCGAGAGGTGCTCGTCAAAGTGGCATCCAGCAAAGTGAAAAAGGTGCTACCTGAGGATGTTTGGGGTCTTGCAGAGGCTCACGCCCAAAACATAGAAATCATAGAAAAACAAATTACTTATTCTAGTACATAGGCTTTTACAGTGCTCTTACATTTCATTGTCTTTCTATGCTTTAGGGCGGTCCTATACAATATATTACAATATTATACAATCAAGAACCGGACAAAGCACAGGAGTTCTATGAACTGTTCACTCCTTTTCTTCAATTTGTTCAATTGAACTCAGGGTAAGACGCACCACCCTTCAGGGCAAAACTTCCACCTCCGGCCCCCCTTCGTGACAACATATGACAACAAATCGATCGGTTCCCTTCAGGTTCCCTTCAACTGGAAAGGGGTCATGCCTCATTAAACTCATTACCTTCGCGGGGACTGAGTTTATGTGCTCTAAATATCTCTAAATTTCCATCAAATATTGGGGAAAATGATACCATAAATGATGATAAACCTAAACCATAATCACCAAAGTAAAACTCACAGCTTTAAAGTTACGCTTCTCGTGCCCATCGATGGGCGTGGTCCGCGTGAGATGCAGCAACAGCGCTTGGGTGAGATCAGCGGTGCTTCCAGCCCAACCTGTTAGAGTAAGGAACTCCTGGGTGATGAACAGCGGTGTTCGCAGAAAGAGCCATGCAATGAGTCAAAATATGTCAAAATGAATGAGTTAAGTCATTGAGTCCTACTGGAAATCTGAACTAAAGCATACTAACGCAGCACATGACACAGTAGGTTGTCAGAAAACCGATCTGAAGCAAATTGAAGCAAGGCAAGCGTCAAGGCCAGTGTCCAGAATTTGAAGGCTCACGTTCGGCTCGGGTGGGGTGAAGGGCTCGTTCAAGATGGAGTGCTTCAGCAGGGCCTCTTTTCGCCGATGTTGTGGATGTTGTGGTATGGGGAGGAAAAAAAAAAACTAAATTCTCTCTCCATCGCCATCTCCAGGAGTCTAGCCAAAGGCTAAAGGAGAGCCAAGCCAAAAAAATATAAACGTGCGATTTTTTGTTATGATAAGTATAAAAATATGTGAATGTGTGTATATTAAATATACATATACACGTGTAATTACAATACATTGCTGTGATGTATTGCAATATCAATAATAATAACAATAATAATAATATAGGAATTATGTGGGTGTCAGTATTACATCGTATCGCAATATATTGTGAAACCTGGGAAAGTCATGGAAAGTCTGCTTAAAGTGCCAAGTGCCAAGGATCATCCCAGCCATTTTGGTCATGTCCAAAAGGGTTCACATGCATCCATCGGATATATCTCAAGATCCAATGCAGTGTTCGATCGGATGCCTTCACAAAAATCACCTCGAAGCGCTGGGATCGACCCATGGACTCCATGGACCGGAAAAAAACGAAAACCGCAATATTGATCCATATATTCCATATATTCCATATTGAATATTCATGAATATTTCATGAATCTATTCACTTCTCCACATGTGCCTCCTGGATTGTGACACCAGCCATAGCTAAAGATTGTAAAACAATCTAAAGCAAAACTTGACGTTAAAAAATACGAACTCATGGTAAGGATTGCCAACATATATCATGCCACAATATGCGACATACATATTTGTTGCAGCAAAGCTTCCCAAAGGCCAAGTATCCGGCACCATGCTCCATTTGCTAAGGGTGCTATCACCGCGGGAGGAGTGGAGGCATTGAATTGGATGATAAACATTGCAAACACAATTTGGAAGCAGGGTATAGCATGGTATAGCGGCATAACACAATTGAACTAAGACAAATTAAGCATATATGAAGCATACCAGAATCGGCAAGTCATGGCAAGTCGCTCCATGATTCAAGCAGCTCTCATCAAAGTGATCTGTTGTGAGGACATCTGCTGAAAGAACATCTGCAAGTTGCAGCAGTCGACTGGTGGGATTCTGCACCACAAAAATGTCGATATCCAACCATGCGTAGTTCATGCCAAGCGCGAGCAAAAGAGGAAGTAACACAAACTTTGCGTAGTTGTTCACCTGCCATTCTTGATCATGCTTGGTGCAGAGATGGTCAAAGAGGATTTTTGGAATCATTGAAACAGCACAACAAGAAGAAGAGAGTTGCAAAAATATGCAAAAAACACAAGTAATTTCAAACTGCGGTTGGGAAAACTGCACAGAGTACCACTGCACCCCCACTAAGGTCTTTTTAATGTTTTTCACAGTCGTTGAGACGTCCTCCGACTGTTGCAATGTGGCTCAAGGCTCAAGCCATTCAATTGGCTCAAGGGCCAATCAAACCAACTGGCTCAATTTACCGAGCCCAACTTGGAGTGAAAAGGTGCAGCGGCATCTGCCTCTTGGTGGGGACCTCCGGGAAGGGACTCGGTTGTAGTCTGACTTTAGAACCCGTGGGTTATGAGCCAAACCCCAACGCTGCCCTGAAGCCATGTCGAGCAGCGACTTCACTCAGCGTCGTCGACAAGAACGTCAAGTTCAAGCGGCTGCTCGTGCTGAAGAAGAATGCGCGGAAACGGCAGATGAAAAGCTGGATCGGCTTCTGGAAGAGATGAACACACCTGGAAAAGAACATGGGGAAAAAACAGGGACAAGATCATCAGACTCGACCCGAAGATCACTAACGGGAAAGGGAGTTGGAGAAAGGGGAATGGCACTGACCGGTGCTGGGGGAAGTGGAGCCCTAGCGCAGGTTGTGGCGGTCCGAGCTGGAGCGGGCGAACAAATTGCCCAGAATCCGGCTGTTGCGGAAGAAGTCGCAAGACCAGTGTCCTTGCCGCCTGAAGAACCTCCTGGACTTGTAGTGGTACGAGGAAAAGGGAATGGTGATTTGTTGTCTGGTTTGACCCCAGGGGTGAATAGTCTAACTCTTTCGGGAGTACCAATCGCGCAGACACCAGGAGTTGCCCGGATGTCTGAGGGATCTCGTGAACCACCTGTTGTGGGTAATCGAGAAGAAAGACAGGGTGGAAAACACCAAAGCTCAACTGAAGTGGGTGGAGGTGCGGCTGCTGTTGTAGAAACAATTGCTCTTTTGGAGCGACCGGGACGTTCACCTGTTGAATCTCCTGAAGATGCACGTGTCAAACAAGTGGTGCCAGCGGCGCCAACAAGTCCACCTGTAACCTACCAGCCAGCGGGAACATATGTGGTGTATACCGCAACTGGTGAGGCACAGGGTTTGCAAGCAGCTGGGATGTCCCAGCAATCAATGTGTGCTGGTGTGCCACCTACGGGAATGGCACCTCAGTGGGAAACTGCAGTTGTGGATCCTGGGATGGTAACTGGGGTTATGGCTGTAGAAGAAATGAATCCCTGGAGTGCTGCAAAGCGAGTGGAAGCTTTAATGAGCAGCCCGCAAACTCCAGTGAAGGAGCCGACTTATCCCGCAGTGTCGCAAGACTTGATTGATCAGGCTGACGCCAGGGAGAAAGAAAAGTTTGAAGAGTTGAAACAACATGTAATGGAAGTCCTTCAGCGGGGCAAGACTGAGATCCAACAAGATCGAGAAAATTGGTTAGCCACGCAGAAAGAGGGACGTGCCCTAGAAAGGGTCCAAGAAGCAGGAGGAGGTCACAAGGGCTCTCAATCAAGTGGGAGGTCTTATCAAACCGCCTCTCCGGAGCAAAAGAGTGTCGAGCAGTGTTTTCCTGTGGGGCCATCTCAAGGTGTTCCACCCCAAGGACAACCTGTACAAGATCAAACAGTTCCGGGAGTTCAACATCATCATGATCAGGATCTTCAAATGAAGGCGGGAGGTCCGTTGTGGAATGTGCCTCCTGCGCCCAGGGTCGAACCATGTCTTCGGCCGATGGATGTGTATATGAATCAAGGGTGGCTGAATGGAATACCACCGGGAGGTATGCCGCAGGGAGCGGCGTCAAGACCACCGATGGGAGCTCCTTGCATGGGAGCTCCAAAAAACACAAGACACTTTTTCATTGGTGATCAACCTAATCAATGGTATAATCTTCAAGCCCAAGTTGGAGGAGCACCTGCAGGACAAGATCATCGACTTCATGGAGGTTTTGTATTTCCGGGTGGAAACACCGAACCTATGGGTGGTTATGGTTGGCCATGGGGGTCCACCGCCGGGGCAGTATGGAAATCCGGGACAAGCACCTGGTCCGCCAGGTGGTCATCAGGGAAATCCAGGTCAGACAGGTGGCTATCAAGGAAATCCAGGACAAGCTGTGCCGCCACAACAACAACAACAACAACAACAACAACAACAAGCTGTAGTCCAAGCAGGACCTCTGGCAGGGGGCGAAGTACCAGGTGAAACACTAAGGTCAGTCGAGCTGCCGAAGCTTGACAGAAATGCAACATCTTTGGACTTTGGAGACTGGCTGACAGTGGTCCAACAAATGATCGGGGATGTGAGCTACACTTCAGCACAATGGTGGGGAGTAGTTATGACTGCTGTGGAACATGCTTACCATCACTGGTTGCAAGCGGATCCACTTATGAGGCTCCGGATGGCGCCTGTGATACCTGATATGGGCCGTGGGTGGCCTCGCACAGAGAACCGGGTGGTGGGTATGCTGCTTCAAGCCGTCCCCAAGGACATCTACGAGGACCTTGTGGCGAACAGACACATGTCAGCGGGTCAAGTCATGTTCAAGCTGTACACCGTCTTCCAGCCTGGAGGACAAGTGGAAAGAACTTCTCTGTTACAAATGTTGGTGGACTGGAAGGGTCCATCCAATGATGCTGCAGAGATGGTCAACTCCATCCGGAAATGGAGAAGGTGGGTAGTTCGTGCCGAAGAACTTCAATTAGTTTTGCCCGATCCTCTGGTTTTGGCCGGAGTGGTCGCAAAAATGAGTGATGCACTAGCCAGGTTGGGGGGAGCTCAGGCGGCCTACCGATTGTCTTCGGTGAGGCAGCATTTGGGCATCGATCTCCGGCCAGGAATGCAAGAGATCAGAACGTTTTCTGAACTTCTTCAAGCTGAAGCTGGTCAAATGGCTCTCCGTCAACCGGGGAACACAATACAGGGCCCAACGACTAAGCCCAACAATGTGGTAGGGGTGAAGTCTATGAGTGGACCGGATCAATCTGGAAATCAACCAAAGGGCGGTTCAAAAGGAAAACCAGATGATGCAGCTGGCTCTTCAACCGGAAGAAGGGGGAGAAACCGGAGCTGCCAATTAATGCGGCTAATGTGGTCCACAAGACGGCGTGTGTCAACTGGTTGACTGATAAGGGGTGCCGATATGCAGAACGATGCCGGTTTGTGCACACCGTCTTGGACTCCAAGTGTTCTGGGAAAGGGCACTCCAAGCGTGAGTGTGCTGCTGGGAAAAGAAGTGAGTCACGTGAACCAAAAGGGGGGTCAGTAGGAGAAGGAGATGCGGGCGCACCGGAAAGCGTTGAAGGTGGATTGGATGAGGCGGAAACTGCCGCGCAAATCACTCCGGAAAATGAAGAAGTGAAGAAGTGATTCAAGAAGTGAACCATCTCCTGAAAAGCATTACTGGACCCATGCCGAAGACCATTGGTAAGAGAGCGGAATGTGGACCGTGCGAAGCGAAAACCGTAAAGGTCACTCCAAAAAATTCTATCAATCCCGGACCCGAACGAGCCGCTCAAGCGGTTCAAGAGGTGAACCACCACATGAAGGGTATCGCGGGGCCAATGCTGAAGTCGTTGGGGAATGGTGGGGATCCCGAAGTTGAAGACACGGGTCTCTTGGATGGTGGTGCAACACACCCCCTACGACAGGGTACCAGCGACGAGATCAAGAATGCAGTGCAGGTCACTGTGGAGTTAGCTCACCGAGCCGCGCAGCTCTACCAAAATCCCATGAATGGAACACTTCTATCGGAAGGTCCGGTGGAACCTATAGTTCCTCTCAGAGGACTTGCGGAATTGGGATACACCATCACATGGTCCCGTGCAGGATGTGCGGTGAAACACCCAAGACTGGGAAAAATCAAATGCTGGGAGCGGTCTGGGTGTCCAGTGGTCCGAAGGGATCACGCCCTGGCTCTTATCACCGAGATCGAGCGCATGGACACAGAAAAGAGGAACGACCGACGTTTCACGCGGGAAGAAGCGAATAAAGTCTCCACCAAAATCTCCAGATTTAAAAAGGAGCCTGCTGATGAACCAGCAGGGGGGGAGCCCGGTGTCTGTTCAAAAGTTTCAACCTTTTGTGTTTCAAAAGTTTCAGGACAAGATGATCAAGGCTCGGGGGAGGCACCTGCAAAAGAAGTTGGAAGTCCAAACTCGGGGGAGTTCATCGTCAGAAAAATCAGCCTGGAACATCAACAAAACTGGGACGCCGAATTTCCAAGTGTGGATCCGAAACAAGATCAACAAATGCACGCTTCAAGGGCAAGATCCACGAAGGGGATTGCACGTCTTGAAGAACATCAACCGGAAGAAGGTGAACATGGTCGGAATGAAGACCTTCCGGGGAAAAAACTTGTGGCCGATTTGCTGTCAAAGATCATCGCTGTGAAGCCAAACTGGGAAAGATTGGGAAAGGTTCTGGAGGTTTGTCAGTCGCCAAGGTTCCGGGGTTCCAAATGAGGAACCAACAATAGGGTCCAACCGTCGCGAAGAACAACCTCTGGGAGAAGAACACCATCCGGAAGAACCAGACCAGGAGACTTCCTCATGGGACAACTACCGAGTCATCGCTGGTCGGTGCGTATCAGTGGTGAAAAAGGTGGTTGGTCTGGCCAAAGAATATCCAGAGCTAGCCGAATTCCGGCATGAAGCCCTGAGCACTGCCATTGGAAGGCTGGTGCAAGTACTGGCTGATGCGTATCGCGTCACTGAGACTGTGGTCAAGGATCGGGTCCAGTTGGAGTCGGTCTTACCGTTTTTGGAGAAGAAGAACATTCCTGCACAAGTTGAACACCCTGTAGAAGAAGAACCTAGGGGTATCCTAAAACGGGGGAATAGATCCAAAAGGGGTAACTCAAAACCAAAAAGGGTTCATTTTTGGGATGAAAATCCATCAATTTGGAAAGTTTTGCGGGTACAAGATCACCACGGTCATGTTCCCCAAGAGCACAGTGCGGGAAAAGTAGAACACTTCCATAAGACCATCCAGGGAGGTGGACAAGGGAACCATTGGGACTTGGATCTTGCCAGGTCCAAGCGAAAAGAACATCGAGCTGCTGAAGATGTACCAAGGTCGGGTCCCACAGAAACGAGGGATCAGGTAGCAGTTCGAGGGATGGAATTTTTGGGGCATGGTAAACCATCAAAAGGGATAGCTCCGCAACCAATGGGAACTCAAGGCGATCAGAAGGAAAAAGAAGCCCGGATCCTATTGCAAGTGGGAACCGAAAAAGAAAAAGAAAAAGAAAAAGAAGAATTAAAAAAGGATAGATCGCCGGGAAAAGTACATCGGTGGCTGGAGAAAAAGATCATCAAGACCCAAGGAAAAGATCATTAGCTGCCGGTGGAAAAGACCAATACAGGGAAAAGCTCATCAGCTGCTGGACCCAAAGAACACCGTTGGGCGCTCTTCGAGTGCGGAGCTGGTGAGAGAGGGAATTCAAAAACCTACGAAGTTAGGACTGTAGTTTTTCAATTTTTGGAGTCAACCCGAAGTGGAACTCCACGCGACCCTTGGATGAAGGGGGAACCAACACCAGCCTGGGACCATGGCACACGAGGGTCTTCGCCCTTCTGGCTGGGGGAAGGGCGAGTTCCCAGTGAAAACGTGGCCACCCCTGAAATTGTTGTTTTTGGTGTTGGGGAACCTGGATTCCTGCAAGCAGGAAGGGGGAGTGCGGTTGGGAAAACTGCACAGAGTACCACTGCACCCCCACTAAGGTCTTTTTAAAGTTTTTCAGTCGTTGAGACGTCCTCCGACTGTTGCAATGTGGCTCAAGGCTCAAGCCATTCAATTGGCTCAAGGGCCAATCAAACCAACTGGCTCAATTTACCGAGCCCAACTTGGAGTGAAAAGGTGCAGCGGCATCTGCCTCTTGGTGGGGACCTCCGGGAAGGGACTCGGTTGTAGTCTGACTTTAGAACCCGTGCAAACGATCCAAATAGGCCAAGTGACGTCATATGGGCGCATAAACCTGGAGAAAGATCCTTAGCTGCCAGGAGCTGGCAGGCAATGTCGCATCGCTTTCTCAAACACCCCGCGCAGTGGACTCTAGGCATTGCCCCACCATAATCCACAATCCACAAACCCCTGCTGACTTCATACCGTTCATACCGTTCATTGATGCTCCTGCATCATTGGTAAATTGTACGCTAAATCATGGTAGATCTACGATCTACGGAAAAATGCGGACCATAGCACAATCCAAGCACCTACTGATCTGTTGGGTTCGTCTGAAAAAGGGCGTGCCCCAAAATTTTACAGTTAATCAAGATGTTCCTCAATAAAATTGCCAAATCTTATGGATTCTAATGGCCATCCACCCCCATTCCCTTCAATTACAGTAGTCCATTGCAGCTACCCAGCATCTGACGCAAAGCAGTCGCTTGTAGCTGTCCTTCCGACCATGGCTTTGAGCCACCTCCTCACAGTCCTCCAGGAGGTTCCCGTCCGGGCTGATGAAAATGAAACGTGGGATGCCTACCACCATGGCCTGGGCAAGACAGCAAAAGGGCGATACCCAAACAAGTCTAAATGTCTAAGAGTCTAAGCCATTCTAAGCCTATTGATAGAGGGCAACATAGCGCAACAAACTGATTCAATGGAAGCACCCACCATGCCCATTAATCAAATACAACATCCCTACACCCAAATAAAATGAACGCCAACTCTGCCGATGGTTCTGCTGAGCTGCTCGGTCCAAGAATCTTGCTGTCCACGTCTGATTTCCCATAGATCCCCACCTCAAAAGGAAAACCAGCAGCAAGTTTTCAATTCAGTCAATTCAGTATTCAAACATCCTTGCACTATTACATACTTACTATATACTTTTCACAAGCAAGGTGGGCACATATCATGCTAGATCATACTACGGTAGCTACTTGTTGGCACAAACTCAGCAATATATGAATGAACCCGAGCATTTCAGCCCCCAGAAACTAGCAACATAAGCATATAAAAGGAGCGAAACGAACATCTTACAAAGGGAAGCCACATCATTGTCATGAAGACGACTGGTGGAGTACCCTCTGGTGCTTGCAGGAGCCATTTGGATATCCGCGGCCAAATTGGCTGTAGGGATGGCAATTCATTGGAGGCAAGACGGTGCCACAACTTTCCTCCGGCTGATGAAAGTAGCGAATCACGTATACTGTTCAGAAAAAGCCTGGGGGTCCCTGTGAATCCCTGGTTCCATTCGGCACACATGGTCGCGAATTGATAGGATCTCCCCAAAAACATAGGCACACACACAAATAAAAAAACTTGCATCCTCGCAACCAACGGTCAAGAATCTATGCACATGGCTGGACCCAGCCCTGGTAAGGTCGGAAACCCGTGGATCCATCTCGTTTGCCACCTTCAAGACATTGGTGACATCCGACACCTGCACTTGTGCGTTCGGATACCTCAGGGTTCTTCAACAGCTCAACGCGACTTGGCATGTGCGTGGGCAATCAAATGCCAAAGGCATGCCGGCCGCATGTTTAAACATGCAAGTCACTGCAAAACTGAAACTACTGAGGTTGAATCACCAGTTGGGCCAGTTGGGATGTTCCTTCAAACTTGCTAGATATATCTAGATATCAAATGCAAACCTTTGAATTCAATTCACATCATGAACAATGGTTTACAAAATGATGCCAAATGGATATCAGATCAAGGCGCAAGTGGTGGGATCTCCAGGTGGTCAAACCTGATGCAGCCAGCATGGCAAAGAGTGGCCAACCGCCTGCAAGAAGCTTCACCATTGGTATGGATGCCAATAGTGTGGACAAACTTTCCTCAGGGCCGTTGGCCAGTTTGCTGCACCGGAAAAAATCCAACATGTTGACCTACTTCATCAGGATATTCCAGGACTGAAGTAGGCAGCCTTTTACCGTGGTTTGGACCTAAAGGTGCACCTGGGATGTACAGGTGATTGAACTTGTTACACTTCTCGATTTATGCACATGGGATGAAATCCAACTGTCGACTCTGCTCAGCGTGTTGCTGCTGGCTTGTGTCGTTGGAATCCCAGTGAAACGCTACAGTCTTTGGTAGAACTGCAGCTGGTTGTACAATCGGTCACGCCTCTCGTCAGGGCTCAGCCGCACGTCCTGCTCTGCTATGATGTAGTGGCATCGATATCCATGGAGTCCTTCCAGCGATCGGAAGTTGAGCGGCTGCTCATTTCCAATCCTCAGCACATAGAAGTACTCGTTGCGGAAGTACCCAACGGTGATGTCTTCCACCTCGGGGTCCATGGAAGGCAGCGGAAAGAATGGCGCATGCTCTGCATAGAGCTGCTCAATGCGACCAAATGGGATCCTTCCCTGCGAATACCGCTGCCCAGCAGTGTGAAGCTCGACTCCCAAGTTGTTGGCCTGGATCAGCATGTAGTGAATGCGGAAATTCATTTCCTGTCGCCGACGTTCTGTTTCGTGCCTCTGCTCGAACTCGTCGTCGGAGGTGTTGCCATGCGGAAATGCCGCAAACTCATCATCTTCTTCCATCATTTCTTCTTGTTCTTCTTCTTCTGCAGGTAGGCCATCGCCACCACCATCGCCAGCGCCAGCGTGTAGAGCTCGATCTCCACTTCCGCCCGCTGCGCCAGCGTGAAGAGCTCGGTTAGGACGTAGATCATCATCTCGCGATCTTGAACGTCTTGCCAGCTCCACCAACCTGTCGATCTCATCTTCGTCTTGCGATGTTGTTTCTCCTTCTGAGGCAGGTTCTGGTGCGTCCATTTGACTCGGTCTTTCTCCATCTGGTTCTGCTTGAGGTGGTCGGCTATCATGTAGGCGTCGTCTTTGCTGTGAAGGCTCATCGGGATGAGGCGAAGCATGCCTCACTGTCCTGAACAAAATGTCCAGATCTCCACGTGCTTCAGCAGCTTGTCGTTGAAGTTGGTCAATTTCGCCACGTGCTTGCATCTCGTGGCATTCCAGGTCCATCACTCGGTAGACTACTGGAGTGACTTCGTCCACCATTCGAACTCGGACGTAGCGTCGAAGTTGATTCAATGACCTTCGTCTGGTCCAATACAAAACGTAGGCCAGGCAGAAAATCGCTATCACCATGACTGACATGAGGAAAGCCTGTGCGTGCCGTCCTTGATGTGAAACTTCTTCAGCACTGCATTGTGCTTCTTCCTTTTCAACCATTCCACCAGCAATGCTCGCAAAGTAGAGGAAGGTCAGCAGCCAAAGGTTCGTTCGGCTCGAACTCGCCGATGACCACGTACTCCTTGGAGATGAGATAGTGTAGTGTTGGATCTGCTTGATGTTCTCGATGCTCAAATAGTTTTCCATCCACGAGGTGTCACCCTTCTCGAGCTGTTCCTCTGTGAAGTCGTTGATGACTGGTAATCTTCGAGCTTGAATTGGGTGACCATCCTTGTTGTAGAAGGGAACTTCTCCTTCTGCCATCAGTCCAAGAAGTGGCCTTGAGTACATACTTTTGGTCAAAGGGTCTGCTGTCATGTACTCCGTGGGCACCAGGATGATCCATCTGAGACGGCCCTTGATTCTGGCTTCTCGATGTGCCAAGATGTAGATCCTCTGGCTCTTGTCCTGTGGCAAGGCTGTTGCGCCCGTGGTCAAGGAAAAGAAGTCCTTGCAGTCGGTGTAGCTGTCCACCGGCAGGAACTCCACTCCACCTTCTTGTAGGGCAGCAAGTTGTTGTAGCGTAGGCTTGCGCTCCTTCATCAGGATCTCTGCCAATCGCAAACTCACCAGAGTTGATGTTTCAAGGCCTGAGATGGCCGCCAAGGTTTCTGCATGGCTCGTTGAGTAGCAGATTCGTTTGGCCTTGGCACCATGCGCAAACAGAATGTGTGCGGGGCCACCAAAGACCTCTTCATTGACATCGGTTCCACAGAGAGTGTGAATCTTCTGATCAAGCCGTAGATGATCTGGAGCAAGTAGAATGATCACACCCTCCTGAGCATAGTTTCGCCCTTTTGCTGCGGCAGAGGCATCGTGGATCGTCAGGAGCCTCCAAGGTGTAGAGGTTGAGAATCTCTTGTAGGTCAAGCCCATGCCATAGTACTGCTTCTGCTTGGCCTTGCGAATCACAGAGTTGGCCATCAGCATGTCGCCCACCGTGGCTTTTGTGACCCTGCCTTGCAAGATGCTGACATCAGCAACCAAGTCAAGTCGAGTTGCTGTCAACCAAAGTAGGCCACCAAGAGCACTTCGAAACTTGGTGAGCTCCTCGGCAGTGAGAGGTCGTGAGTTGTCACCTGTGTTGGTGATCTCCTGGCATTTGAGGGAGTCCACAAAGTCCTGCTGGTCCACCTTGTAGCCACCTCCAGGGAGTTCAGAGTAACGGCAACCACAGTGAGTGAAAGGTGTCCTCTGTGCTTTGATGCTGCCGTACTTGGAGTTGAGCTTCTTCTGCTGCTCCATCAAGAACTGTTCACCGGAGGCAATGGCCAAGTCGTCCACGTGGGTGGATACCAATCCCTTCAAACGTCCATCAGGGTGCTTGAAGTGCCAAAGACATTCGTCCAGCAATGATTGGACTCCTCCTCCTTCTTCTAAAGTCTCTTGAAGGCTCATCTGCCAAGCAAGTGGGGCGTCATTCAACCCATAGGCAGGCTTTTGACAAAGTAGCCCGAACTTGCCGTAGGACTCCTCAGGCACGTAGAAGCTCTCGTCGAAATGGGCCAGCTGTCGCCAGGTGTTTGGTGGAGGAACCACCACAACCTTTCGAGGAGGTGAGACAATTCCTCTTTTGGCCAGCACTTGTCGGACCTTCTCAAAGGTGAAGCCCTTCAAAAATGCACCGCTGACGTCCAGCGAGGCCAAGATGAAGTTGTGTGTGGCTGCAACGCTCACCACCAATCGCTGGGACAGTCGTGTGGCCGTAGTAGATCGTGTTGGAAGTTCTTGTCGTTGAGGATCAAGAAATCCTCTGGCGCATAGCCTGCTCTTTGCAGCCAGTTCACCATTGGGAAGTCTTTTGAACTTCCTGACCCATGTTGCATCCACCACAGTGGTTCCTTCCTCCAAGTCTCCCAGCCAGACCTTCTTGAAGATGTTCTGGTCGATGAACTGTCGTAGTTCTTCACGATCAGCAGTCTCGAAGAGAGGCCAATGTCGTAGAACATCTCCTTCAGTCAAGGTGTCGGTTTGCTGGTCCACTCGATAGATCTCCCAGTTCTTGATGTCGATCTCGAGGAAGGCTTTTGTCCTGCTGTGGCAATGAAGAAGGTAATTCTCAGTTGGCATGGTTGTTATGGTTTTCTTCCTCATCCATCTTTCCTCAAGTTCATACCAGATTGAGTGAGGCTCCAGGACATACTTCTTGGGCCGTTGAAGCATCCACCAAAGAGATCGTTGGTAGAGAAGGTCTCGTGAAGTCCATTGGATGCGTTGTTTCTTCTTTTCTGGTGCCAGAACTACTGTTCTGCTGTCAGGCCCTTTTCGCTTGTTGTCCTCTGGCTCCTCCATCTCAGTGTCTGGTAGATCTTGGGCTTCAGGTAGAGGAAGTTGCTCGGGCATCTTTCTCTTGGTGATTTTGAAGGGCATGTTGTTCTCCTCGTTCTGGTGGAACACATAGCCGTAGAAGTAGAGGTGACAGAGCTTGTCCACATTGCGGTTGAGGTACTCCTTGATACTCCTTGATGTGCAGGTGTGCATCGGAGTTGTGCTCTGTGATGGCAATGCCATAGGATCCTTCGGGCCATGTGATCATCACTCCTTTGGAGTAACGAGGTACCATGATGGTTTTCATGCCCTTGCCAAACTTGATGCCGTGGAGCACGAAGTTCACGTAGTGGTACTGGAGAAAGATCTTGGCGTTGCTCAGCATCGCATTGGTGGTAGGACTTTCTGTCTTGGGAAACTTCACCATCTTGGCTTCGTTGTTGTTCTCGATGTAGACCTCGCCCATAGTGAAGGGTCTGTATGGAGTGCTCGATTCCACCACTTCCTTCATGGCTGTGATGGCCTTTTCGGCATCAGCAACTGTTGAAGTTGATGAGGAGGTGTTGAAGTGGATGTGGAAGGAGTCACGTAGAGGTCGAACATGTCGTAGGCCAAGTAGGTAGGGTTTGCCTTGGAAGTCCACCACTGCATTGCCAGCTTCCTCGTCGATCTTCAGGATCGTTGCAGGACCACGCCATCCTTGGCCGCTACCATCTTCTCTGAAGATTTCAACGGTAGTTGTGCCAGGAACCAGATCTTCTACTCGAAGTCGTTGAGGTCGTGATCGATTGGCTCTGGCTATCCGGCTTTCAAGAATGGCTGCTTGAGAGGCTTGAAGAGCAATCTGGCGTAGTCGAAGGCTGCGTTCAAAGGTTGATTCTGCAGCTCCTTCTTCAATGTCACCATGTAGTGCTGCCTCTGGGTCCATGAAGCCTCGAGGAAGGATGCCGAACAGCATGGTCACGGGGCTGTAGCCACCAACGCTCATGGTTGTGTTCTGAGCCATTGACGCCTCAGCTGCAAGTTCTTCTCCTTGAACTTCAATGCCCCATCTGCTGGCTTCTGCCTGGATCTTCACCATGGTGAGCTTGATCAGGTCAATGTGCTTCTCCACCAGTCCTGTCGCAGTATGTTGTTGACCTTGTCTGCCACTGGTGGTTCCTGCTGGTCTTCTTTCAATGCCAAGGCGTTGTAGTTCTTCTCCAGCAGCTACTGTCATCAAAGAGGATTCCTGATCTGTCACCAAGACTCGCATAGGTCCAAAGAACCTGATCCAGGAAGTCATCAGGGCAGAGAGAATGTCCTTGAGAAAGCGCCCAGTGCATTTCGTGGCAATCTTGTAGCGTGTGGCTTCGTCCACAGTGATGAGGTAGATCTCGTCTTGGAAGTGGAAGATGTCTGTCTGGACCAAGTCATTGAAGTTGCAGGAGAGGTTGACTCCCTTGTGTTGAGGTCGTCTGCCAGCTCTGGAGTACTTCCGGCAGATCATGCATGAGGCCACTGCGTCAGGGGCAAGTCGGCAAACATGGTGAGGCATTCCACAACGTCGTAGGATGTTCACGGTGTCGGTGAGGCCAGAATGCCAAAGACGTTCGTGGAGTCCAAGTATGAGCCTCTTCGCAGCGGTCTCATCATCCAGAGCAAGACGTGGGAGCTTCTTGAAGATCCTTCTGAAGTCGTAGGTCGGCTTGAGGCCACCAGGATGAACTGCGATCTTGTCAGGCTCCTCACTGTCATGTTCTGGAGGTTCCAAAGGGACCAGATCACCTGCAAGTTCTTCTTGGTCTTCCTTCAGCTGATCCACCGGCACCAATGCTGTTGATGAAGAGGATGATGTAGTTGCCTTCTGGTTGGGATCACTGCCAAAGATGGCCACCATCCAATCGTCGTCCAACTCCATGGGCTCGTGGATCTGACTGGCTGAAAGTTCTCGTAGATCTTCCATCTTTCCAATGGTCCACCGCATAACTGATCCTTGGATGAGGAGTCGTAGTGGCGCTTGCTCCAAGGTCAGAACTGGTGCTGGTGTTGGCTTGCTCCAAGGGAGTAGGTTTGACATCACTCCCTTGACGTCCATGTAGTCCTTGAAGACCTTCTTGATCCAGCCAAGTGCTGTGGGATCTTGAAGCCAATGGTTCTGCTCGTAGTCGCGCTTCTCCATCTCTGCCAGCTCAAACTCCTTGATGCTTTCGTCGGGCAGCTTGACCATGACCATCTTGAAGATCAGCAACTGCTCGTTGTCAAAGGCAAAGTCGGAGTGGGCAGAGACTTTTCCAGCACCAACCTTCTCGTTCTTGATGGCTTCTTTGCGGAAGGTTTCCCAAAGATCATCTTGTTCACGTCGTTCTTGTTCAGCCTTCTTCTTGTCTTTGGGTCCTTCTCCTTCAGGCCATCGTCCATGTCGACATTCTCCAGGAATGAAGGAGTGCCTCAAATCATCAGTGGCAGCGCGTCCCAAAGCACAGCGTTCACACTTGTAGAAGTCGCTGAAGACAGTGGTCTTGTTGCTCACGAAGCGCTTCACGTCCTTGATGATGGCACGACATAGAGCCTCAGGGTAGATGGCGGCAAGAGTTGTGCGGCAAGCTCCTTGATATTGTCCTTGAAGCCATCCATGTCTCTTGCCCATGTGTCCTTTGCATCTTCTGAGGCTGTGACGTAGAGCGAGGCTGCTCTGCAATCCAGTTGGTTTCAGAATTGGGTTTTGTACTTCGTCACAAGCTCCAAAGCGGCATTGGTCTGTGCGTTGGATGTCGCCTGGGTTGTCTTCCAAGTGAGGCCACATTGCAGAAGACCATGGCTGTTCCCAGACATAACCCCGATGGTTGCGACATTGTTTCTTGGCCTTGGACTTGAGGTACTCGATCGTGGGCATCTCTTCATCACGTTCACGTTGGGTTTGTTCCAAGTCCCTTCGTGTAGATGCAATTGACCACGGTCGACAGGCTGGACTCATGTACTCCACATCAGGGGCAAGGTTGTTCTCGATCTCGTCAATCAACTTGCGATGCGAGGAGCATCCAAGATCCCAGCCGTACCGGTAGTCCAGGGGAAACATCACCATCAAGCCAGCGCACACTGCCAGAAAAGATAGTCTTCCAGAGCCGCTGCAAAACTCCCAGAGATGGAAGTGAGAGTTCTTCCGATTTCGTGCCCATGATCTTGCATTCCTTGGAGTGACTGGTGCACGACGTGTCTTCGTGTAGAACTCCTCTGGGATGGCCTTGTAGAGCTTGGACAGGTACTTCAGCTTGCCGTTGGAGAGATGTGCAGGAAATTGATCTCCAGGATACGACTGTTGTGTCTCGTCGTACTCCTCGTCCATGGTGTCCACCTTCAAGACCTGGATGGCCGGCTCGGTGTCGTCAACCTTCATGGAGATCTTGACATCGTTGTGGTTGTTGTCATTCATCTTGGGTTCTGGTAGTGATGGAGGTTCAGACTCCAGTGTCTCAGTGTTGAACTGGAGCTTGTTGCTGTCGATGTTGAGAGAGTTGTCGTGGAGATGGCAATTGTCGCTCTGCTCACGTGCTGCTGCTTGGCCGGTCTTCTTCTTGCATCGCCAGAGTCTCAAGATCTCGGTCTTCTCATCCTCCGTCATAGTTTGGTCCACCTGGTTGACTGGTAAGATGTAGTGACCTGACTCAGCAAGAAGCAACTTGGTGACGACCAGATCGGCTTGTGGATGGTCCGGTCGAAGGCCATTGGTGCTGCAAATCATCACACCGTCGCCATTCTCGTACCATTGGGTCAGCATGACCGTCCTCAGCTGTCTCAAGCTGGTGTTGGGCAGAAGTGCAGGACAGGTACTCCCGGAACCACCAATGAGGTCTGCAGTGTACTCAGCCTCCTTCAAGCCAAGTCCAAAAGGGAGAGAAACTCTGGCCAAAGTGCTGTCTGCCTGGCCAGAAATCCCTGTCACCGTAGTTGAAGATGGGCCCCATGTGATCTCCTTGACCTTGTCCTGGGGTACCATGCCGGAGTCCAAGAGCTCTCGCAGCGTGTCAGTACCGACAAGGCCTGAGCTTGCTCCAGGGTCCACAAGCAACCCACAGATCTTCTTGCCTCGAACTGTGTGGTAGCTCTCAAAGGAGTTCTCGTTGATCTCAGGGAAGTTGAGCTTCTTCGGTCGTTGTTCACTGTTGCCATCGGTTGGAGATTCTTGTTCAGGATGATCTGCAAAGCGAACTTTTCGACCAGGAAAGAGCTTGTTGGCGTCCTCCACATTGAAGGTGTCTCGAATGGTCACCTCAGGGATGTTGGCATTCTCCTGAACGTCGTTGGTGTCCTGAATGCCGTTCTTGTTCATGAGATAGGCACCGCCGTAGTAGTCCATGTAGCTCTTCGGCATCTCATCCAAGAGGTATCCTTTGCGACCAAAACGTCCACCATTGAAGGATCCTTTCTTGCCGAAGCCCTTGTAGCCCTTGGGTCTTCCAAAGCCTTTCCTGTTGAAGCTCTTCCCATAGCCCTTGCCTTTGCCGGACCCCTTGTACTTGCCCTTGTTCTTGCCATAGTTCTTTCCTTTTCCTTTCTGAGCATCATTCAAGGGGCACGAGTGGGTGTTGTGCCATTTGCTCCCACAAGTGCCACATCCAAGGCCCATTGACGAAGGCCGGCCCTTGCCCTTGAAGTAGTCCTCCTTCTCAGACTGGGTGTTGCCGGAGTCTTCCTTCTGATCGGCTCCATCATCTTCTGGTTGTTCGTCGTCCCAGCCATAGTCATAGTGCTCGGGCCAGTCCTGGTAGTAGCTGTCGTAGTCGGCCTCCTCATAGTCCCAAGGTTCACCATACCATCCATCATCATACCATGCGTAGAGCTCGTCCATGTGGTAGGTGCCAACAGGGCCGCTGTCTGACCAGCTGTCAGTGACAGCACTCCAGGAACCATCATCTTCGCCATAGGATTGCGATCCGTCCTCATAGAGCGCTGAGTGGGAGCCAGCATCAAAGCTCCTGTGGGACATCCTCAGCATGAGGGTGCGGATCTCGTCGAACCTGGCCATGTCTCCATGAACTTGAAGAAGTAGATCATCTATCGTCTTTTGGCTCAGCTGCGACGACTTCAGGTAGAGGTAGGTTCGGGCCACATTGTTGAGGTCCAGGCCGCTATGCGTGATGGCCTCGTCCAAGTTCAGCTGCCATTGGACTGACCATTCCGGCAGCGCCATGCGACCTCTTTTGAACTCGAAGAAGACCTCCATAGCCCGCGTCGCACGTAGTTGATCTGCTTCTCCAAAGGCGGCTCGAAGAGCGGCAAGTAGTGCCTGAACTCCGCTAGGAATCGCCTGTTGGATCACCTGGCCATTGACTGGGTCTCGGACTTCATCAACTGATAGCCTGACCAGAGCGCTGTCTCCGATGTCCACTCCACCATGAGGATCGGGAAGGCGTAGTGTCAAAGCTATCTGTTGAGCTCGTCCACGGAGTCGCCCAGCAAGTAGTGGTCCAACGGATTCATCTGGGCCTTCATAAATCCGGTACCACATCTTCACCCGCTCCAGGTAGAGCTTCAGCGGGTAGTCCATGTTGCCCGGACTCCAACCCGGCGGCACGTCCCGTCGGTACTCATCCAGCGGGATTCCTCCTCCGGTAGAGCTGGAAGCCGCTGTAGCCATTCTCTGTCAGGACAAACGCAATGATGTAGTGCGCCCCAAAAGGCTCGACCACCACAGCAGCGCAGCCCAGCGAGAACAGCTCGAAGATCGTAGTGCAATGGCGTGACACCGGAGTGCGAGAAGTTCGAAAAGGGGAAAGTTGGAGACTGGGCTAACCAGCTCCGCTACCAAACTGAAGTAGGCAGCCTTTTACCGTGATTTGGACCTAAAGGTGCACCTGGGATGTACAGGTGATTGAACTTGTTACACTTCTCGATTTATGCACATGGGATGAAATCCAACTGTCGACTCCAGGAAACATTCTCCGTGCAACATTCCTTAGTGAACTGTAAGCTCACTTTTTGAGCCTCACTTTTTGAGCCCGTTACTCATCTCCGGCACGAGTCATGCAGGAACAACGCTGCTATGACAATGATTAGAGCCCTGAAATCAGGACTGAATTGCATCGAATTGCTGCATCAAGATCTATTTCGCTGGTGTTCATCGTGTTTTCAAATTTGCCATTAAGAGATTGGATCTTGTGACGCTAGTGGCAGCTCACAGGAATAAAGGACACATCATGACACGCTGGGAGCCCACTTGCCCTCCACTGTCAAAGACTCTGTTCGCATCTGCCCCAATGGATCTGCAACTGCTGGGACAGTTGGCCCAAGGAGTCTGAGGTACAACAGCAGCACTTCCTGCACGACAAGTGACAAGTAGCAGTGACAAGTAGCAGTGACAAGTAGCTGTGACAAGCTAGGCAAACTATTTGACTCCCATCTATTTCTGTGATGCTGCCTGCCAGCTGAATCTGTTGTTCCATTTGGCTATATTAATTAATTAATTAATTAATTAATTGGTTACTAATATTTTCAATGTTGGATTTGCAAGGTCCAAAACCTCAAGTGTCGCTGGTAATTTTACCAATCCCTTCAGCCACCTGGTCATAGCCCGCGCCTTTGTTGCCACTTCAACGCTGCAGTGCGGAAATCTTCTTTCGCTGTATTCAGAAAAGCGCTGATGGCCACGCGTGGACCTCTGCACAGCAGACCAAGCTGTCCAATTGTCCCACATTGTCCCACCATGTTGTCGTACATCTGATCAATATTCAATCCTTCGCTTCTTTGGCGGGCAACAAATTGCTTCACATTTTATTGAAAAGAAAGTTTGCCGAATAACCAAACTTGGCTTGATATAGTATTTAACTAAGGTGAATAGCGTTCTTTTCTCTTTCCCAAACAATTTACCCATTACTTTCCCAATAATCTGCATCAACATGTAACACACACATTGTGATTATATAATATATATATATATATGGTTGTATATAACTATATATAATATATAATATATATATATAAATATATATTTACAGTATAAATATATATGCATAATTGTGCACATATATATTCTATATATAATATAATATATATATATACTGTATATGTGTCATTGTAATTCATGGGGTCCAGGTCACTGGGCCAACTCACGGAGAACTTGAAGGGAAGCGCTGGCGAAGTGGTCCTCAGCAAAAATTGCGCAGCTTTTTTTTGGTGGAACCGTGGAACCGCTTGATGCTACCATTGATGCTACCCTCATGACACTGCACTGTCCAAATATGTCCAATTTACAGCAACTGGAATGCAACTGCTGATCTTTGTTGTGACATATTGTGACACATGCACCCGAATGCAGCCGATTTCTGAAAAAGTCTAAGCCGGGCTGAATTCAGTCAGAATTCAGGAGCGGCACAAATGGTTTTCCATGACAATGTGTGGGATGTGTGTGCTAGAATGAAGTATTGGTTTGAGATTTCTCTGGCTCTTGGGATTCTTGCGAAGATTTTATATAGTAATATACTGTCACACTCCATCCACATCCAGTGTACTATGTGTCTATCATCTCGTCACAACCCGTTAATCGATGTAAACCAAGGCAAAGGTCCAGTCGCGCATCAAAAATAAGGGCCTTTGGCCCAGACGCTTCCAAGACATTTGCCAGTGTTGCATCTGCCATCCTACGAACAGGCTTGCGGCAGCGTTGCATTGCATTATCTGTCAACAACAACTTCTATTTTTGCTTCTCATGCCTACCCCAGGAGTGGACTCAAAACAGTGAAGGTTTTGCTGCTGCAACTAGCAATGTGCTCAGGTGGCAATGTGCTCAAAGGTGCTAACTAGGCTCCGAATTTACTCCCAAGTGTGTGCAAAACTAGAAACATTTAGAAACATTGCAGCATGAAAAAACCCAATTCTGTTGCATTGGAATTCTGGATTCTGGTACAGTAATATTAGTCTAGTCTAGTCTAGTCTACACTTTAACAAATCAACAGGTTCAACTCCTGGTAGGTGATTGACATCTTTTGACCCAGTGGACAGGCACAACTCAGGAACAAGCAGCTAATAAAATCTCAAAGCTGTCCTGTGCAGAGCTGTTCGAAAAGCGAGGAGAGGCTGGTGAGAACCTGCGATAAGTACCCATAAGCATCCATAAGCGAGAATTGCTGCCCAGCTCAATCTGAACCGGATCGGCTTTTCGATGCATCACAAGGGAATACAAGGGAACACAATGTCTCGTCATTACATGATGTTATCATAATATATTATCACATATTCTCACCAATTATATATCATTAATTATCCATAATTATCCACATGCTCCTTTCATTTTGCAATTACAATGTCATAAATATGTCATAAATGTTGCCACGCATTGCTCAACCTTCCAAGTGGCATGGGGCAGCTCTGGGATCTTTGGGCAATCGCTGGGTGCAGTTCGATGCCCACTTGCTGAGGAGCTGGGCCACTGGCCAAGCAGAGGTTCCAAACCTTGGATGGATGGATCTCAACATGACGTGTGATATACTGCAATCTTTATTAAATATTACTAAAAGGAATTAAACCATATTAAATATATTAAAATCTATTTCATTTCCTTACATCTTTTACTTGGTTAATCTATGAATCTATTTTTGTAAAACCAATGGACCAATAACACATATTTGATTAAAAACTTAACTTAAACACATTTCATTATTCAAAAATTACCAAATAACCAAATAAAAGATCACCATTCAGTGAAGCCAGCACAATGGTAGTGCCAAAACCCAAGTTAAAAACTTATTGCTCATTACATCATTACAATTATAATTACAATTACAACCAAAGCCGCCCCTGGAACACTTGAAAAGTGCAATTTATTACATACAGTGATTTTTATTGAAAAGTGCAACTTATATATATATATATATGTATATATATAATATAATCTAAACTTATCCAACATATATACTAAAATCACCTAAAATAGCTGCAACATCATCTAAAGTAGCTGCAAAATAGCTGACACTGAAACAAAAAATATGAAGTTTGAAATGAAAAAAAATGAAGTTTGAAATGAAAAAAATGAAGTTTGAAATGAAAAAAAAATGAAGTTTGGAATGAAAAAAAAAATGAAGTTTGAAGAAAAGAAAATGAAAAAAAATGAAAAAAATGAAAAAAAATGAAAAAAAATGATAATGAAAATGATAATGAAAATGAAAATGAAAATTAAGTTACAAATGAAAACCCAAATGAAAAAAATGAAAAAAACAAATTAAACATTTCCAATCTGTGGCTCGATGCGAATCATATAACTTTAGCACCCATTCTTTTCTCGTTTTACTTGTGTGGCTTGGCCCTTTGTTGGGTTTCCTACAGCCACAGGACTGAATCGGCCATTATGTTTTGACCCAGGGACAGCCACGCAGCACCTGTGCTACTCGGCACATTTGCAAAGGTCTCGCCGGTCTCGCTCCTGTGAAAACGTAAAGCTCGGCTCCAGAGTTGCTGACTTACGGCGTGTTCCTTGGCACAGCATGGGCCAAACGGAACACCCCAACTTCACCACTGGAACCACTGGTAACTGCTGCTTGGATGGCCAGCATGTCAAGCATCGGGCCGGCAGTTTGAGGCACATATCAAATCCATCACAGCAGCTGTAAATGCTCCAAGGGGACATTCATCTGCCTTGGATGCCGTGGGTTGCTCGGATCAGTGACAAGTTCATGACACCCCAGGTGTGGGTGACAGCTTTACAGTAAATTTATTAAACTCGGCCCTTGGAATAGTATTACACAACAAACAAGTGCATGGTCAGGAATAATTGACCCCTCATGCTATAGACCTCAGCCTGGGGGTGCAGGCTTTCCAAAGAAAGTACCACAAAATGATACACATATGCATCAAATTGGCTGGCGCAGGAGAATGCAAACAATGCATGACAAGGCCATTGCTGTGACTAACACTGCAAACTATTCTGCCATCTGACTCCAGATGGCTCAACCCTCCAGAAACATTCTGAAATCTGAAAACAGACTGTTGCGGCTTGATTGCTGCGACCTCTGGCTGCTTCAGCACAACACCCACTTCACCGGTCCATCGTCGGGGTTCCCTGGGTGACACATGTGACATGCGCTTGGGTGAGCATTTTTGCTTTGTGCAGTGCAATTATATGCAATTATGATCAATTATAAGGAATCTCTGTGAAGGGCGCTTCGCACACATTCGTGAATCTGATTTGATCCCATGGAATCTGTGTCATTTTTCTGTGCTATCTGCTTTCAACTGCCAACTTTCAAGGGTTTGCGGCACTATGCGGCGCTTCTCGCTTGATCCCCATGACTTCTCCCAGCCTCAGGTTCTTGGACTCAGCCAGGTCTGATGGGCACAGGTGTACAGGCGGAGCTGTCTTCACTCTCCAGGCCCTGTTGAACGCAGCAGCCTCATTTCCTGGGCTGCAGCCAACAGGATCAAGTCCGATGCCTCAACTCTTACAGCTGCATGTACTAAAATCTCTCTGTCCATCGCGGTATGTGCTTCAATACGTTCAATATGCATGCATATTTAAACAAAATGTTAGGTGTATATATATATATGGGGGTTGTCCAAAATACCTTTTCCCGGACAGCCTTCAATCGCTCAGCCAATCGCGTAGCAACCGCGGTACCACAGTGAGCAATCGCGGAAGGGTTTGTTCTTCGTTGATCAGATCATATACATAAAATATAAGTTATGTATTATATAATGAGGATCCATGCGTGAACGCATTCGATTTCAAATTTGGGAACAAAATAAGCTCGCGCGGTCCGGAAACGGTCCGGAAAACTCACAGTAGTACCAGCAGCAGTAGTACTAGTAGTACTAGTAGTACTAGTAGTACTAGTAGTACTAGTAGTACTAGTAGTACTAGTAGTAGTAGTAGTAGTAGTAGTAGTAGTAGTAGTAGGAGGGGTAAGAGTAGGAGTAGGAGTAGGAGTAGGAATAGGAGAAGGAGTTCTAGTAGCAGGGCAAGGGAAGAAAGGGAGAGGGAGGGAAAGAGAGAAAGAGAGAGAGAGAGGGAGGGAGGGGGAAACAGATGGTTGCGTTTGACCGGTTTCTGACGGGTTTCTGACTGGTTTCTGACTCGTTTCTGACCCTTCAGCGGAACTCGTGTCAATTGGATTTAAAAGCAAGAGCAGAAATTCCTAGGTGTACTAGTGGTAGTGGTGGTGCAGTAGCAGCGGGTGTGGTGGTAGTACTAAGAGTAGTAGCAAATCTAGTAGTGGGAGTAAGGATCCATGCGTGAACGCATTCGATTTCAAATTTGGAAGCAAAATAAGCTTGCGCGGTCCGGAAACGGTCCGGAAAACTCACAGTAGTACCAGCAGGACTAGCAGTAGCAGTAGCACTAGCAGTAGTGGTAGTGGAAATTGCAATAGGAGTAGGCGTAGGAGTTCTGATGGGAGGGTGAGGGAATAGGCAAGGGAGAGAGAGAAAGAGAGAGAGATTGCGTTTGGCCGGTTTCTGACGGGTTTCTGACTGGTTTCTGACTCGTTTCTGACCCTTCACACAAGTGCAATTGGATTTAAAAGCAAGAGCAGAAATTCCTAGGTGTACTAGTGGTAGTGGTGGTAGTGGTGGTGCAGGGTGGTGCAGTAGCAGCGGGTGTGGTGGTAGTGCTGGGGGTGGTAGCAAATCTAGTAATGAGAGTAAGGATCCATGCGTGAACGCATTCGATTTCAAATTTGGGAGCAAAATAAGCTTGTGCGGTCCGGAAACGGTCCGGAAAACTCACAGTGCACTAGCAGTAGCAGTAGCACTAGCAGTAGTGGTAGTGGAAATTGGAATAGGAGTAGGCGTAGGAGTTCTGGTAGGAGGGTGAGGGAATAGGCAAGGGAGAGAGAGAGAGAGGTTGCGTTTGGCCGGTTTCTGACTGGTTTCTGACTATTTCTGACCCTTCCGTGGAACTTCTGTCAAGTGGAGAAAAGCAAAGGCAAAAATTCCTCGGTGTAGTAGTGGTAGCGGCGTTGCAGTGGTAGCGGCGCTAGTGGTAATACTGAGAGTAGTAGCAACACTAGTAGAAGGATCCGCCCATGAACGCATTCGTTTTCATATTTGAAAAGAAAAGAAAATTGCGCGGTCCGGAAACGGTCCGGAAAACTCACAGTAATACCAGTAGTAGGAGTAGGAGTAGGAGTAGGAGTAGTAGGAGTAGGAGTAGGAGTAGGAGTAGTAGTAGGAGTAGTAGTAGTAGTAGCAGTAGTAGCAGTAGTAGTAGCAGTAGTAGTAGTAGCAGGAGTAGTAGTAGTAGTATTAGTAGCAATGATAAGAGCTGAGGTGGATGGATGGATGGATGGATGGGATGCTAGGCAAGTGCTGCCTTTTTGGTGTTTCTGACCTGTTTCTGACCTGTTTCTGACCTGTTTTCAATTGGAGCTAGCTTGAATGTCCTTCTGACCTGAAAACATCTGCGCGGATTGCGGAATCCGCGCGGCCATGTCAATTATTGGCATGGTTCTGGTCTCGAAAGTAGTAGTAGTAGTAGTAATAGTAGTAGTAGTAGTAATAGTAGTAGTACTAGTACTAGTACTAGTACTAGTACTAGTACTAGTACTAGTACTAGTAGTAGTAGTACTAGTAGTAGTAGTACTAGTAGTAGTAGTACTAGTAGTAGTAGTAGTAATAGTAGTAATAGTAGTAATAGGGTGGTAGCCGTATAACCAATCGCCAACCAATCGCTCAGCCTATCGCGATGCAGGTTTTAGCAATCGCGCAAAGCAAAGTAAACGCATCAATTCATAAATTTGTGACCTGCTTTTACGGACGGCTCCCATATATTAATCCAGTATGTTCACGTGTGTGATCATGTTCGATCGACAAACCTATAATGGTACCTGCAGACATCTGACCCCAACTGTCAAGACTGTAACCAGCGTCCAAGGCTGGTCCAATCCACCAGCGAGCTGTGCTGCACACAGTCAAAATCTTCCAAATGCCATTTGCCTCTGGCCATGGTTGTGCACGAGGGATCTCGCATATCAAACAACGAATATCTAACTGAAACTAGCGGATACCAAAATTTAAATATGGTCTGCATATAATCTGTCTGCTGGGAATATTCACAAATCCTTCAGTTGAAGGTTCCATCGACCAATGGGTCATGCTCCCGCATGGATTCCGCATGGATTCATTGTGTGGATGTCTATGTACTGATAAAATACCGCAGTTTGCAAACACGCACACGCACACGCACACACATAATCACATAATCACACACACACGCATATATATATATATATACATAGTTTACTATAATTTCATGATATTTTGCAAACACAGATCAGCAACTCCATCATCCCGTCGTAATGATACTTGTATTCTCTACAATGTTTCTTTTTAATGCTTTTGTGCTATTTTGCTACGGAATCATGACTAATTACAGTATGTAGTTGACGGCGCTTTGAACGAAAACCGCTAGGTGCAACCAAGCTTCTCAACTTGACCGGGGTATACTATTGAAGTTCATCATTGTCTTCAACTCGTTGCAGATATTTTCCATTTCGGCATTTTGGGTTCCACTGATCCTGTGACCCCGTTTGTATTTTTTACCCATTTGTCATATTTTTCATCAGCTCTGGTTGAAGGGCAAGGCACTCAACTCTTGCAAGATCCAGGGCTCCGCGGAGCCCCATGAAACCAGGGCCATGAAACTGCGAAACATCGAAGCATACGTGGCCATGTGGGGCTCTTTTCAGCCATTGCCACGAGACAAAAGGAGCAGTGGGAAAACAATAACATGATAATCATGATAAGCAACTGCAACCTGTTTTCAAGGGTTTAGTTTACAGGTTGTAAAAGGCAATTGTGCCCTTGACCCTTGAGATGCTGTTTTGCTTCTTGGAAAGAACCACGGAAAGACACTTGTTTGCTGTGTGGGACGCGAGGCCACCGCTTCAAGTACTGAAATGTCTGCAAGCTTCAGTGAATCACTTGGAGAGAGCAACCCTCCCGTTCTCCAGGAAACAAGTGAATCAATCAAAACTAAAACTACGGAGAGGTCGCCCGCACCAATCTTCAACCGCCTCGTTTTCCATACATTGACATGTCATTCTTAAATGGCCCCAAAAACCAAAGAGAGGAACTCGTGCTGCGGATACGGTGCAGCACCTGCCATGCGGATGCCAAGTCACAGCCACTGGGATTGGTATCCTGAGACATTGGGAAGCTGGGACCGGGATGACCTGCGCTCAATGGCACCACATGGCACCATCGAACTCCTATCGAACTCGCATCATGGAGTACCCTCTGGTTATGACTAACGTAGCTATTGAAAATGACCATAGAAATAGTGGATTTTCCCATTAAAAATTGAGATTTTCAATAGCTATGTTAAATTACCAGAGGGTATATGGAGTTGGCAGCCTAGCTCTTTGTGGGGAACGTCGTTCAAGACTCAAGTGGCGTCAAGTTTCAACTTGTCCTCACCATCGACATTCACATCATGCCAGCTCAACCCAGAAGCAACACGCAAGTGTGGGCTGGGCAGCCTTGGTAGAGAGTCAACAGCGTCAACAACAAACTGCAAATTTACGATAATCAACTTTCATGTATGTGGGACTGTGGGACGGCATATTTATGAATCCGACTCCCCCCAAATATCCCAAATCTGCCATGTGCAGCGTCAACACACCTCAATACAATGTGAAACATTCTGAAACGCTGGGACAGTGCAGGCACGGTCAAGTGGCCTTTCCAAAGCAGCCCGGCCCACAGGTGACCAACTCATGGACAAGTCATGGGCGACATGGGCGACATGGGACAACTCAGGCTGCGAGGACCTGGTGCGACCTGGTATGACCTGGTGGATGTGGCCAGTCGCAATAGTCGCATGGCCAGCTCGTTGATATTGTTGTGTAATGTTGTGTAATGTGTAGTGTAATGTGGAGACCCAGGGGCGCCCAAAGGCGTTCTACTGTTCTACCCTGCTAGCTTGACCAGTACACAGAACTTCTATCAATTTCTCATGTCACCCTTGCAGCGTGGATCCCGTGGCAGCCACACATAGCGATGCATTGATCTTCCAGCTCCCAAATATCAACATATTCAGCAGAGATGTGAATCATTGCAACAAGTTCCATATAGTCGTATAGTCTACATCCGGATAAATGTGTTGAAAGAGTGGTTATGATTGGTTTCTACCAATATGTTTCGTGTTTCAAGACTTGAAGCTAAGAATCCCAGAATCATTCAGAATCCCCTCTTGGCCTTAACCTGAACAGACGCAAGGATTGCAAACTCATGTTCATGTAAACTCATGCGGACACATCTACCAAGATATCCATAGATATCTTTTTTTTTTATAGATATCCATACTTTGCGCAAAAACGTCAAGGATATCAAGGGTATGTCAAAAGCCACGGTGGGACATACAAAAACAATCAAATTACTTGCAGAATGTCAATATTCAGTAGTTAAAAATCTGTCTGTGCAAAATATCCGCCTTCTGAACATGTGAACCGAGATGAATGGAGAAAAATGGATGTTGCGGTGTTTTCCTGGGGCAATCAGCCCGCTGGGCATGGGACGCTTCCATCTCAAGGGCTCTTGTTGCGATTGCACCTGGGGATGGCATCTTTCGGGCCCTTGTTGGTCATGACATGTCAACGATGGCCTTCGGATGGACATTGACCTTCTCAACGGTTGTACAGTCTGTGTAGGATAAAAACGTGTAGGATGAGTATGGATGAGCCCTCCCTCCAGAGTATGTTCACATCCCATGGCTGGTCAAGTAATACGCCTCTGGTGGCATCCAATTCTTGGTTGTTCACCTGCCACAACGATAGCTTTCAGCCATTGAAAGACCAGCAGCCAAAAGTATCCAAGAATCAGGTCACACCATCTCAAATGATCTTAAAGGTATCTACAGTATCTGTGAGATTCATGAATATTCATTGTTCCCCTGGATATGCACCCGGTATTCCACTGACTGCAGTAGGATTCAACCCTGGAAACATACTCCGTGATGTCACATGTCTAGATTGGAGGTCATGGTGCTATGATGCCAGTGGGCCCTGATGCTTATGACCAACCGAATCTAGCTATATGCCCAGAACAGAATTAGTATTCATGCCTTGGTTGCCCATAGTGAGGTATGTATGGATGCACTTACAAGCTACAGATGCTACAGGGACGAACAATGAAGCTTTGCCACTTTCCCAACGTATCTTTTGAGTTTCAACTCTCAGCAAAAAGATGCAAAAGGGCGGCTACGGCTTCCTGTACTTCCAATGGTTCCATTGGGTCCGTCCGCACCGCGGCCACACCCAGAAAGGACCACCAATGAAGTCCCCGCATGTGGTGCGGCGAAACAACGCATTAACCGATGAAACCTTCAGTATCCTTCAGTAACAGACCAGAGATGTGGCCCAAGGCACCTCCTGCAGGGTCAACTTTTAGGACCGGAGCGGTAAAGTTTGAAGTCAAATAGGATCCATTGCAAAGACTTTATAATATACAGTATAAGGCTATTATATTGCTTCTACTATCTGAGTTACTATCTTGTACTGGCAACTTTGGCTCCCTGCTGTCATTCTAGCCTTGCACCCTGAGTCTTACAGTGAGCCTACCCCGCGTGCAACAATTCGCAAGTTGTATCATGCGTTCAGCACAATCATCTCGCACATCTCTTGTGGCAAATTCAGCAGCAATTCCCACGGATTGCCTGACCAGCTATGCTACAATCACAAGCTTGGAGCCAGCTGAATCCAGACGAAGCAGGATGTCATCCTCGGGAACCCAATGATCACCAGGATATACCAGTAGCCAAACTATGCCAAACTATGCCGTAAATCTGTGGTGGCTGATTCCCATGATATACATTTCTAAGAAGGAACAACGGCCCAAAGAAAGTGACCCCCTTGCCAAACAAAAGTTCTTCACAAAATCACTTTCAATACGTCCATAATATGATCATAAATGGTCATATGGCATATATAGCTGCATGCAATTTGTGCGTGTCTGTCAATATGACATAATATGACCATATAAACTGAAATGTCCTGAATCTTCAGAAGAGCAGTTTCCTTTTGAGCTGAGCATCTCCGGCAAATTTGTAGTTTGGAATGAGCAAGGGCAAGTAACGTCCATCTGGCACCTGGATCTTCACGATCTGTCCCGGCACAACGCCCCGAGGAATTCGAAAGTTGAAGTGTTCACCGCCTCCAGGACACTGCGATGCTGAGGATATCTGAGGATTATGATACTTATGATATATTGTGATAAATTCATATAAATTCAAAGGGAAACATATGGAAACATATGGAAACATCCATTGAATCCCTGTCTAAGAGCTTCATGGTTCGATGATGTTCGATATTCAAAGGATTGTCTAGAGTCTAGAAGCATCGGATGCTCCATTATGCTCCATTAACATTAACATCCATTAAGTGGGGAACATCATTTTGCTACTCCTCTTGAGGTCAGAGATGTCAGAGCAATTCATAATTAATCATTTCAGAATATGTCATAACCTCACTTGCTCCCCAAAAGAAAAGGGTGAACAATGGTAAATAAAGGTGAACAACACAACACATATCAACACATAACAAATCTAACACCTGCAGCTGGTGCCATTGGTGCCATTGCTGCTACAGGCGCTGGCGCTGGCGGCGCCGATGGGGCCGCTGGGGCTGATGGCTGTGAGGTGACCACATCAAGGCTCCCTGAAACTGTGTCGTATTCCAATTGCACTTCCTGTTGTCCCAGTCCTGCGTGTGGATCGTGTGGGTCTAAAAATGGGATATGACACAGTTGCCGGCATGCCACGGTATATCCCCCAAAATCGCAATTTTGATGAGAAAAATATTGGAACACTATGATGAATGGCTGGAAAATCGGTCAAGATGGATGAAGATGGCTCAAGGGCTGTGGTTGTGCAAGTGTCGTTGTTTGATGTTTTCCTCCCTGGACCAGGACCAGGAATGGCCTAGGTCAGGTCCGTTTGGTGCAAAACAAAATTTAATATGCAAATCCAAATGACACATCCTTTCGCAAAAATGAATTTTCGTTGGTGCTACAACCAGTCTCACTGGTGCTAAATGTATGTATATGTCATACATATGTCCCTGGCGGTTGTCCGTTGTTTTATTTCCCCTTGCGGAGCCCAGTTCTGAAGATGCATAGACACCATCTTGGAACCCTCAAAAATTAATGTCAGAAATGGCATTGTGTGTCCATTTCAAAACACACAAATTTGTTTGGGGGGTTCTCAGTTTCTCCACCCAGTCGGTGGCTCCAGTCGTTGGCTCCTGGTGGCACGACCACTGTGAGCTCGCGTCCATCTGGCACTTTGACACCCAGAGTCTGTCCCGCTGAAACTCCTGGAGGAATGGAGATGCTCAACAGGATCTTCTGCTCTGCGCCTTGGAATCGGCTGGAGGAACCGAAACAGAGAAACATCCAAAATACAAACAGCAAACACATACATAGAAAGATTGAAATACCCAACATCGCCGGAATTTCAGCTACAAGTACCCATGATATCCCATGATGTTTTCATTCACAATCAAATGCAATCAACCACTATCACTATAGTCACAGCATTAATAATCCATCAGGATTCGACCGCATAATAGATATCATAATGATTTCGTGATCATATCCTCCGCCATCATGATTCATCACGACACTAAATCTATCTAGATCATTTATATAATATCACAATAATCCATATCAACATATTCCATCATACTCCATCATATTCCATATCATATTCCATACAGTATCATATTCCATATCATAATCCATATCATATTCCATATCATATCTCCATCAGATTCCATACTCACAGTATCTATCAATATCTATGATGATAATGATCTATAGCCATTTAATATCATATATATCTAGAGTTATATATGTATATATCGTATCATATCATATGACATCACATCATATGAAGGTTACTTAAAATCTGGTTATCCACCATTTTCCAACTTAGACTCAAACTCACCATTGTAGTATTGAAACCCATGGTGACTTGGGATGTTCCATGATCCATCGTCAGGTTCGGCGCCTGCAGCTGGTGCTTGGACTGAGCTGGAGCTTGGTACCGCCATTCCCAAGCCGGATGCGTCCGCGGGGGGCGAAACCTGCAAGATGGATCCTGCAGTCACTCGTCACTCGTCCAGTGCTGAGAGATGCTGAAAGTCTGATAAAATGTGATAAAGTGTGTTCAATTGAAGGTTGAAGGATGATGAAAATGAATGAACATGATGGAAATGACTTCACTTAATATGACTTAATTGTGAGTAGACTTGATGATCAGTGGACCTTTGAAAGCTGAAGATCTATATATTATATTGATATTGATCCCATCGAACGCATTCGATCTGGTACCATGAGAGGTGCGATGATCTTAGACTTGTACTATTCTATTGGGAGGCATGAGTCGGCAGGCGCGGCAAAGTCAATGCAAAGCATCCGCAATTGTAGAAAAGGATGTATCGAAACCTGCCTGGCAACATACACAAACAGCGCGCATACTCTCACTACTAATGTACCTTGCGTACAATTTTTCTTTGTTTTTTTTTTGCGTTTTTTTGCATCAAACGTGCGATCTCTAAGTGATTAGCCTGCAGTCCTGGGCCCGTGCCCAAAGGCACTGTGATCAAAAAGTTGGAACCATCCATGGGGTTCTTCACCATCAGCTGCTGGCCAGCATGGACGCCTGCAACAAACCCACATCTTAAGCTTCACCAGCTGGAGACCTGAGTGTTTTCCAAACATTTCCGGACCGAACATAGAAAAAAAACACACACACTCACCCGCACACTAGACAAAATTGGATCTTTGAAGAAACCCATCAGGAACTGAGTCCTGTAACGTGCAACAAGCCTAGATAATTAGACTCAGAGTAGATCTCATGGTTGTACTTCGCGAATAAAGTGTAGGTCTTCCGAAAATATCGAACGTAGATAAAACCAAACTCCAAAAAACGACAAATAAATCGTCATCCAACATAGATTGCGGCAACAGTGCATTGAAAATGTAAAAATCGACATGGAGGTTCTTGGGTTGAGCCTCTTCCCATCACAGAAAAGGAATGTGCAGGTACGTCGATGAGCGTCCCCATCGATATCACAGGCAACTGATGGGTGTCTTTGTTAGTGCCGGTCTCATCAGTGCCCCTGGCACCCCCTGCTCTATTAGGAAGGGAGAAGAAAGAAGAAAGAAAAAGGAGTTTTACATCTATTTAGATGTTACACACACACACACACTAGACAAGAATGGATCATTATATGATCCGGCAGGAACTGAATCCTGAAACATGCAGATTCGATACGAAACAATGAAATTAACGATGCATCCTACGAATAATGCAGGTACGTTTACACGGGTCCCGGGGGGGTGTCTTCGGTGGCCACCGACCCCCCCGGGACCCCGGTGGCCCCCTGCATTGAATTTAGAATTAGAAAGGGAGAGGACAAAGGAAGAAAAAGAGAGAGAAGTTTTACATCTATTTAGATGTTACACACACACACCCGGCCGGAGCCGGGTCAACCCTGAAAGGCAAGAGGAAGAAAAAAGCGGACACACGACGGGCAGACGGCCAAAAACAGCGCAGGGGGGGGAGGGGAACAGACGGACCTCCGGAACCAACCTACACGGCGAAACGGACCTGACCAAAAACAGCGCACACACCTAAACCCCACGACACATTACGGAGAGGCACGCGGGGAAAATTAGGGACCAAATGGGGGACTAGTTAATGACAGGCAAGAGAACCAAAACAATTAATTAAAAACAGGGTTCAGCTCCTAAACCTACAGGTCGTGCGTTGTGCCAATCCAGGCCCGTGTTCCAGTCGGCCACAAGGGCATAAAACAGCTTTCAAGTTCCATCGAATTAGATGCACAAAATGTTTAACCTCACCAGACAACCATCAAAAAGAAGAATACCACACCTGCAAGACGTGGGCCTGCCTGATTCATATGTCATGACTTGATGCACTTTCGCTGCAAACGTTGCTGCAAAAACGGAGGTTTCTGGTGTTCAGACGGCTTCACTTGAAGAGTGCAAAACATCTAGGTCCCTGGGACCGCAGGAGCAGCAGGACGTCTCAAAGATGGCAAAACCGTAAGGCCAACTGTTGCACTTTACTTAAATGAATTACCAAATTAAAATGTGTTAATTCGAATTCAAGACAGTCACACTCACCCTGAAGAAGGGTTGCCTCAAATGGCTCCATGGCACCATGTCGGAGCCACCATGGAAATCACACTAGACAAGAATGGATCATTATATGATCCGGCAGGAACTGAATCCTGAAACATGCAGATTAGATACGAAACAATGAAATTAACGATGCATCCTACGAATAATGCAGGTACGTTTACACATCAGAAACGTCCGCTGGCCACTGGACCCCCCTTCGTTGGACCCCGGTGCTGTGTCCCCCTGCATTGAATTTAGAATTAGAAAGCGAGAGGACAAAGGAAGAAAAAAAGAGAGAAATTTTACATCTATTTAGATGTTACACACACACACCCGGCCGGAGCCGGGTCAACCCTGAAAGGCAAGAGGAAGAACAAAGCGGACATACGACGGGCAGACGGCCAAAAACAGCGCGGGGGGGGAGGGGAACAGACGGACCTCCGGAACCAACCTACACGGCGAAACGGACCTGACAAAAACAGCGCACACACCTAAACCCCACGACACATTACGGAGAGGCACGCGGGGAAAATTAGGGACCAAATGGGGGACTAGTTAATGACAGGCAAGAGAACCAAAACAATTAATTAAAAACAGGGTTCAGCTCCTAAACCTACAGGTCGTGCGTTGTGCCAATCCAGGCCCGTGTTCCAGTCGGCCACAAGGGCATAAAACAGCTTTCAAGTTCCATCGAATTAGATGCACAAAATGTTTAACCTCACCAGACAACCATCAAAAGAAAGAAACACCACACCTGAAAGTCGTGTGCCTGCCTGATTCATATGTCGTGAGTTGATGCAACGATGCTGCAAAGTAGCTGCAAAAAACGGAGGTTTGTGGTTGTTCAGAACGGCGTCCCGAGGAAGAATGCATCTCTCAAGGTTCACATGGGACCGCAGGAGCAGCAGGAAATCTCCAAATGGCTGAAAAACCGTAAGGCCAACTGTTGCAATTTACTTAAATGAATTACCAAATTAAAATGTGTTAATTCGGAAGTCAGGACAGTCATCACTCACCCTAAAAAGGGTTGCCTCAAATGGCTCCATGGCACCATGTCGGAGCCACCATGGAAATCACACTAGACAAGAATGGATCATTATATGATCCGGCTGGAACTGAATCCTGAAACATGCAGATTCGATACGAAACAATGAAATTAACGATGCATCCTACGAATAATGCAGGTACGTTTACACGGGTCCCGGGGGGGTGTCTTCGGTGGCCACCGACCCCCCCGGGACCCCGGTGGCCCCCTGCATTGAATTTAGAATTAGAAAGGGAGAGGACAAAGGAAGAAAAAGAGAGAGAAGTTTTACATCTATTTAGATGTTACACACACACTTGCTCAGAAACAACATTGCGAATTTTGTTGTGGAGTGCATCACACGTGCACAAAACAATCCCTTAAAAAACTGCCAGGAAAAATTGGTTGATCCAACGTGAATTTCAGTGCGAAGTAAACTTTCTACGTCCTTGCTCTGAGGAAGGTTCTGATGCAGTGAAGTCCAAAATAAAATAAAATAATGCCAGATTGCGACAACAGTGCAGAGAATCAGCATTGACAATTAGACGGCAAGGAGGTTCTTGGGTTGAGCCTCTTCCCATTCCTGAAAAATGATGCAGGTACGTGGATTGAGCGTCCCCAATCCATATCACTGTGCAACAGATGCGTCTTCGTTGGATGGAGACATCTGAAGCACACTCCATCCCCCTGCTTGTTTGAAAACTGAAATAATACCAAAAAAACAGATTCAACAATGCCATGGAAGTTTTACGTCTATACAGACGTTTCACACACACACCCTGCCGCAGCAGGGTCGTTTTTTCAATTCATCACCTGGAGAGCTCTTATCCGTTCCCTGAAGCGGAAATGGCTTCAAAATACAGGGAAGAAACATCGAATGAATTAATCCTAAAACTCACAGGCTGTCATCAGGTAAGGCCTCCATGCGTCGTGCTTGGATAGACAAGGTCCTCGTGGATTCCGCCAAGTGGCTAGCAAGATGAGCCAAGTCTGCCGCTGAGAAGATCTGAACTGGGTGTCGGGAAAGATCTCCTTCAGGATCCTCCAGACGTTCGAGTATGGCCAGGTTGGCCTCCCTGTCATTGTTGAGGACGTTCCAGAAGAACGTTGCCAGTTGGTGAATCTGGACAGGAGGTGGATTGATGTCAGCATTGGCAATGAGAGAATCGGTGTCTTCCATGGCGGATTCATGTGCCGATATAGGGCTTTCTGGTCCGTCAGCTTGATAGGGACGCCAGTTGCCATATGGAGAGGTCTCGGGGATCTGAAAGTAGCGTCGCCAGTAGTTGGCGAGCTGGGAGGATTGATCCCATGAATCAATCCAGCCATTCTGGCCGGCACGAACGTGGCCGATGATGCCGTTGAAAAAATATTCAGGCTGCCTACTGTGGTGGCGGCCACGTCGATCCACTTCCGTCACCATAAGTCGTCGAAGCGCCGGTTGATTGTCATCTTCTGGAGGTGATTGGACTTCCACGAAATAGTATGCATGGAGCTGACGTCGGACTTCTTCCATCTCTTGCTGGAGTGGATATGATTCTCCTGTAGGAGTAGGTATAATTGGAGCTTGATGATCGGCAGGAGATGGTATGGGTGTGGCAAGATTTGCCGAAGAGTACCCATAGTTGGTTGTGTACTCGCCTGATGCATTAGGTGAGAGGAAACTTCCAGCTTGGGGATCATTGTCGCCACGGGGTGGCTGCATTAGATCCGAAGGAGCAGCAGTGCTACTGGATTGGCCATGACTGCGGGATCTCCATGAAACACGACGTGACTTGTTCATGGATGAGGAAGGACGCGTGAGACCGGCAAATGAGGAATCACGCCTGGTCATGGTACAGCTGGAGCCGAGAGCTAAAGAATTTAGCAGGTAAAAACAACAAGAAGCAAAAGCAAATCACACAAGATAGCGGGAGAGTCCCATGTCCCTACATGTAAGAGACTTTTTAACCTTAAGGAAGCATATTGCGGTTTGGAAGAGCCTCATGGCAGCTCAAACGCATAATGTAAGGCTGAATGTGAGACGTAAAGGGATGAATATGATGCGAAAAGAACTCATTATGTTCTTGCCCCTCAGTCCAGTGAGAGCGGTATGCGTTCAGGTAGGTGACGAGGTATTCTTCGTTGCGGAGAACAAACGTATCTCCAGTATCATCTTGCCATCTGATGTCCATGGCCGAAGGAGATAAGAATCGATCCCACGTATACCAAATGTGCTGGCTGATGCAATACAACAGGTTGTACACCGTGAAGGTTTCCAACCGGTGTGTATTGAGCAGGATGTTGAACGTGAACAATGCACGTTCTTCGACCGGAGTGAGGCGAGGGAGAACCTCACATGTTGTAGCGGCCATCGAGTCATCATGGGTTTTGTTCATAAGCGGACGGACTTGTTCAATGTCAACGATGACCAAGACTTTTCGGACTTGAGGAGCAGGAGGAGGTTCTTCAGGTCGAGGATTTCGTTGCCAATCATGTTGCTGAGTGCCACGGTTCTGCCACATATTGTCGTCCCGAGAACGGGAGCGGTCAGGAGCTGTTCGTTGACGATGATATGAATGAGCCATACTTGCTGTGGGTGAACAGATACCAAGTAAGAGCATTCATCCCAGGCAAAAGAAATACAGACCATAGGGAGATCTCAAAAACATGGAGAAAAGCAAAAGGAAAGGGAAACCCTAAGCAAAATAACTACAGCAACAAAAAGGCAGCAATGGCGCCTTTTTTGACATCGCAGGAATTGATGCTAAAGTCAGTCATCACCCTCCAATTCATGAGGTGGATTGCCCGGACCCGGTGGGTCATTCACTTCTGATGTCTGTTTCAGAAGTCCCCAGCGAAGCTTGCAGAGCTGAGGATCGCGATGGAGTCTTGTTCCAATTGTTTTCCACGAAGGTCTGGACTTTGCGTCCTGTTTCATGCCAATCAATTCTTGGTCGTCGGCGTGGGTCCACGGACGAGCCGGATCAGGAGGTGTATTGGCCGGAATAGCATGAGTGATGTGCATCAATGGAGACGGCGGGGCTTTTGGATTTGGAGTCAAGGTCAGAGGCGGTGTTCTGGGTCTAGCCTTCCCACAATGAATGTAGCTGATGTCTTCTCTTGACGCGGCTTCACCATCGGAGTCATCCGAATTCATGTCTGTGGAACGGGCCTCTGAGAGAATGGGTAACGATGTCGAATGGACAGCATCAAGATTGTGGGCGAGTCTAGGTTCAGGAATTGACTCCCCTTTCTGTTTCTTTTTTGGTTGTGGATCCACCAGAGATGATGACCGTTGTTTTGATCGTACTGGCACAGGTGTGGTGGTGCGTGTAGGGGCCGTAGGGAAGGTAATTGTTGTTGTGGAACCAGGAGTCGGAGTTGGACCAGGGTCCGTTATAACACTGGCAGGCCGAGGTGTACCAGTGGCAAGAGTAGATGTATTGATTGGTGGAGAGCTCGTTGATGCCGGTCGCAAAAATGGTTCTGGATTCAAGACCATGTGGGAAGGGATGCCTCCATGTGATACCAAGGTCGGAGGACCTTCGGATGTCGGGCGAGGTACAAAAGTGTGCAGGCCTCTGGTGTTTGGATGATCAAGACGGAAATTGGCCGGAGGCGGCGCTTCATCATATTCGATGGAGGGCTCGAAGAAAGGCAAGAGACCTGCCAAGTAGTTGAGATGCATGATAGCTCTAGCCAAATGATGATGGAACGCTCGTCCTTGAGTATGATCCATGAGCGATCAAACGAAAGTGGAGCAAAAGGAAAGCGAAGCTTGAGCCAGGGAGCTGACGGAGGGAAACAAGAGGCCACAGAAAGACAACAGCAAAGAGAGGGGACAGGAAGAAACAAGGAAGAGGAAAGAGGAAAAAACAAAAGGAAACACACACACACACGCACACACACCCGACCGGAGCCGGGTCAACCCTGAAAGGCAAGAGGTAGAAAAAGCGGACACAGACGACGGGCAACAGGCCGAAACAGCGCAGGGGGGGGAAGGGAACGAACGGACCTCCAGAACCAACCTACGCGGAGAAACGGACCTGCCACAAACAGAGCACACACCTAAACCCCACGACAACATACGGAGAGGCACGAGGCTCGAGGGAAGGATTAGGGACCAAATGGGGGACTAGTTGGTGACGAGCGTGAAGAACAAAAACAATTAACTTAAAAAAGGACCCAGTTCCACCTACAACAGAGGTCGTGCGTTACTCCCCTTCGGGACTGTAGTCAAGTTGTGCCGCAGTGGCATAAACAGCTGTTCAAGTTCCATCGAATTAGATGCACAAAATGTTCAACCTCACCAGACACCATTAAGAGAAAGAAACCACACCTGCAAGCATGGACCTGCCTGGTCTATATTTCATGTTGCTGTTCAGTCAAATGTCACTCCAAAAGCTGAAGAAACAGTTTTTGGCTGTTCAAGACGGCTTCACTGTCGTAGAAGTGCATTTACCAGGGTTCACTGGGACAGCAAGACCAGCGGGACATCGCAAAACGGCTGAAAAACGAAAACCGAAAGGCCAACTGTTCCGCTTTACGTAAACGAATTACCAGGTTAAAAGTGTCAATTCCGTAATCCGATCAGTCGACATTCACCCTGAAAAGGGTTGCCTTCAGTGGCCCTATGGCACCTTGTCGGAGTCACCATAGGTATTACACTAGACAAAATTGGATCTTTGAAGAGATCCATCAGGAACTGAGTCCTGTAACGTGCAACAAGCCTAGATAATTAGACTTAAAGTAGATCTCATGGCTGTACTTCGCGAGTAAAGTGTAGGTCTTCCGAAAATATCGAACGTAGATAAAACCAAACTCCAAAAAACGACAAATAAATCGTCATCCAACATAGGTTGAGGCAACAGCGCAGTGAAAATGTAAAAATCGACATGGAGGTTCTTGGGTTGAGCCTCTTCCCATCACAGAAAAGGAATGTGCAGGTACGTCGATGAGCGTCCCCATCGATATCACAGGCAACTTATGAGTGTCTTTGTTAGTGCCGGTCTCATCAGTGCCCCCGGCACCCCCTGCTCTATTACAGTAGGAAGGGAGAAGAAAGAAGAAAGGAAAAGGAGTTTTACATCTATTTAGATGTTACACACACACACACATATATATATATATACTATACACGCATAATATATATATATATATGTAATAATTAATTAATTGTATATATAATTATATATATAATTATATATATAATTATATATATATATATACAAAATCGTCTATATCATCTACAGCATTGTATATCATCTCTTTGAACCATTTGAACCGCGTGTTTGAAAATCGGCCGCTGTCCTCCTGGCACTTCCACCGCAAACGCTTGGCCCAGCGCCGGTGGCGCAGGCGGTGCCGGTGCTGGTGCTGCTGGCGGCAAAGGTGGTGCTGGAGGACGAGCTTCGCTACGGCCGCGGGTGAAGAAATCCTCAAACTCGGCCTGGGACAGGAAACTCTGGAAGAAAAACAGGTGGTGCACAGGTAGACATTGCACGGGAAATCCGATATCGCCGATGTCCATCGACATCCATGCGCGCATGATCTATATAAAATAGAAAATAAGCTCTTGATGCTAGATCCAAACTTTTTGGGGAGTATCATACACAGGTTTCAAGCAAAAAGAAATGCCTGGCTTGTGATCAAGTCACATGAATCAACAGGAATCTGGGATAATCTGGGTGCTTGAGCTATTCAATCAGGGTCCACCCAGGGATTCAAAATCTCTGCCTGCAGACGATTTGGAATGCCAGTGCTGGAGAAGACTCGAAGCCTGGTGGTGAGCTGATCAGCAAGAGCAAACCTGTTTGGAACATGTTTTATATCTTTTTCCGCATGACATGACACAAAAATGGAAAAGGGATCGTAGTGAAATGAAATCCAACCTGGACCTGGAGGCGCCTGGAATGATTCTAAGGCATTGCCGGCATTGCGAATAACTGCGAAAATTGCACACCTCCAGAGCTCAAACATGCTCAAACTATCTCAAACTGTCCTTCTTGTTGATTGCACCAATGTACCAAGTCTGTGCTTCCCACTTTTTCGGATTTTTTAAGTTTTTCATCCTCCCTTAGTGTTGCCTAGGGACCTTTGCCCCCCTCATTCTATAGGAAAATTAGCTCTATAAAATGAAAAGCTAAGGTGTAGACCCATACATTCTCTCTATGAAATGAGGTGCAAAGCAAAACCATCATGAAAACATACCTTCCTATATTATGACCCAACTTCTTTTGCAAAGGTTAACAGTGATATTGACCACAGCAAAAATATAGTCTATAAAATGTTACTGCTCAAGTTGGAGGGGGTAGTTGGGATGTAAGACAAACGCCCAACAAGTCAGCTATAAAATGGAATTAGGAACATTATGAAATAGCTCCTGTAATACTCTGCGGTCTGTACAAGCTTTGCATGGCATTTTATAGGTGGTAGCTTGGGTGTGCAGCATTCACTCTGCGGTCTGTACAAGCTTTGCATGGCATTTTATAGGTGGTAGCTTGGGTGTGCAGCATTCACTCTGCGGTCTGTACAAGCTTTGCATGGCATTTTATAGGTGGCAGTTTGGGTGTGCAGCATTCACTCTGCGGTCTGTACAAGCTTTTGCATGGCATTTTATAGGTGGTAGCTTGGGTGTGCAGCATTCACTCTGCGGTCTGTGCAAGCTTTGCATGGCATTTTATAGGTGGTAGCTTGTGTGTGCAGCATTCACTCTGCGGTCTGTACAAGCTTTGCATGGCATTTTATAGGTGGTAGCTTGGGTGTGCAGCATTCACTCTGCGTCTGTACAAGCTTTGCATGGCATTTTATAGGTGGTAGCTTGGGTGTGCAGCATTCATTCTCTGCGGTCTGTACAAGCTTTGCATGGCATTTTATAGGTGGTAGCTTGGTGTGCAGCATTCACTCTGCGGTCTGTACAAGCTTTGCATGGCATTTTATAGGTGGTAGCTTGGGTGTGCAGCATTCACTCTGCGGTCTGTACAAGCTTTGCATGGCATTTTATAGGTGGTAGCTTGGGTCTGCAGCATTCACTCTGCGGTCTGTACAAGCTTTTGCATGGCATTTTATAGGTGGTAGCTTGGGTGTGCAGCATTCACTCTGCGGTCTGTACAAGCTTTGCATGGCATTTTATAGGTGGTAGCTTGGGTGTGCAGCATTCACTCTGAGGTCTGTACAAGCTTTGCATGGCATTTTATAGGTGGTAGCTTGGGTGTGCAGCATTCACTCTGCGGTCTGTACAAGCTTTGCATGGCATTTTATAGGTGGTAGCTTGGGTGTGCAGCATTCACTCTGCGGTCTGTACAAGCTTTGCATGGCATTTTATAGGTGGTAGCTTGGGTGTGCAGCATTCACTCTGCGGTCTGTACAAGCTTTGCATGGCATTTTATAGGTGGTAGCTTGGGTGTGCAGCATTCACTCTGCGGTCTGTAACACACTGTACAAGTTTTGCGGCAATTTTTGCTTTCTTACTTTCATGGCATCGAAAAGGTCTCGCCTTTGCAGCTTAATAAGAAATACTTAAAAAAAAGCAGGCTACCAAAACCCTGTCATTGCCTCTTTTCTGTCGGGTAACACAAGAAGGGGGAAGCCCCAGCGGCTCGAGGACTTCGACCCGGAAAGGCCCCAAGGGGGAAGGCTATAGGGGAGAGACACAGCGGAAAAGCCGCAACAAGAAAGTGAAACATGTCATATTTAAATGCGTAAACAGGAAAAGGTACTTTTGTAACGTTTGAAAATTAAAAATGATATTTTATGGGCTCTTTACTTTTTGATATGTGTATTCTTATAATATGTTTAATTGTGAGTTAAAAATATCTATACAACAAATTAAGACAAATGTTGTACCTGAAGAATTAATATTGTAGAACATATATATTATCAATGTTGAATATAATCAAAGTGAAGAAATATATATTATAAATATTTCAAATATTATAGATCATATACCATTAGCAATACCATTAAATGAAAAAAACTTCATTTTTTCGTGAATTTGAATATGTGCTGCAATATGCTTATTTTATATGCATTTTTTATGCTACAGAAGATGCCAGATAGAATGTCAAAATATGTCTCAGAGAAAATGTCAGATAACATGTCAGAATATTGATTCTAATATACTCTAATAATGTAATTTTTCCAAAGTCTTGGGACAAAGGTAAAGAAAGGAAAATTGGTTGAACACTAAATGCGGTCTGTACAAGCTTTGCATGGCATTTTATAGGTGGTAGCTTGGGTGTGCAGCATTCACTCTGCGGTCTGTACAAGCTTTGCATGGCATTTTATAGGTGGTAGCTTGGGTGTGCAGCATTCACTCTGCGGTCTGTACAAGCTTTGCATGGCATTTTATAGGTGGTAGCTTGGGTGTGCAGCATTCACTCTGCGGTCTGTACAAGCTTTGCATGGCATTTTATAGGTGGTAGCTTGGGTGTGCAGCATTCACTCTGCGGTCTGTAACACACTGTACAAGTTTTGCGGCAATTTTTGCTTTCTTACTTTCATGGCATCGAAAAGGTCTCGCCTTTGCAGCTTAATAAGAAATACTTAAAAAAAGCAGGCTACCAAAACCCTGTCATTGCCTCTTTTCTGTCGGGTAACACAAGAAGGGGGAAGCCCCAGCGGCTCGAGGACTTCGACCCGGAAAGGCCCCAAGGGGGAAGGCTATAGGGGAGAGACACAGCGGAAAAGCCGCAACAAGAAAGTGAAACATGTCATATTTAAATGCGTAAACAGGAAAAGGTACTTTTGTAACGTTTGAAAATTAAAAATGATATTTTATGGGCTCTTTACTTTTTGATATGTGTATTCTTATAATATGTTTAATTGTGAGTTAAAAATATCTATACAACAAATTAAGACAAATGTTGTACCTGAAGAATTAATATTGTAGAACATATATATTATCAATGTTGAATATAATCAAAGTGAAGAAATATATATTATAAATATTTCAAATATTATAGATCATATACCATTAGCAATACCATTAAATGAAAAAAACTTCATTTTTTCGTGAATTTGAATATGTGCTGCAATATGCTTATTTTATATGCATTTTTTATGCTACAGAAGATGCCAGATAGAATGTCAAAATATGTCTCAGAGAAAATGTCAGATAACATGTCAGAATATTGATTCTAATATACTCTAATAATGTAATTTTTCCAAAGTCTTGGGACAAAGGTAAAGAAAGGAAAATTGGTTGAACACTAAATGCGGTCTGTACAAGCTTTGCAAGGCATTTTATAGGTGCCAGTGTGGGTTTCAAAATGTTTTGAATTTGTTTTAATGTTTTTTTTGGTGATCCCCCTGCCCCCCCATTCTTGTCAATCTATGACGTCTCAAAATAAATCAAACATTCTTTGAAAACATCAAAACCAACAAATGTTCAACATAAATATAAATATAAATACACACATATATATATATATCAATAGAATTTAGTATCACAAAAAATGGTGCACCATGCTCTACTTAGCACAACCATATACCTATAAAATGAGGACAATTTCTTTGCAAAGGTCAGCGGGGTGTCTAAAATAAAATTTGATTCACCAAACCGTTTGGCACCTATAAAGTGAAGGGATTTTCTTTGCAAAAGTTTATGCTTGAAAAAGGAAGAGTTTGCAAGTAGGCAGTGCGGGCCTTATAAAATGATGAACCCAACTCTTGCAAAAGGAGGCCACAGTGCACCCCAACCATCCTTCCTATATAATGGCTGTCCAGAAAACCATTTCATAATTGTAAAAGATCCCCATTCTATAGGCTATCACCGGCCGGGGATAGTTTTTCCAAAGCGCTTGCAAGCTCGCATTGGGAATCACTGAAGGTGTTGAGATGTATTGAGGCACTGGACATCTGCTAAAACTGATGGACATGCCATCCAATGGTCGACATTGGTCGACCATGTCAACCCTCCTAGCGCTCGTAGCCTCGACATTCCTTGACGAATGTTTCGAAGAAAGTGCGACCAGGAAGCATGTCCCTTGTCCATGCCTCCAGCCCCAAACGTCGCTGCTCAAGTTCATTTCCGCTACAGCTGAAGAATGTCTTCCCAGGAAACACGCAGCGAATTTCCTGGAAAGACGGAGGCAAAAAGTGACTGTTGCGTACATTTTCACTGCATAGTAGTATAGACCATTGTGGACCTTAATGAATTTCGACAAGGACCTTTTATGCAAATCTTGTTCATATCGTGTACCACTTCGGTCTTGTCATCTGAAAAGTCAGGTAAAAGTATATCAGAGTATAACTTTTCGAAAAGAGGCAGGTGTGAAAGGGGCGCCCACCAATTTGCAAGTGAGTCTCATAATTATTCATCAAGGCTTGGAAACGGCTGAAGTGGCTGTATCTTCGCAATAGCCTCCAAGTAAAGCCATTGGTATCCACCACATCGACAGCAAAGTAGGTGACTCCCTGCTGCTTAGTCATTCCTCAAAAGCGACAAGGAGATGTGCTTCTCAGATTCGATGTGTTTTTCGTTTCTTATTGCCCTTATTGCCTGTCTACATTTTACCTTCGGTGTAGAGTTTGAGAGTGAAGGTGGCACTCTGGAAGAGGTACTGATTGGATCTTCCAACATGATCCCGCAATATCCCATAAGTACCATTAAAATCCATTAAAATGTGATGCATTCTTTGGAGTTGAATATCATTGAATATCCATATGGGAGTTAAAATCCATAAGTCTTTGGAGTTGAAGCTAAGGTCCAGTGACTTTCGTCTGCGATATCAAGATATGCCAGGATATTAACTTCACTTCTAGCTATCTGAATGTCGACACTGATATGCCACTTGGCTGGCAACATACAGTATGGCACCATCACCATCATCTTCCTGATGCTCAGCTGAGATTCCATCGCGTGGCAAGCTGACGTTCGCTATGGTGTGGCGCCCACGCTGTAGAAGTGGGAACATGGTTGCGTTCGGCTGAGTGGCTGCAACTGCCAAACCAGCCCCTACCATGGCACCCAACGGGCCTGTCACTACCATGCCCAGCACAGAACCTCGGTCGACAGGGTTGTACTGGCCAGGTCAAGTGCTTAAGGGTTCAGGCTGCAATGCAGGATGTGTGGACGCAACCACTGCTTTCTAAAGTGAGTGGTGTTGAAGGAGCCAGTACTATCCCGGGCCTTTTGCTTCGTGCCTTTTGGATCACTCTTGGGACCTTGTTGCTTTGGTCACTGCAAGAGGGACTAGAATCAACCTTGTAATCCTTGCAGCTGGGCGAAGGTCACCTCGCACCTTGCACCCCAATCCATCCATCCAATCCATCCACGCCATCCTTTCATCACCTGTTCATCACCTGTTCAACACCTGTTCAACACTGTTGATCGATGGTTTTCGATGGTTTTCGGCCTAGGATCCACCATTTGGTGCGGACGGGAGGCATCCGACAGTCGCTGCGACTGCGCCTGAGGTTGATGGTTCCCGATATCCCTGAGACATCTGAGCCATGGCTGGAAAGGATTGAAAAGGTTCAAGCAACCTTTTCGCACTGCACTGTGACCAGAAGAAGGGTTACTGTTGGCTTGAGCCAAACATAAGCCAACATAAGCCAACGTCGCCATGCTCTCAGGGTTGCAGGCAGCTACCACGCACACTTGAAGCAAAATCAAAAAAGGGTTTGAACTGACTGAAGAAAAACCATTGAAATAACCTAAACATGCAACAAGGCCAAGCTTCCAAAGGGAACATTTGCTTGAAGGTTCCCTGTTGGTTTCATTTTTACCAGTAGGTCCACAACTTTGTTATCCAGTATGATCTGGGGCAGTCTGATCAACAAAATGATTCTGGCTGTAATCGCATTTGGCTTCTTTCTTTGTGTTTTTTCTTCATGGTTCCCATTGGTTCTCTTTCCATTGCCCACCCCACGCTTTCTCCTCTAGCTGCTACTAACTTTTGGCCAATTTGGCGTGGTGGACGCACAGCTGTTTCCAAGGAACATTCCTGCACTCTGCGCAGCAAAGTTGTTGCTTCCTGCCACGAACCAGATTCCTGAAAGATGTCCTCAGACTGATTCCCGAAACAAGTTGTGCTGGATTGGAAAAACTCACAGAGTCAGAAACGAATCAAAAAACCCAAAGGCAAAAACACCACCTCGCCACATCTTCCACAACCACCACCAGGACTAGGTCCTATAGCACCACCAACAACACAAACAACAAGAACAAGAACATATATAATCACGCCAAACTGGGCTCACTACGTGCCAAGTCTCAATGCAAGGCTTCAAGGCTGTGTTGCTAATCTTCAGATAAAGTCTCTGCATGTCATCTCGTACCTTGTGCACATGAAAATCGATGGTACATGGGATATTTTGCTGGACTCTGGGGAAGTTAGTAGATGGTAGATGATGGTAGTGCAATGTAGTGTGCAGCAGCGGGCTCCCACCTCCAATCTCAAGGCAAGATTTCAATGCAACATAAGAGGTTGTTGTAATCTCTTGTATATGTATCATTATCATGTGGTTGGGAAACTCGTTTTAGCTCATAGTAGCTCATTGGTTCCAGGATTCCCCATTTGCAAGGGAATAAATATGACATATGGAGCTCCTTCGCTGCTAGTCATGAGATAGCTGCAGGACCTATCATTAAAAGATATTAAAAGACTCGACCAGCCAATGTGCCAGCTGCAGCCCCCAGCTCCACTGAATGGCTTTGGCGCAAACACCTCCAGGGCGATCGTGATTGTGAGTTATGTAGACGTGGGCAATCCCATGAGAAGTGTGAGCCTTTGAGCACAATCAAAGAGATTGTGAAGCACTACAAAATGTCAAGGAACACCCATGCCTTTAGTGAAATTTGGAATTGTCTGTCTACGTTGATGTATCCATTGACACATCACTGGCATATCATTGGCAGTAATTAGTCGTAATTATAGTATATTATAATTATAATATATTGTATAATTAGTTGTATAGTGAGCTTCTCAGCCCCGCACCTAGAGCTGCTGCATACTGATTCTCATGTGCTTCGATCGAATTGCCGAGGCATGCCCGCAGCAGGGCCATAGAGGGGCGCCATTCGTGGTTCGATTGACAGGCCCGCAACGTTCCTTGCAACATAAATGGATTACAGCGGAGATGCTTCATGTGCGCTTCTTCCAAAATGCCTCAGGTAGCTGCTCCGGACATGAAATGACATGAATATACATGAATGATGATGGTCATGAGGAAATATAACGGGGAAACATCTTGCTCTGGAATCAAAAATCATAAGGCACCTCTCCTTCCCACACTATGTTGTCTAGTAGCGAGATTGGCAATGGCCCGCCTCGCCCCGGTGTTTAGACTCTGTTGACGTCAATAATCGTCAATTAGTTGTGCCACATCTGGAAAGGCATAACATGTCATAACATGTCAGAACTTGAGGACATAGAAGGACAACATGTTCAGGATCAATTCTTGCAGGTTCCAACTTCATCAGCTTTCGTCAGCCAAGTTGCGTAAAGCTGTCCTCCATTGGCTCCACGGATGTTCCCAAGTACCTTTGCAGCTGAAGATGGCGGCATCATACCTGGGCTTGGGATCCTGATGGGTCTTTGGATCTGGTGAGCCAGGCATGTTCTGTGAATTTCTCTGATGTTTAAGGATGTTTAAGGTATTTTAAGGTCACATAAGGTATCAATAGGTATCATAAGGTCACCATTGGTCACCTAGCGGCTTAGCGTGGGCTCTTTCAGCATCTGTTAGCTGAGGATAGCACAAAGATTCACACATTTCCAGTGCCAGGTGGGATTTGTGCCACAAATCAGTCCGAAAAAGTCATGAATACGTCATGATGATCATAATGTTCCTCCCTTTAAAAAAAAAAGTGTGGCCTGGCTGCATCCCGATGTGTGGCCTCACCCGTTGATTTCTGCAGCACGCCAAGAGGGACAGAACTGCGAGCCAGTGCCGAGGCATAGAACAAGCTCGGATGGCCAGGATGTAGCTGAGGGATCCTCAGCAGTACAAATCACTACAAGTAGCAATCACCAGCAGTCACTAGCAGTCACTAGCATTCCTAATCTTGACAATGTATCAATATATGTATCATATATTATTCCATTGAAAGCTGACCTGGTGCGAACGCGATCAGAGAAAATCAACATAAGCATACATAAACATACATAAACATCGAATTCAGTCTGCATCAAAGCAGCGAGTATCTGGATGCCTCTCAGGTCCCAAGAGATCCAGGAATTTCAGTGATCGTTGCCATTGGGCGCCAGATACGCAAGCCCGCAGAACTTCACAGAGAGTGTAGGCGTCCTGTCAATCCAAGGATATCCTTTCTCATGAACGTGTTGTCACGGACTTGTGAAAGCAACCTCCGCAATTTACATGACCATCCAATACCATCCATGTATGCGCTTTATTTAGGTGTAATCATACACAATGGTGGGAAGGTCCCAGGAGAATATCTTGGGGGAAACATTGGTCCTGAATTCTATGGCATACCAAAGGTGAAACTCTAAGAGAAAACTCTAAGAGATGCCCAAGAATCGTAGAGCTGGAAGCTCCCGAAGTTTGCTTTGAGAGTTTCGAGCCTAGGCTCTCACGAGGTGAATCCTACATCTTCTTCAAGATTGGTCAGAATGTTCAATCTTCTAAGATGTAAAGCGAACTGGTATTCAAAGAATTTCAAAGATCTAAAATGATCAGAATCTAAAGCGAAGAAGGAATGATCCAAGATGATCCGAGATCCAAGATGATCTGAGTAGCAGTCGAAAGGATTCAAGCCAACCAACGTCATCGCGAAAACCATCGCAGCAGCTCCGAATCAAAGCGTCAAAGGACGGTCGAGTTGGCCTTCGAATCCAGTGGCTTTTTACTTCGACCTTGACGAATTCAACCAGGATGGAACACTAGAACCACAGGAGACTTACAGAATCTTACAGACTGAAGAAATTAATGCAAATTGAATCCCGAAGCGCTTCTGTGATGCCTGCGCAATAAGGCAACCTAGAGGTACCTGCCTTTGCATCGAGGTAGTTGACATCGGATTGCACAAGAACCAAAAGAACACCGAAAATAGAACACCGAAAGAACAGAAAAAAATCCTTCTCTGAGCCCTCTCTGGTCAAGAATCTCTTGGGTCCTCTTTCATGACTTCCCAACCATCCCTCACTTCATCAACAGGTAGTTCTGTAGTCAACGTTGAGCTGGACCCCTGTTGGATCTGACTGGTTCCATCTTGTTGCCCCTGCCCCTTCTGACTTCCAAGCCCTTTGAAGAAATCGAAAGAGTCCTGCCACCGCTGCTCCTGACCAAGTCATCATCGGGGAAATGCCATGATTTGAGCGTTGAAACGCACTAATTAGTTTAGATGGCACCTGAATCTGCAAACATTGGAAATTAGAAAAACATAAATTGACAATAAATTGACCACTATCATTCGAGAACTCGAGATCCAACACCATGAGGACCAACTTCGTCCAGCCCAATAACGTTCAGTCCTTCACCTGAGCTGTCAGAAGACTATCCAGCAGGATCGAAGATTGAGACAGGCGCTGCCCTCGGGCACCGTCTTGGGCTAACTGTAAGGCAATGGGCCAAGCTCCAGAGCCACAAAGCTTGGCAAAGCTGGAGTAGCCTTACTGACAAACATGTCCAAGAGGAATATGAAATTCAACGAGAATCCAAGTGAATTCGATGAAATTTTATGCATTTGGGCCTTCAAATGACCAAAGGGAATGGAATGGCAATGAAGGTGTGCATCTGTTGCACATCTCCCGCTTTAGACAAGATCAGATAAGATGGATGGCAAGATAAGATAAGATAATAAGATAAAATATTAGATTAGATTAGATTAGATAGATAGATGCATTGTTAATCACTGTTCTATCTATTATACAATTAAAAACCATGATGTACCACGTATATCGATTGAGAATTGGCTCAGTTTCCAACTGCCTGGGGCCCCAGGTGACCAGGGCACTCCGGACGCCCATGGAGCGTCGCAGCGTCAGGGCCAGCGGCCAGGCAGGACAGGATGCCACGCACTTGGCCGTGGCCCGGTCCAAGTCATGGGGTCCACAGCGAGACCTGCAGCTGGTCATGGGATATGGATGGGATATGCATGGATACGGGGGATGATGATGATGATGATGATGATGGTGAAGAAGAAAGCAAGCGGAGAAGAGACTAGAGAAAAATTAGGAACTTTTTTTGCTTTTGGGATTGAAGGTTCGAAAAAAGGATTCGTCGGGCTTGCTCTCGTGTTTAGAGAACAAGTGATGCGTCTGTAAGTTCTCCCACCGATATCTCTCCCAATCGCCACCTCAGGTGACCCAGTCATCAATGGGGAAACACATTAAAACAAAATTATAATAGTATATATGATAGTATATGATGCTGATATTGTTATGATATTGTTGGAATAATGGAAAGAAACAAAACAAGAGCCAGTGTACACACCATCCTTATCATCCTTGATCAACGTATCAAGCTTTCCTCTGTTACGGCCGAAGCCAGCCAGTCATCCCATTCCAACTTAGACGAGATACACATGCAACAATTCCAGGGTGCACACGGCAACCATCCAATCATTGCATTGAAATGAGGCCTCCATTAGCATTGCCAAGGTCCTGGGAGCATTCGCCGATTCTGTTGGATCTTGCGGATCTGCTAGGACTTCTGGAAGCAGGGACCTTTAGCTGTGCCGGCTGTGCTCTGCAGCTTGGTTGCACCAGAGAATCACAATGAATTGACATGAAAACACACTAAAATACATTAACATACCATGTTCAGAGGATCCCCTTACTATTCAAGAAACCACCATGTACACCAATTGACATTCCACCTTTTGGAAACAAACGCTGAGAGACAGCGCTGGTCGCGCCAAGTTCTCTGCGGCCAAAGCCTTTACGATGCCCTGGATGGATGGCAGAAGATCAAGGGATTCTCTGGACGCCTTCGACAAGAAGCCCTTTGTCATGGCTAGAGCTGGTAGCCATTGGCTCACCTGGAAACGAAAATAGGCCTGTCATAGCCTGTCATGACTCAAGCCTTAATCAATCACAGAGTGTCTGACATGAATGTGAAGGTTTCATCATGTTTCATCACCGCCTGGGCACAGGTTCCCACCAGAATTGGAAGGAAACGCACCAATCCAGAAACAAAGTCATAATCTTTGAAGTGGCCATTTGCATCCAATGGGGCTTCACTCAAGGCGCTCAGGATCCTTATTGCTTTGCTCCAACTCTTCTTCCGTGCGAACTCGTACCTTGGAACTGCTGCTCTCTACCTTCGATAACATATACTGTGTAGGACACAAAAATATTGATCCAATGATGCATTATGTGCACATGTCACCTATATCTATGATATATCTGTATGCGATGATCTGTGCTACATGTACCCAAATGTATAAATATAGCCACATATTACAATGAACTAAGTAAATGCGAGTCATGTATAGTCATGTAAATATTAAAAAAGTACTTAATAAGTGTGTAAAATCCAAACATGCGATTGTGCAGGTAAGGTTGGCAGCCACTTTTCAATTTTCATCACTTAATTACTTGATTTCGTAATGTTTTTGTACATGCGCAGGACTCAGTTAACTTCACTTACCGCTGGAGCACCACATCTTGCTGCGCAGTCCTGATATCGCAGGATCCACATCGTTTGTTGCATGGAGCTCCAGCTGCCTGTGATGATGGCCATGGAAGCCATGGAAGACTTTGCTGTGAATCAACTGGCCCTCAAGCAAGGTGGAAAACCTGAGCGGAGAAGAGCCATAGCGAAATAATGCGAAATATCCCAGGGACTGACAAAACCGATACTATGGATATATATATATACAGTATATATAATTACGAAGGATACACGGAGTCGATTTCTAAATTCCGTACTTTGTGTAGATCCTTGGTGCAAATCCCAATGTGCCAATTGATGTTCATCGCGCACTCAGGACTCATATCGATCATATCGTATCATGCGAGCTGTTGTTCAGCATGTCTTCAAGTTGCTGAGCAATTGATGCATTCTACCAAACAAATGCAGTGTACTCACACCTCATCAGACTGGATGGCAACTGAATGGCATCATCAGCGGTTGTTGACTTCCTAAAAGGTAAGCAACGCATGCGGTCGGACCATCAACTTGACGCTCCCACTGGTGCTGATGGCTGTGTGGGCCCGGAACATCAGGGCCTGTCAAGGCGGAAAGCTGGTTGTTGGGGAAACGTGTTTCTTTCTTCCGAAGATTCCGACGCAAATCAACTTTGAACATACTTGCAACATCATGACACAAACAACCAGGACCACCAAAGGGATGACAACTTGATGTAAAATCAGTAAGGGGTCATAATGATCTTAGCACAAGCGTCTTCCGTGGCCAAATGTGATCATGTCTGATCCCAGACCGTTGGAAAACAGCTTCCAGGCTCTTTGCTTCACGCAAGCTCTGTCGCACATCTCGCAGCCGGTCGCTGGCGATGCTGGCCCATCCATGATTGCCCCAAAGTTGATGGAGGATGCATGGTATCAATGCTATCTATGGTTGCAATGTGTTCGCCCACTCTCCAATAGCAATCATTTAGCCCCTGACTGTCCAAAAAATTCAAATCGGTGAGATGAATAAGCACTAACTACACTCTATGACACTCTTCACTTCAGTGGAAGTTGTCAAGGTTGAGCTATGTTGAGCCTCGCGTTGCGACAAGGCAAGTATATGCAAGAGTGCCCTGGCGCACGCCAATCCGAGACTACCCGCTGGCGTTGAATTCCTAGTGAGTGATGTTAGCAAAATGGCATCCCTATAGGCTCTGATGGGAAAAACCATGAAAAACCAAGGGAGCAGTAGAGATGGCAGCAGCCAGGAGAAGTGGCTTAATGGAACAGGGTCGGTCTCCTTCTCTCTCTTAGCCTCTCTCATTTTGAGAAATTCCCGAAATCACCTGACGCATTTGAAGCATGGAGGAGTGCTAGGAAGCATACTCGGTGTAGCACAAATGGCAATCTTATCATGTTATGGTGCATCCTGAATGCCCCTAGATCCTAGAAACATGCATTGTTGCTACCTCCACATTCTTCTGCAAGATCTGTAGCCTGGCATCAAGTGGCACAGCAGGCTACAAGTTCACACACAACAAATCATAGTCATAAAATATCATATATAAGATGTCATGATCCACGCCAATACTCTGTCCACAGGTCCAACGGCTACCTGTCATCCAATATCATCCAATAGTCAATGCGTCGGACAATGCCCTGTGACTTCCTGGGGAGATATCTGGAGCCTTGGAGCCTGGTCTCTGGTCTTGAGGATTTTGATCTCGTCAGTCAGCACATCAACCTCCACAAGATACATCAAATTACATCAAGATGTTGCCATGATTGCCATGATTGCCATGATTGCCATGATTCATATGACCCATGATCATACAATATCAATCAATATCATACATTGATTTACCATGGCACAAATGCACAAACGGTAAGAATTCTGGAAGTTGGACAGCGGTATCGTTGTTCTTGGGCCGTAACTGTTCGTGAAATGCCCTAGAAACCACGCAGTACTACTGTCTGTGGCCAGGTACAAGACTGCACGGAATATGCCTCAAAAACATTCAAAAACCTCAAGAGCTTTTTCTTACTGCCATCTAAAGCAAACCGTCAACATCCGTCAACCATGTAAAATGCGGGGCAGCAGAAAATGCCAGCCCTCAAAGCCGGGCAAACATCGTTAGGGCATATTAAGAACGCTGCATCCATGAATATCCAGGAGACAGGCCGCCTCCTTCTGAGCATCCTCCTGTTCTTTGACCAACTTCTCCATTTCCTCCTTGGTCTGTGTGGCACATTGTGGGACATTGTGGCACATTGTGGCACATTGTGGCACATTGTGGCACATTGTGGCACATTGTGGCATGTTCACATATGTTCACTGCTGGGTTTCAAAATTCGAACCTCAAATTTCCCTGCTGGCAATCTGGCATGATCCCAGGTTGGTCTGTCATCCCTAGGATCTTTTAGGTTTGTCATCCGATGTCATCCGGAAATCCTGGAGAAATCTGGAGAATGTCCTACTGTAGCTACTCTAATGTGCATTACTTGGAATTCTACGCCCTGTCTCCCGCAACCCATCCTGCGCATGTCGCAGCATCTGCTGATTTTCTTCCAATCCTCGGACAAGACTTTCAGATATTGCAAAACAACAGCACAACCAGCTTGTGGCTCCGATTCAAACAAAGCCCACTCTTCAACTCCTACGAGTACTGCAAACATGGCGTTACAAAAAAAAGAAGTTGCATGGCTACAGTACTTTGAAAGCACATGATCAATTTACGATGTTTCTTCATGTGTGCGATGACGGCAATCATGATGATGCAGCACACAGAAACACCTGGTCAACCACAAGGACAGCACCAATCGGAGGCCCTTCCAGGAGCTCGGGCAGATTTCAGTTTCTCATGCTCTTGGTCTGCTGCCAGCTGCCTTCAGTGACAGAGAAAGCTACTATAGTTTGGAAAAAGTGGTGTCTCAGGCAACTTAGTTACTTATATTTATGATTATGTAATATTATTTGTGTATACTTATGTTGCTTGCCGTCCGCTTACCTCCTTTGATACTACCAAGAAAGCATATGTCGTGTGCAAGTGCTAACATGTGCTAACCTTGCGGATCTTGTAGCACAACCCGGTGAGAACTTGGGCACCTTTTTTGACAGGCAATAGCATCGGGAAACTTCTGGCAAACCGGACTGTTGAAAGGCACTTTCCAATTGGGAGGCCAAATTCTTTGAGGTGGCCTGGCTGAGGTAGACAGGGATTGATTCCCTTGACGCATGGTTTACTCAGTTTACTCCATGTGATTCTTTTATTTACACTGCCTAATTAGTGCTCAGGACATCTGTAAGCATCAGGACATCTGTCAGGCCGCGGTTAAAAGAACCTGCGTGCAGACGCGTGCAGCGATGCTTTTTGAATTTTGAATCATTTTGAATCATTGTCTGATTTGGCAGGGATATAATCCATGATAATCCATGATAATCCATGGGTGCCAACATCCGGCTATACATGGTACCAATGCAAGTAGTTTGTGGCGAAGTCTCGCCTCCAGGTCATCGATCCTGCCAAGGCATTGGTGCCCCACTGGTGGGAACCAAATGTCACCGCAACGAAGAGCGGTAGTCCATTAAGTCACTACAGGTTGTCTAGCCATAAGGCAGGTTCCCGCCTTGAAACCAAACATGACATAATCGTGACAGGTAAATATGATCAAGTTGCACAGTACATACTGTACGTAAGCAATGCTCAGCGATGGCACGCCTTTTTTCAGCACCTTTTGCTGATCTCTGTGGGATTAGGCAACTCTCCGCACGTCAGATTCACAGCACTAGGGTCACTAGGACAATTTCCATCTGTGGTAGCTGGGAGCTGTGCATGTCTTACTCAAACACCAAGATACACAAAAGTCAAATAAACATAAAATCATAGTTTTCGTTGCATAGACATAGCTCTATGCTCTTTCTGTTGCTTCAGGCAAATAAGGCAAAACTGCATCCAAATCATCATACTGATGTACTTGTCTGCAGATTGGTTGGAAGATGTTGGAAGATCAGATCTTTTGCAAGCTTCTTGTAAGATTCTTGAATCTTGTGATCAATTCCGATTCTGACGTGCACTGGTTGCAGCGCGAAGATGGGGTCCATTCACGCCTGAAGAATTGCCATTGAATCGGCATGGTGGCTGGGGGTCTTCTCCTTGGATGTGTGGGACGCGGCCTGGATCGTCAATCTAAAAGAAATGGACGTGACACGATACAAAATTGATCAACAGTGATCAACATCTGACAAAATGATGGACAAAAAAAAAAGATGCAGAAGCCTGCAGGATTATTCTCATTGCTGTCAGAATTGCAAGATAAACAGCAAGTGTTGCAGCAAACTCAGCAAACCGGGCAGCAAAACTGCGCTGAAATGTGCCAAGGTTCAACCTGCTGCGCTCCGAGCTTGAGATCGCCATGGTGAGACGCCAAAGCTGCGACTTGGGTCGATTAAAGTAGGTGAACCAAGAGATACTAAGAGCAAAGAAACGCATGGCGAAAGATGGCGAAAGTAATCATTTAAAACAATATGCAAACAACTCAGTTGTGTGAAACTGCAGTTTGTTCAAGTCAACCTATCTTTCAATCACCGCCGGTCTAGCACGTTGGTTCCAAATGGCCGTGACGGGCCACAAAACTCTACCACATCGCGCTTGGCAACCTTGGAAAAGAATTGCTACAGCTGCCTCACTGGCCACGCACTGCGATGCAAGAAAAACCGCAGCGTTTCCGGCGGCCAGTATCTCAGTGCGCTCAGTGTGCATTGAGCATGAGCTGCCTCTCTCCAAAATTGATCCTTGGCAGTTCAGGAATTCAACGGGATTTCATGTTTTTTCTATCTTTTTCTCAGGTCGTTTAGTTTTGCCTTGTTTTAATCTTGTATTTTCCAGTTTCTATCAGTTTCTGAATCACACACACACGCGCGCACGTACATATATGTATGTATATCATAGCGTATGGTATGAGTTTCCCATAGTTTCCCCATCCTTTTGGTGAAAGACTACAAGGAACTCCCGGAGATGAAACTTTTGGCGAGAAATGCGAATCTGCAAACCACTTTCAACAAGCCGGTTGTTTTCGGTTGTGAAGTTTTTCTTGTAAGCGAAGATCAGTAAGTATGCACGGTGTGTGTGTGTGTGTATGTGTGCGCATTCTACATCTCAAGATATTCAATTTCAATTTACACATCTGTCTTCACATGTCCATTCCGAGAGTCATCCAGCCCTTGTTCGCCTCGTCATCCTCCATTGGCTTGTTGATCATCTTGCGGATGTCCACGCAGCCGTAGTAGCCTGGACCGCCGGCAGGGGCCCTTGTGGGCCCCAGGGCCCACAGGCCCTGTTCGGCTGGACTCACCAAAAACGACGTAAAGATATTTAAAATATGTAAAGTGATTACCACACTATCCAAGCACCATCATTGATAATCCTGGTGCAAGCTGCCGTGACTGCCACAAGATGCCCGTTCCCTCTGTTCCCTGTGCAGCCCACTGTCCAACCAAGGCGAGATACCAACTTTGTTGTAGCGAAGATCCAGGTAGATCAAATTCTGCCCCTTGTCAGACACGAAATGCTTGCCTGGCAGAACCAAGAACAGAGTGTCACAAACCGTTCATCTCATGTTAGTAGCTTGTGCTGGAGCAGCTCTTCCAATATTTCTTCCAATAAGTTGTTGGGTCAACCTCCAGAAAATGAATGAAAATGATGGAACATGGATGAAGGTGGGACGTGAATGACATGAATGGAGAAACAACAACAACAACAACAACAACAACAACAAAGCAAGCAAGCAAGCAAGCAAGCAAGCAACCAACCAACCAACCAAACAAAACAACAAAACAACAAAACAACGGAACAACAAACAACAAACAACAAAACAAAAACATGCAAACAAAAAACAACAAACCAAGCAACCAACCAAGCAACCAACCAACCAACCAAACAAACAAACAAAACAACGGAACAACAAACAACAAACAACAAAACAAAAACAAGCAAACAAAAAACAACCAACAAGAACAAGAACAACAAACAACACTGCTGAATTCTGCTGAATTTAGAGACAGGATGCTCAAAGCAGTAGCACCCTTTTGCATGATGGAGTTCTGTGCCAAGCCCAGCCTCAAGCCACGGATTGATACCCGCTTTAGGCAAACGCAAACGGTGATGCCATGCTAGGCCAAGCCGGCTATGGATACTATGGCAATAGAAAATGGAGTATCATTCCGATATGGTGAGAATTTGTTGGGAACAACCTCTCTTGTGCATTGTAGAAAACTGTGTTGCATGGATTGTGGGACTGTTGAAATTCAAAAGATATAGCCAGATCGTGTACTGCACTCTGATTGCAAAATCATGCAGGATGCAGAATTGATTTTCAGTCATCAATTCTACAGGCCTGGAAAGGAAAACAACTTTCCAGCAAATGACATTCTTCAACACTTCAACAGAACCTCAGACTGCTACCTTTGTATATAGCAGCTGGGTTGGGAACTTCCGACCCAAACATATTGTCCCGCATGATCCCAGTGCTCCACATTGCAGGATTAAAGTCTCTACAATCTCGATCAATCTAAGATCTAAGGAACCTTGAGCTGGAGAATGAATGGCTGTGAAATATTGTCAACTCATACAGTATTTACAGTATAACGATGTATGTATGACTCATATCGTTCCAACATCAAGGCATATAAAGGTTCAATCATGGCCATCAAGGAACTTCTCGAGGGTCTTGTTGCTTTGCAAACCCTTCACCAGCTCCTCAGCGGCTGCCACACCCAGGCTGTTGCCATTCAGCTCCAAGTATTTCAACTTCGTGTTGGTGGCAAGCCTCAGCCAACAAATCACCAAGCCGTGGGCATGGCATTGGTCACCAACTGTCACCTGGAAAATCCTGGAAGTTGGAACGGGATATGTTGCGATGGTCCCACTATGTCCCACTTATATATCTGACTTATCTCCGCTGTAAGGTGTGAACATGTGCGAGCCACCCTAGAATCAACTTTGGCCAAAGAACATCTTCACCACACTGCTGCAAACCTCGTCCTCCAAGCGGTTGTAGCTGAAGGAAACATGCTCGAGCCTGCAACGAAGATTCAGCTGGTGATACATGGTGTGTCTCTGATGCTTACCTCAAAAAAGAAGCATCCAAGCCGTCGGAAGAGTTACAAAATGAAATTGATTTTAGAAGGACACGAAGAATCTAGGGCAGAATGCACAACAATCTATCCCAGCGGCGCAAATTCAGGGAGTGACAGGTCCGACAGTCAATGAAATTGTGAGTGTCTCGCTGTGGCCTCTTTGCAACTTCCCCCGGTTTCAAGCTGAACTTTCACAGCCAAGGAACGAAAAATGGTTTGCCAATGGACCAGCGCAAAGCTGTCCAACTCCTTCGAGCGGCGTCAGTTTTCAGCGACAAGATGTGAAAAGCTTACGCAGCCATCCCATCACCCAAGGGCCCAGTGCTTAGAAGTGTGCCAACAACACTTCCGTCTGAATTGGTTAAAATAAGTAAACGTTCAACAATGTTCAACAATTCTATAATTGTGCAAAGAGTCACGAAGCCTGAACCCTTCCAAGAATTTCCAAGATGCACGGTGGATGCATAACAGTGCGATGCCTTGGTTTCCGAGACGGCAGGCGGCGAGGCACAAAGACTTCAAGGACTTGTTCTTCTGCAGGCCTGACACAGCGCCAACGCTGAATGCTGACAGAACCACAGCATAGAAAGACGAAACAACAACAATTTTTTCATGGTGTTTTGGGTAGTGATGCATTCTGCGAACATCTGTGCATGCTGCACGTGCATGATTACTTCATGTATCAAAATCATCTGCAATCGAACTGAAATATGTGTAACCTCTACAATATGTTCAAAAACCACGTTTATTCATTGAGCAATTAATATAATATAAATATAATATAATATATATATATTCACATATATGAATAGCGGACAAAATCACTTGTTTATTTTCATGCCATGCGCAAATTAGGGTCGTCCCCTATCAGTAGTGAGGATTTCTGCGTTGTCAGACTTTGAGGCAACTCATGCATCGGTATAGGGTCGTCCCCCATCGGTAATGAAGGTTTTGCACACCCCTCAACAAGGCCAAGGCGAAGCAAAACTGATTAATACTTAATATTACAATATTGTTTCGTTTACTCACACGCACACACACACATGTATATATATATATATGTGTGTGTGTTATGTATATATATATAAACATGTTTTATCACGTATATATGTATATGGGTATTGTGTATGTGCATAATTATAATGAATATGCATATATAAATATACATACATACATAATTATGTATGTATGTATATATGATTATATATGTATGTATTTATTGTATATACAATGTATGTGTAAATATATAATGTGTATATATATATATAGTATGTACATATATATATATATATATATAATGTATATATATAATGTGTATATATAATGTATATATATATAATGTATATATATATATAATGTGTATATATAATGTATATATACATAATGTATATATATATAATGTATATATTTATATAACATGTGTATATATATATAGTATATTTGTATACATATATATATATATATATGTACACTGTGTATGTATATATATACAATAATATATATATATAATGAATGCATATCATATACATATACATATATATATATATTATTATATATTATGTAATGTTGGGTCCTGATTAGTGTGGTGGGTCATGGTGGGTCACTATTGTTGATTTTTTTCTGAAATAATTCAGACCCAGGGAAAATGATTGGGTGGGTCGGTATTGTTGGATATTTTTTTGGGTGGATTTTTCAGTTGTTTCTAAATTGTTTTAAATTATGTTTTGATTTGTTGTTTAATTCATTTCAATTGTTTCCGTTGTTCTCTTTTTTTATAATTCATTTTTTCAATTTTTTTGTTTAATATTTCTCAGTTTTTTCATGAGCAATATTGATCCTAAATAATTAATATGTTTGTTGTGGTGGTCCTCTATTGTGTCCAACTGTTGTCTGAAGAATCTTCATTTCAATTGTTTCAGCTTTTTCATGAGCAATATTGATCCTAAATAATCTGTTTGTTGTGGTGGTCCTCTATTGTGTCCAATTGTTGTCTGAAGAAATTGTTATTTCATTTTTCCAGTTTTTTCATGACCAATATTGATCCTAAATAATATGTTTGTTGTGGTGGTCCTCTATTGTGTCCACTTGTTTTTTGGAAGTATATGTTTTTTTCCAAAATCATTCTCTCCTTTCCTTTTCCTTTCCGTTGCTATAGCTTTTGTCTCTTACTTAGTTCAATTCTCCTGGCATCCTCTCCTTGGTTTCTATCGCGTTTCTATGGGATTTTGACAAAAATTATAAAAATTCTATGGAAATTCTATGTAATTTCTATGGTGTTTCTGTGGTATTCTATGGTGTTTCTAAAGGTGTGTCCATGGTAGTTCTGTGGGATTCCTATTGGGTTTCAAAAGGATGTCTATGGGATTTCCTTTGGATTCCTATGGTGTTTCTGTGGTATTTCTATGGGATTTCTTTGGGAAGTATATATATATATATGAATATGATATTTCTTTTGGATTTCTATGATATTTCTATGAGATTACTATGGAATTAAAAAAATATTTCTATGATATTTCTAGAGTGTTTCTTTAGGAATTCTATGGGGTGTTCATGAAGTTTCTGTGGAAATTCTGTGGTGGTTCTATGATATTTCTATTGGATTTCGTAAGGTTTCCATGGTATTTCTATGATATTTCTATAGCCTATAGCATTACTACGGGATTTCTATGGGGTGCCAATGGTATGTCTATGGGATTCCTATGGGGTTTCAAAAGCATGCCTATGGGATTTCCATTGGATTCTTGTGGGATTTCTTTGGGATTTCTATGACCTATGATATTTCTTTTAGATGTCTATGATATTTATATGGGATTACTATGGGATTTCTAAGGGATTTCCATGGTTGTTCTTTGGAACTTCTCTGGGATTTCAGAGGGGTGCCTATTGGATTTCTATCAGATTTCTATGGGACCTCTATAGTATTTCTATGATTTTTCTATGGGATTTCTCTGTGATTTCTGTGGGATTTTCATGAAATTTCTATTGGATTTCTATGATATTTCTATGGGGTTTCTATTAGGTTACTATGGGATTCCTATAGCATTCCTATGGAACTTCCATGATGCTTCTATGATATTTTAATGGGATTTCTGAATGGATGCTATGGGAATTCTATGGTATTCTTACGGGATTTCCATTGGATTCCTATGGGATTTCTATGGATTTTCTATGATGTTTCTATGGTATATCTTTGGGATTCCTATTGGATTCCTATAGCATTCCTATGGGAGTTCCATGATGCTTCTTTGATATTTCTATGGGATTACTATGGGGTTCCTGAAGGAATTCTATGAGATTATTATGGGATTTCTTTGTGGTTCCTATGCTATTTCCATGTTATTTCTATGATCTTTCTATGGGATGTCTGTGGGATTCCTATATTGGGATTTCCATGATATTTCTATCATATGTCTAATTGACTCCTATGAAATTGCTATGAGATCCCTATGGGATTTAAAAAGGATTTCTATGGTACTTCTATGATATTTCTAGAGTATTTCTTTGGGAATTCTGTGGGGTTTCCATGAGGTTTCTTTGGAATTTCTATAGTGGTTCTATGATATGGGATTTCTATTGGAAATCCAGTGGGGTTCCTATAGTATGTCTATGATATTTCTCTGGGGCTACTATGGGATTTCTATGGGGTGTCAATGGTAGTTCTGTGGGATTCCTATTGGGTTTCAAAAGGATGTCTATGGGATTTCCTTTGGATTCCTATGGTGTTTCTGTGGTATTTCTATGGGATTTCTTTGGGAAGTATATATATATATGAATATGATATTTCTTTTGGAATTCTATGATATTTCTATGAGATTACTATGGAATTAAAAAAATATTTCTATGATATTTCTAGAGTGTTTCTTTAGGAATTCTATGGGGTGTTCATGAAGTTTCTGTGGAAATTCTGTGGTGGTTCTATGATATTTCTATGGGATTTCTATTGGATTTCGTAAGGTTTCCATGGTATTTCTATGATATTTCTATAGCCTATAGCATTACTACGGGATTTCTATGGGGTGCCAATGGTATGTCTATGGGATTCCTATGGGGTTTCAAAAGCATGCCTATGGGATTTCCATTGGATTCTTGTGGGATTTCTTTGGGATTTCTATGACCTATGATATTTCTTTTAGATGTCTATGATATTTATATGGGATTACTATGGGATTTCTAAGGGATTTCCATGGTTGTTCTTTGGAACTTCTCTGGGATTTCAGAGGGGTGCCTATTGGATTTCTATCAGATTTCTATGGGACCTCTATAGTATTTCTATGATTTTTCTATGGGATTTCTCTGTGATTTCTGTGGGATTTCCATGAAATTTCTATTGGATTTCTATGATATTTCTATGGGGTTTCTATTAGGTTACTATGGGATTCCTATAGCATTCCTATGGAACTTCCATGATGCTTCTATGATATTTTAATGGGATTTCTGAATGGATGCTATGGGAATTCTATGGTATTCTTACGGGATTTCCATTGGATTCCTATGGGATTTCTATGGATTTTCTATGATGTTTCTATGGTATATCTTTGGGATTCCTATTGGATTCCTATGGCATTCCTATGGGAGTTCCATGATGCTTCTTTGATATTTCTATGGGATTACTATGGGGTTCCTGAAGGAATTCTATGAGATTATTATGGGATTTCTTTGTGGTTCCTATGCTATTTCCATGTTATTTCTATGATCTTTCTATGGGATGTCTGTGGGATTCCTATATTGGGATTTCCATGATATTTCTATCATATGTCTAATTGACTCCTATGAAATTGCTATGAGATCCCTATGGGATTTAAAAAGGATTTCTATGGTACTTCTATGATATTTCTAGAGTATTTCTTTGGGAATTCTGTGGGGTTTCCATGAGGTTTCTTTGGAATTTCTATAGTGGTTCTATGATATGGGATTTCTATTGGAAATCCAGTGGGGTTCCTATAGTATGTCTATGATATTTCTCTGGGGCTACTATGGGATTTCTATGGGGTGTCAATGGTATTTCTATGGATTCCTATGGGGTTTCAAAAGGATGTCTATGGGATTTCCACTGGATTCCTATGGGATTTCCATGATGTTTCTATGTTTCTAGAGGATGTCTATGGGATTTCTGAAGGGGTGCTATGGGAATTCAATGGTATTCTTATGGGATTTCCATTGGGTTCCTATGAGATGTCTATGGTATTTCTATGATGTTTCTATGGAATTTCTTTGGGATTCCTATGGGATTCCCATGGCATTCCCATGGGAGTTCCATGATGTTTCTATGATATTTCTATGGGACTACTATGGTATTCCTGAAGGACTTCTATGATATTTCTATGGGATTACTATGGGATGTCAATTGAAAGTATATAAGTTGAAATCAATTGAAAATAAATTCAAACTAAATTGAAATCAAATAAAAATCCATTGAAAGTAAGTTGACATCAGTTGAAAATCAATTGAACGTAAATTGAAAATAAAATAAAAACTATTGAAAGTAAGTTGAAATCAATTGAAAGTCAATTGAAAGTAAGTTGAAATCAATTAAAAATCTATTAAATCTATATTGAAAGTAAATTAAAATCAATTAAAAGTAAATTGAAATCAATTGAAAAGTAAATTAAAATCAATTGAAAATCAATTGAATCAATTGAAAATCAATTGAAAATCAATTGACATCAATTCAAAATAAATTGAAAGTAAATTGAAATCAATTGAAAGTAAATTGACATCAATTGAAAATCAATTGAAAGTAAATTGAAATCAATTGAAATCTGTCATTTTTTTCACGTCGACACTATTCAAACCCCGGTCCCTGGAAATTTCCACACTAAAGAGACTCCAAGAATTGTTTAGGGGGCCTACACTAATCAGGATCCAACATTATATATATAATGTGTATATATACATATATTTTTTGCACACATTTATCTCCACCTTCTCCAAATGATGTGCATCCACCCAGCAACCTAGCCATCCTGCCTATCATGAAGCTGCCCTCCACACCCTTCGGATCTGCCATGTTGGAGCTAAGCACCAACATCTCCTGGGATGTTGGTTGGCTCAGGCAGCATCCAGAAGTTACCCCCCCTAAAAATTGATGTGTTTTTGATACTTGATCGAATAAAGAGCAGTAAAAAAGGCCTCAACGCCACTGGAATCTGGAAAAATGTCTGAGAAAACAGAGTGCTGAAACTTGCCAAAGATCGAGGGTGGAAGAGTGCTGCAACAACTCGCCCATGCATTGGAAGCCCCGGGTCTTCAAGCCTGTTCGCGGCATCAACAGACCTCGGTCAAAGGCAGGTTAAGAGTTTTGGAAGGAGTTCATCTAAGTGTATCTAAATGCTAACACGCAAACATGCTTAAAAAGTTCCAATGGAGGCATATCATTGTGTCCTGGGGGATGTGTAAACCTTGGGAAAAACTGCGTTTGGAATCGTTTTGAGCCCTTGACATAATTCCGGCCACACACATGCTTGACTCTGCTTGACTTTTCTCAAATTGGACATGTTTGGAGACCCGGCAGTGCCAGGGACCTTCCTTCAACTGGCACTCAAGATACTCAAGTAATTCGTGTTTGATTTTTTTCCGGGAATGTGTCTTGACACGTTCGAACTCTGTGTCTGGAACCATTTCTCGAAGCTATGTGGAATGCAGCCTGAACCACTGAACCTCTGCTTACTCTTCTTCGAGTTTGAACATCAGTCTGTCAAACCTATTACCCTTCCGGTAATCAAGCATGGCAATGGGAAACTCCCCATCAGTGGGCATTTACATGGACAATAATAATGGTAATGAATAATAATTTTAATTAATGGTAATAACAATAATGATAACAAACAAAATGACAATTATGCATGCCAATTAATAATGAGGTAATCACTAATAGTAAGAATAATGATGCTAATAACAGCAATAATAATAGCACTAATATAGTAATAATGACAATAAATGTGAAACTAATAAATCTAATAGTGTAAATGTAGTAACAATGATAAATATGATACAGTAATGCTGAGTTTCTGATTTCTATGCTTCATTACCGGAGGGTAGATGCTGACAACCATAACCCACATCTGCAGACTCAATTCAGCTGGGCCACGTTTCAAAGTGAGGTTGTTCTTGAGGCCATCCTTCAAGCACTCAGCACCTGTGACTTTCAGCGTACGCAGATTGATGGACAAATTTCAGGTCCACAGCTGCGGCTTCGAGATGTGGCTGCGCAAAACACCCAGCCTTCATCTCCAATGTGGTTGTCTGAAAAGTTGAGCTCCTCGAACCTTGAGTGATCTCTCCATGGCAGAAACTGCTTGAGATTGCCATGTGTATTCATACTGCCAATTTATCTACATGTTTTACAAATATAATATATATATATATGCGTGTGTGTGTGTGTCTGCATTCAAACATTTACATGCCAAATTGACCATCCCATAGTGGGATAGTAACCATTAATCATGGAGATAATAACTTACTTGTTAATATGTAATGTAAAATATATACAATTTAACTCTATCTATTTTTTTATATACAATATGAAGATCTTCTCATGAGTCACTACTGTCACCACCCCCAAAAAAACAAAAAAAAATCCCTCGACCTTCGCCAGGGCACTCAGGCTCCTTGCGACGTTCCTGCAATTTCTCGAAGATGCTGCGGATCGCCTGCGGCCTTGAGCGCCAAGGTGCTGGGACTCAGAACAAAGATGCAGAAAGTGAATAGTAAAACTTTATATACATAAATATATTATATATATATATATGATATCATATTATGGTATCATGTATATGGTTTCTATATATATATAATTATATGTATGTATATATCATATCTGTGTCCAACCTGCAAAAACTGCAAATGAAACAAGGTCATGTGAAGGTTTATCAGCTGAGGTGTGCGCCCGTACTTCTGGGAGCACTGGTGAATGGACACCTGACATCTCAACCGTTGGGCATCTTGGCCAAAATCATGCTTTAAATACTACGGCCGAGCACCGTTGCCAAGCTCCGTTACGGCCTTGGGATCATCAAGCTTCTGGAGGTTCAGCAATGGATCTGCCAGGTCCAAGACCTGTGGAGCTGACAGGATCTCACAGGCGCCTTTTTTGTGATGCCTAGTGCAATAGCAAATCAATAGCAAATCAATATACAGCCAATCATTATAGCTGATACTGTGTATAGCAATATGACCAATATATCAATATATACAGCTATATAGCAAATCAATAGTATCAGATAGTATCAGTATACAGCCAATCATTGTATATCAATGTACTACATGATTTGGATTGATTTGGTGGAGTGAAGCCCTTCCCTCTGATTCGTGTTTCAAGCCCAAAGGGCGAAAACAAATGGATGAAAATGGTGCGTGTGGATGTGGGACTTTAAGTTCCCAAGTTCTTCCCCCTTTCGCAGATGTACCTCGCGAGTTCCCGCGCTGGTGGGGAGGCTCACAGGCATTGGCATCACATCCGTAGAGGCCATCCTGAGTAGCTGAATAGCAGTGACCATCAGCACAACGAACCATCAGCAACCAGTCTATCTCTCTCTCTCTCTGTTTTGCGCTGGTATTTGCAAAGCGAATTTGTTTTGTGACGTAGCTCCCCGGCTTTCTCTGCAGCATAGGCCCAGCACCCCCAACAGTAAAGGTGGTAGGAAAGTGTGTGACATTTGCCGACATCAGCCAGTGCGCTATCTGATTAAAGCTGTCTAGTGCTTTGCACACTGGAAGTGGAACCGAACCCGGAACCTGCACCGAAATCTCCACCCCAGAACCATCCCAGCGCACCGGCACCAGAACCTCCAAAACCACCCAGAACGGCACCAGAAACCGCACTGAACCTTTCTATAGCGACGGACATATACTTAGAACATATTTTTTCCAAAATATCGGAACCTCTTCTTAGAACATCAGAAAAACAAATACTTAGAACATCTCCTTTGATTTTTGCATACTTAGAACATTCAAACACACATATACTTAGAACATGTCCTGTTACTTTGGTAAATCTGCATATATACACACAAATACCTTGGTGAACACCATACTTAGAACACTTTCTCCCCTCACTGCTGCAGCATTATATACCTTTTCTTCGGGAACAATATCCCAAGCAGTCTTTGCTGCAATGGGAAGGTCTCTAGTAATTTGTGGGTTTCCTACAGGGGGTAGTCAAAAAGCATAGGCTTCAATACTAAAATGAGCTAAAATGAATTACAGTATAGTATATACTTGAGAGCAGGCGGAGGCGGACGAAAGGTAGTGTAGTGGGAGAGGAGTGGTGTCAAAATGCTGCGCCCCTAAGATGATACACCAAAAACGTTTTTGCGCAGTCTAAGATGATTTTATCCAGAGCATGACTGCATGACACTGTGCCTTGTGCTGCGTGAAATGATGCACGAAAAGGGGTTTATTTAAAACCCCTTTTTAAGACCCCTTGCAGCAACTGTTATTGAGGCTGAAGCAGGACTACAGGGACATCTCCCTCATGGAAAGTGTGCCTCTAATGTGGGGGCCCGTGACCGCGTCACCCGTGGGAATTGAACCCATGACCATTTCCCTCATAATTGATATCCAATACATAACGGCGAGAATTCCATGAATTGCACGGGCTGGCCCCCCAATACCCCCTAAGCTTGTGCTGAAGCACGGAGAACTCAGGTAGCTGACGCTACCTTTCGTGAAAAATTTTGAATGTTTTGGAGATGCCTCATTTATACATATATGTATGGTTCCCATTGGTTCCCCACTGGGATGTTCTAAGTATAGCTTGGAAATGTTCTAAGTATAGGTTTTGGGTATGTTCTAACTACTTTTTTTGAAATCCATACTTAGAACATCCCCGCTGTGAAGATTTTCAGTTTTTTTTCCAAAGTATGTTCTAAGTGCATGTCCGTCGCTATATCCTTTCTGGGCTGATACCCCTGAGCTATACTGTTCGGAAAACAAACATGTATAAATGTATAAAGAACACATGTAACAATGTAACATAATGTAACATCATGCAACAGCGGAATTCAAGGCCCTTTATGGCTACCTACTGCCGATGGCAACCTTGATAGCGGAGCCAATCCATGCAGCCATGCTGCTTTGTAGAAGCGTCGGTGCTGCGCACACTAGCAAGTGCTATTTGTTCCGTTGAGAAGAGCCAAAACTGCAAATGTATGCAAGCACCCAGGCGTCCGTGCAATGTAATTGTAATTAATATAGCTGGATTTGTCAGAGCTTGCATGATGAACTTTGACCAAGAGAGCTGAGGCAAAAGGGCAACAGTGCTTTACAATGTTTTACACTTGTAGAGCCAACAGGGATCTGCTTTGACTCAAGATTACCCTTCCTACTGCTGATCTTGGCTCCAAGTTTTGCCTAGACTCATCCGATGTTTATTAGCACTGCGATCTTCTTGTGTCATCAAATACCGGTATCAAACCTCTGGATAGCTGAGGGCTTATATATATATAATATATATATTACTGTATATTAGTATACATGGTATACAATGTGAAGTTAAGTTAGACTATATCATATTGTTGTCTATTACATTATATGACATTTATATTGCCAGGATTGTACTAATTATATACAATATATAAATATATTTGATTATATTTGTAATTACTGTAACTATTTCATATGGCCCGCATGGCCTTGCCTTGATGGCTGGACCTGTGCCTGGCAGCTTCACAGTGCTCGAGGTGTCATCAAAAGTACATCGCCGATTTACAGCATTTATAGACGAAAGTTATCAAAAGAGATATCAAAAGATCTAACTGCAATCTAACTGCCCCAATTAATGACATGTTAAATCAGTTTAGATGGTTCCACCACTCAGCTATGACCAAATCCAACCTTAATCCTGGCCTGAAGGGAGAGCATCTCACGCTGAACTTCGCTGAGCTTTGACCTCCACACTTCACAAACAAACAGCATCAGGACCTTTCGGAATTTTGCCCTGCCAACTTTCATTCAACTTTCCAGTCTCCTCAGTAAAGAAATGTCTTCAATATCATGACAATAGGTCAGAAATGGTCAGAAACCACCGACGTTTTTCCCGCGATGATTCTGGCACTTGGTGATGCCGCCTCGCATCTTCCAGCTCTTTAGAACGGTCAGATTCCTCCTGCGCAAAGGATGCAAAGGTGTATCATCAGAACTGGAAGTGAACTGCTTGCGGACCTTCTCTCTCTCTCTGATCGTCGGATTGATTGAGGGGGTTGAGGAGCAGAACCACGATTCCGATATATTCCGATCACAACGATTGAAAGGCTTGGTATGAGCACAACGGTTGTGAAATGTTGTGAAGCACACATCCTTCAGCCAAAAATCTAAAGAGAGACTTAGGATCTTGCAGTTTCGTTAGGTCTGGCCGGCCTCCTGCAATTGTTCAAGATCCTTGTTTGCTCTCGCCTTCACCATGCCATGTGCCGCAGGATTGAGGATTGCACAAATTGTATATCAGAAAGTACCTTCTAGCTTCATCTAGCCCTCTGCGAACATGCAATAGAACATAATAGAACCAAAGGACATGCTTGCATCATCTTGCATCAAGGAATTTCCTGTGAAGCTAGGTCGAAAAAGTTACAGCATCCAGTCAAGACTTGGTCCCCCGGACAAGGTCGTTCTCAGTTCCTTGCAGCTCCTTCACAACATTTACGACAAATTTGCCAGACCCACATACCCACAACTCCAGCCACCAAATGGCCTGCAGGATCCTTCAGGGCATTCCCTCAAAGTTGCTTCAAAGCCCAATTGAAGCTTGGGCATAACAAGTGGGTCAGAAAGTATCACCACCAGCCACACCTCTTCACTTCAATGCAGTTCTCTTCAAGTGCTGTATCAATCATTCATGGCTCATAGCTACACAGTTTCTTAAAAGCCTGGCATATATATGTCTCTCTCTCTCTCTGATCTACCATCCATCCATCTATCCGTCCATCCATCCATCCGTCCGTCCATCGGTGCATCCATCCATCCATCAATCCAGCCATCCATACAGGCTATACAGATGCTGAATAAGTATGAATAAATATATGAATAATTTACTATTTATATAATGTCTTATTATTTCTTATGCATATAATATGCATAACATATTATATATATATAATGCATGTGTGTACTGTAGATATTGTCTGTAGTTACATTGCCAAAGCCACCCACAGGACCCAGTCTATCGCTCCTCAGCCAGCTCTTTGGCTCTGGCTGAGGCCTCAGTTGTTGCAGCCGTCATAGCTGTGGTCGAGGAATTGGTCACAGCTGGCTGAAATAAATTGCCCGATCAAAAAATTGAATGATTCATCATCAAACTGAATGGTGGCTTTAACATGATCAAACTGAATTACCTTAAACTCAGGTATTTAAGGTGATCATACTCTTCCTGCGGAAGGGACATCAGTAATACACAAAAGGGGCCGCATTGAGAAACTTTAAGCGTCTTTGGCTGGAAACTGCTCTGTCAGTCTCTGTCCCTGCTGGCCCGGCTGTTTGAAGGGCTGCAGTCCGATCCTCCAAGAATGGTGTCACCAAAACATGGCTCATCGCCAACCACAGCAGCGCACAGACACACACACACACACCGACAAACACACACACACACCGACAAACACACACACACACACACGCCCCTCAGTGTCGGACATGTTGGACATCAGTCTTTGTTTCGCGATAGTTGGATTAGATATATTGTGAACCAATAGCACCATACATAGAAGCACCATGACCACCATCAATGCGCCAGTCCTCCAGCAGCTTCCGACGAGCACTGCGAGTTTGCTCCTCTGTAAATACGATTTGCAACAAACGAACACTTAGGGCCCAGTAGATTAGCGCTGGAACGAAGATTTCAAGATAGAAATCCAACGATACATAAGATAGATCACAACACTGCAAACCAGTCACATCTGAAGAGAAACCGGGTATAACAGGGAGTTTGACAAGGTTGTCTTGTGGCAGAACTTTCATGAACTTTCTGCGATCTGCTCAGCTTGGGCCCCCACCGGCTCTGAACAGGACTTCTGTGCCTCCTCCGTCTGTAACTTGAGCTCTGCTAACTCGGTCTGCTTCGCTGCCACCTGACCCAAATCGCCCAAATTCTACATCAAGTTGCCTGCCGTACTGAAAAGCGTTCTGACATCATCTTCTTGAGAATTCTTAACGTAATTAAACAATATCTAACACACATATCATTCACATATATGCATATGTATACGCACAATTATGGTAATTGTGCACATATGTACAGTATATGCACCAACGAATACCAACATATTATGCGAACATGTTGTTGCTGTGCGTTCCAGCAAAAACTTTGGGCCCATGCATCTCTCTCCAAATCTTCAGTGCTTTTCTGGAGCGTCTTCTTTACCTTGTCGCACGTGACTGCACGTGGCTGCATGTGTCGCGTGTCGCGGTTTGCACATTCTGCAAACCGGGCGAACACATGACGCAAGCACCACCAGTGAAGCGTTCCGACAACAATGTCATACCGCTTTGAAGCAAATGGTTTAGACTTAGACTGTCGAAAACTCAAATCATGCACCTCGGCTGCCCTGGCTTCTTCCAGTTCAAGCTCCTCCCAGATTTCAGGACTCTGAAAATTCTAGAGTATGGCACACAGCAAATGCATGAGCTTGGACCAGGAGAGCCAAGTGTTCAAACAGTCTCGAATTGTGACAGAAGAAGGATGGAACATGATGGAACTTGTCTACGATAAAAAGGAAAACCTGTAACCTGTACCTATCATTCTCGCTTTCACTGCGAGAAGGTGTGCCTACATAATCAGAACCTGGAATAATTAGAGACAGCCTGTCCAACCAAGCATCATGTAAATCAATACTGCAGAACATATAAATGATTATAAATCAATGTATTCCATGTCCAATCGCTTCAACTTAGTCTAGAGCTCCTCCAGAAGTTGACCTGCATGCTTTTCAGCTTCGTCCTCGGCACCGTCATCCCCAGGTCATCCCAGGTCATCCCAGGTCATCCCAACGATGAACCAACAGCGGACGGGGCACCGGCGGCACTGGCGCAGAAATTTGCCGCCCTTTTTCTGTCGCACCCAGATGTTCAAGACATCTCAAATCATCTCAAGACACCGCAAATGGTGTGAGACCTTGATTCCATCCTCCGGGATTTTGTGCGGTAACGGTTAACGGCACCAAGGAAGCCAAAATGCACCAGGCTGTGGTTGTTTTTCTTGTGCTATGTTTATGATATTTCATTTCTCTACGACCTTTGGGCCAAACGAGTGCAATGCTGTCAGAGTGGGTACACCTGTGGCTACCAGCACTGATCATATGAATGGCGGACAAAATTATTTGTTCCCCGTAATTGCCACGGGCGAAACTGGGTCGTCCCCTATCGGTTTTGAAGATGTTCGCTCTTTGATAACATCCAGTAGCAAGTGCTGCTCGTTGTACTAAAATAACTAGAAACAGAAATAAAATAATAGTAGTAGCAGTAGTAGAAGTAGTAGAAGTAGTAGTAGAAGTAGTAGTAGAAGTAGTAGTAGTAGTAGTGTGGTGGTGGTGGTAGTAGTAGTAGTAGTTACTAGTAGCAGTAGTAGCAGCAGCAGTAGTATAGGAGAAGCGGTAGCAGTAAAAGTAGTACGTGGGACATGGTTTCGGCAAGTAAGAAAATTGCAAAATTGGGTATCGGTTGGTATCGGTTGAGGTATCGGTAAGAATGGTGCATGAATTGCCGCAAATAATATACTTTGTGCTCTCCAAGAGAAAGCTAGCTGACGTAGCTCTTTACAGCCCTGCTTGTAGCCGCTGCTGTAGAAATAAACGCCCTACTCCAGATTATTATTGTGGGAAGGTGTTGGAATCTAGGGGTATCGGTGCTGGGTCGTCCCCTATCGGTTGTGAAGGTTTCGTAAAGGCGAGCAAAGTTCAAAGCAGCTCTCTAATTACTACTTTCAAATGCTAATAATTTTGTCCGATACTCATATGCTGTTGTTTGGATGTTTTTGGTTTGTTCCTTGATGGTATGAGCCCGCGCTTCATCCATTAATTCAAATGAAGCGTCCACTCATACTGGGTGAGACGGTAAGCGGTAAGCCTGCTTTAGGAATCCAACAAATTTATACAATTTTTACATAGATAAACCATGACAGACAATGACATACCATGATATAACATATAACCTAACAATATCTAACATGCTATAATATGATCATGTTGATCGCACTCACGCGCCCGTACTGCCATCCGGCTCAGCCGGATCACTTGGGAGTGCAGTGGTGGTCAACTTTAGGACGTCCCACTGCCTGGGCGCACATCGTCGATGTGAACCTGACATGTACCGTGTATATATATATATACATACATATACATATATACATACATATATATATACATATATATGTATACATATATATATATATACACATATATGTACATATATATATATATAAAGTATAAACCAACCAATCCCTTGGCTGGAAACCCTAAGTGAAGTTGGCATGTTGTTCACATTGGTCACATATGTTCACATGTTTTCAGCATCCCTGGTCTTGTCTCAACCATTGTTTCACACATTCCATCAGCTTCTTGCTATCCCAAAGGCTCTCGAGCTCGCCGCTGTCGCTCTCCATCCTCCTGCAACGGAGGAAGCTCTGGGAAGCTCTGGGCCACCTCCGACATACTCCTTACGCATCCTTGTCCCTCCTTTACTCCTTACATATCCGTTGGTCATTTTCTATGAATGGTTGTGATAGGGCAGTGCTGGCTGTTTGTCTTTTTATCTATCTCATATATCTCATCTATCTTATCTATCATTACTATTAGCATTATCATCATGATGACTATGTCTATTTGATCTACGTGCTGAACTTTAATGCCAAGTTGCTGTCATCCACTCAAACTCCCAGCCATGACGAGCACAAAGAGCTCGAAGCCGGGCTTCATCCCAGGCATCACGTTCCACCTGCGGAGTTGACAGCACATGTCAAGTTGCATGTGACCTCCAGAAATTACCGCAAATCAACTCCTTCTTTATATTGTCTTATGATATTTTTCGTATACATATCTATTTCTCTATCTATCTATCTATCTAATCTTATCTAATCTTATTTTATCGTATCTTATCGTATCTTATCTTATCTTATCTAATCTATCTAATCTATTTAATCTATCTAATCTATCTAATCTAATCTAATCTAATCTATCTAATCTAATCTAATCTAATCTAATCTATCTATCTATCTATCTATCTATTTATCTATCTATCTATCTATCCATCCATCTATCTATCTATCTAATCTATCTAATCTTGTCTTATCGTATCTTATCGTATCTTATCTAATCTATCTAATCTATCTAATCTATCTAATCAATCAATCAATCAATCTATCAATCAATCAATCTATCTATCGTATCGCATTGTATCTTATATCTATCTTATATCATATCTATCTAATCTATCTACCTATCTACCTATATCTACCTATCTACCTATCTACCCATCAATCGATCGATCGATCTATCGATCTATCGATCTATCAATCTAACGATCTATCGATCGATGTATCTATCTATCTATCTATCTATCCATCCATCTCTCTGTCTGTCTGTATGTCTGTATGTCTGTATGTATGTATGTACGTATGTATGTACGTATGTATGTACGTATGTACAAGATGTATATATATATATATATCATATATAATCATATTTATATATATACTAATATACGCATATATGTATATATGATTATATATATATATGTATATAATTTATTTATTCATGTTAATATAAATATGTTTGTGTATTATATATAAATCACGTTTCATGTTCCTCATAAGAATGATAACTTTGGAGTATGCTCCATGTTCCGACAAAGCCATGTATCCTGTGGAATGTATCCTCTAATATTGTCTTCAACCTTGCTCCTTTCTTTGAATCTTTGTGTTAAACATAGTTTCCTCTTCAATCTTTTGAAAAGTGATTTGAAAACATGAAGTCAAACAAGTTTCAAGAAGTCAGAACAACATGTAACTCCTGATAAAGCTGAGTTGCATGAGGCTGCTCCAAGGTTCCACTGGCGCGGACCAGAGTTTGCGCCCACGTTTCCAAGAACTCTTCTACCTGCCGCAGACTTCAATGTCACGTGCTACCAGAAAGTTTTTACACATGTTAGCAGTGTTTCATGCAGTGCAGAAGCCAATTTCAGTGTCAATATGTGACCAAACAAAGAACGCTTCGAGATGAAGCAATCAAGTCTGGGCAGAAGCGTCCATTCTAAGCGGTCAGCTTCTCACGCTCCAGCCACATTCCCCCGCTTGGGCCTTCGTCTTCGCGGTCTCTTCAACCGGTGCGGGCAATATCAGTGCCTTAAGCAGCACCCCTCAAATTGGACTGGAACTAGTGACGATGTGTGACGTGTGACGATGGCAAGCATTTCTGCCAAGACACAAGGACTCCCCAGCGCCTGTCTGGTTTGTCACCTCCATCTCCATCCTCAGTCCAAATTGGCTCAGCTGATCATAGCTGATCAGTCGTACTGAAATCTCTTGTCACCTCATTCCCGACCTCATGAAGTCTGCTTGGAAAAAATCAAACACTTCCGGTGTCGTAATAATTACCTGGCGCAAGATGAGAGCGGCCAAGAATCGGTGGAGAATTCAAACTCTGCGTAGTCACCTGGTACCTGGCCCATGGCGCAATGCTTCACTTAAACCCTGCCTGGCAGTGTTGCCAGCAGCTCTTTCCTCTCGCTCCAAAGCATTCCTGGACTTGACTCGCCTGGGGCTTTGGATGATGAAAGGCCTCAGCGAGTTGAGGCGAAAATTTACGACGATTCACCAAAGGTATCCAAAGGATTCCAAAGGCAAGGATATGACTGATATGACCATCAATTCAAACAAACCTCCAAAACACGGCATTTTCAGACACGTGGTAAATTGTGGCCCTCCTTGCGTCCTTTTCTGATCAATTGACCATCACACGTCAAATCACCTCTATGCATACATGTAATTATTCTATTATAATTTTATTATGAATTATTATTATTAATTATTATTAATTATATATATATACATTTCATATAATTACATGTCCAGATCTCCACATGTGTTTATGGGTGTTTATGTGCTTGCGGAGGTGTGCGTTGCTGTTCCCTTGTTTGCTCACCATGTAGCACCATCCAGCACCATCCTGCACTGCTTTCAAGTGGCGACGCAAATGCCCGGCACAGCCAGCAATTTTTGTATGCACTCTTGAGCTTCCTAACACGCTGCCGCGGCGGCAAACACTCGACAATGGGTGTGGCAAACACATCAGGGAGCAGTGGCATGTCATCACACTAGGTCTCAATTGCAGGACATAGTTTCGGTAAGACTGCTGTTTCAATTTGCTTCTGAAAATTCCTCACAGAGAACATAGTGGAACATAATTGAACATAATTCTCATAGAACCGGAAGAATCCTCGAGTCAACATGAACCGGTTGAACCGTGTTGAACCGCTGTTTACTTTGATGTGTTGCTCCGTTGAGCTACGAGCCGTGCCTCGATGGTGACCTTCACTTCTGCCTGTCATGGGCAAAGTTCACCATGCGACCAAATGCTACCAGCTTCAGTCATGATCATACGATGATCATACACATGATCATGTGAGCACATATCTGACACATCTTCTGTTGGTCAGAAGAAAGCTGAAACAAATGCGGAAAGGCTCTCAGAAGTGTCATAGTCATAGTCTCATAGTCAGCTGCCAACCTCTTTTGGAGGGTCTTCTCCTTCATGTTCACCCTTGGGGTTGGAACGCAACTCAAGCAGCTGATCGTGTTGCCGGGGCATTTAATCATTACAATATAATTAATAATCTTGCGGCATGGATCGGCGTGGCATGCGTATCTAGTATAAGTAGAAGTGTTCTTTATATTATCTTTATCCACAATTTTGCTGAAACACAAGTATATCAGTATGTCATGATATTCAGGAAGTGCATCACATTAGTCATGATAGTTCATAGCTTCAAGTCTCACCTCAAAATAACACTTCAAGGCCCCCCGCATTTCCCGTACCTGTGGAAATGCATCGGTTTGCTCGTGTGTGATATTGAAGAAGGCTTATGCCCATGCTCACCCTCTGCAATATCAAATGATATCAAATGGCAATGGCAAATCCCCCAGTTGCAGCTGATTGCTGATTTCCTCCCAGGGAAATTGACCATGTCGTTTTCATGACAATCTGAAGGCTAAGGGTCAAAACCCCTGGTAGTTTAGGTACCTCAAAACCGCTGGTTAATGGATGTGTGTTCCCCCAGGTATATGGTAATTAATAGGCTTTGACCCATCCCTATATGGGCTAAACAACAGCACCAACAGCCACAGGTCGCAAAAGCCGAGCATATGCCGAGCGTCTGGAGCTTCCTCGTCCTCCTTGCCTTCCTTCACCTCCTCTTTCTCCTCCGCATCAACACCTCGCCAGGCAGCTCGGATGTTTTTTGACAAAACGTGACAAGAAATTATATAGTCGAAATTATTTGAGATATGAAACGACATTGTATGCAATCGTGCTGATTCAACAAACGTATGCAAATGTTAGAAATCGTACAAGTAAGAAATTGTAAGACTTGTAAGAAATTGTAAGAAACATTGTGAATACAATCTTATGCTGAATCATTGTATCACGTCAGTATTGATTTGCATGTTTCATGCAAGCTCTACAAGGTGATTTGAAGGTATGTCCTGCATGCCTCTTGGATCCCCTGCGCCGGTATGGATCTTGTGTATTTTCGCATCATGAATGCTCAAACGCCCTTGCTATGTTTGACTACGAAGCTTTGGCAAGAGATTCCGAAAACGAATCTTCAATTTATATATGTGTTCGAAAACATGAGCAGTTTAGTTTTCGTGCAGCTTAGGGACTAGTCTCTTCAGGTGGTGCCGTTTCTTCTTTCTTCTCTTCCGTTTTTGCCTCTTCCTCTTTGAAGAATTCTGCCTTCAGCAACTTTGCGGGTACGCAATGAAAAATCAGGGATCACATCTTGGGTGAGAAGCAACATGAAGCAACGCACAGCAGTCCTTCCCTGGCGCCACCGGAAGCTTGAAGGTGAAGGTCAACGGAAACGGACTTTCCTGGGGTGTTGAGTGCTGTGCATGGCCATGTGCTTCATCAATCTTCTGGATTTTCTCGATATTTCTCGATGCACGGAATGTGCTAGGCCAAAAGTTGTTTGCACCGGGAATTTTGGCCAAGTGTCCTTCCCTTCAGCTGCACCGCCGGGTCCAAAGGGATCACCACCCTGCGGCGTGGAGAATCCACAATGCATCACAAGGCTAAAAAGTTGAAATGCAACTGGAGTACTTTTGAAATCCTGGAACATCTGGAACATCTGGAACATCTGGAACTGCAGCATAATTACTGCCCTGTTTGTCATTTGCCATGTGATTTGCCCGCCCACTGGGCGGCCAAGCTGAAAAATCCAGAGGCAGCATCATCGCTTCAGGCCCGGCTATCTCACCAGAAGCCTCATTTCTTTCAGCTGATGACCCGCACGTCTGAACTTTTGTCTATACGCAGACTTGAAATACCAAGAAATGCCAATCGCAAAGTTGGCGTGTTTTGCTTTGGAGGTGTGGGATATGAGGATTGTAAATATGATTGATTTGTAAGGACTTCTCCGATTTGTGAACTAGAGAAACCAAGCGCCAAAGTAGAGGAATGTCAAAAGCTTCAACAGCCAAATGATGTCGCATTCAAATCATTCAATCTTTCTTTACAAAAAATGTCGCTTGCGGTGTTCCAGGACTGATAACCGAGTGATCTATCAGCCAAGCCACCAGTGTCACTCTTGGCTCCATGGGCGTAAGATCTGGGAAAGCTGAATGGACTTCGAAGGGGTCACTCCATCCCAACCTTGGCGCTGAAGCACAAGGTCAGAACATTGGATGAATATAGTGTGGTCATCCACCCCATGAAGGGAATCCTCATTTAAAGGATGCAAAGGGTGGGTGCACATCTGTACTCTCTCTCTCTCTCTCTCTCCTCTCTCTCTCGTTCCCATGTCTTTTTTGGGGTCCTGACCTCGTTCTCCAACACAGCACTTGTTTTTCATGATTCATAGCCAAATGTTACCCATGAAATGCCTCGTTCTCGGGGTGTTCCTACCTCGTTCTGAAACCTAACTAACTATATGGTGTTATCGACAAGCCGGGGTACGCCCAAGACTATTCCTTCACTTCACCAAATAAACACAGCCGCTCACATATATTAGTTTCACGATCGATGTATGTATAATTATGTATATATATATATGCATACACAGTATACACACACATACATACATACATACATACATGCATGTATACATGTGTGTGTGCGTTTGAATGAATGGATTCAACACATTTGAACACCTGATTCTAATTACTTGCATCTCT
>CAMXCT020004835.1:0-17500 GCA_947184155.2 Cladocopium goreaui | reverse complement strand
GATGGGGTGCATTCTGCCATAATTTCACCATATTGCACCATTATTGACCCTGAGGATCCCTGAGGAAAATATGAACACATAGAGTCACCTGGGGAAATCCTGGGGACATATTGATCAACAGAGTCACTGAAAAAGCGCCGAGGCACACGAGCGGCAGCTCCAGCGGACCTGCATCAGATGTTCTTCCAGTTCTTTCCGGATCAGATCTTTCCAGTAGCTGCTCCCCCGCGCACCGTTTTTCTGAATACATTGAAATCACATGAAATCACAGATTCTTGATGAAGCGCTCTAAACACCCTAGATTCTAGATCTGACTGCAACACTATCAAAGGCCAGCTGACCCACTACTGGACATGTCACTCCAAGACTCTAATGTCATCCTACCAGCCCCCACACCCAAAGCACCACCCAAAAATGCAGGGCCTGGGGGCCCTCAGAATCCCTGCTGCAGGTGGGTGCTTTGTGGTCGCAGTACCTCTTTGTAGCTGACGCTAAATACAGATGGAAGCGACGAGCGATGATGGAATGAATCACCAAAGACGAAGCATGAACATCAATGAACCACATATCAGGTGATCTGGTTATCTGGTCTTGGCCACCGCAGTATCACCTCACACCTTCATCCAAAAATGGTCAAACTGCGACCGCTGAGGATGCTGGGTTGAGCTTCAAAATAGCAGGCCCAGTGAGGAACTGAGCACCGGGGTTGAAATATCGCAAGGTACGAACTTGCATCCACAATATCAGATCTGCGGAATGCTGGTGTTCCAGTATGTTCCAGTATATTCCAGTATATGTTTCAGTGTTCTGGCTTAAGGCAAAGATTGGATTCATATTCATATCCCCCGCAGGTAGTGGCACCATGAGCTTGACCCATTGTCGAACTTCTTCAGCTCCTTAGGTCGAGTCATCCCATTCTTGACCCACGTGGAGAGTCAACGTCCCGATACGTCCCGAGCACAGGTGGCACAGGAGACTTCCACTCCGGATCCTAACAATTCAATACAAATCATCTGTATATCTATACTGACTATACTGACTGATATGCTATACTAATCTATACTAGATCACTAGTACTAATCTAGATAATCTAGTACTGCCAGCTAGTCAGTCTGTGTGAACATGCGTGCCACCTAGACTTTGCGAAGGCTTAAATTATACATACATATATATATATATATGTGTGTGTGTGTCTGTGTGGCAATTGCATTTGGGCTGCTGTTGCAATTCCTCTCAACTGATCTGCAAACAAGAGGAAAACAAGGACACTCTAAGTCAGCGTGCGAGGTCTGAGCAATATACTCGCAGCATCTTGCAGCCAAAGCTCATGCACGTGGGTACTCACTGACACCTTGACAATATGCAGTCCAAGGCAGACCATGTCGGAAACATTACTAATCAAAATTGTATGTGCAATTCATCTCGCATCCATTTGAGAAGCTGAACACTGGCCAGAGCTTCTTGCGGACAATCAGAGTGCCATCCGCACCCACTTGCTGAGTACCAGGGAAAGAGCAGTGGCAAAAACAATCAAAAACATTCAAGTAACCCGTCTCCAAATGCTCCAAGTAGCAGTATCCTGAATGCCGCCTCCTTTTGCTGCAAGGACTTCATACTTTAAGATCTCTGAGGAAGCAGAGACATCGGCTGGGAACCTTGCTGCGAAGGACGGCAACGATGTGCTGCATCGACGCGTGTCTATCTATCTATCTATCTATCTATCTATTTATTTATCAATCAATCTATCTATCCATCCATCCATCCATCTATCTATCTATCTATATCTCTCTCTCTCTGTCTATATATCTGTCTGTCTGTCTGTCTTTCTGCCTACCTGCCTGCCTGCATGCGTCTCTCTCTCTCTCTCTCTCTCTCTCTCTCGCTCGTGTTCAAATATATCAAAAATTCTCAACATTTCTCAACAGTACTGTAAATATCTGCAAATAGTGTTGGAAATCTATTGAAATGTGTCATTCATATGGTTTGATTGACATGGTTTTGCTGGAGATTGGGGTTCCTCAGTTTTCCCCACAGAAAATGAGGAGCCTTGAGTCAGTGCGGGGGCAGCTAGCCGTTTCGAAAAAGGATCTCGGGACATTGAAGGATCTCGGTTAACTATAAGGGTTTGGATAAAGGGTTTGGATAAAGGGTACAGGCTGTACAGGAAACAAATTTCGAGATGCCAAACATTGCCAAACCATCATTTTCGATCATGAGATATCATGAGCATGAGAAGGGTTTGTTCTAGAACTGCTGACCAAGTGGCTTGACATGAGCGTCTGGTAGCAAGTTTACCTGAAGCATGTTGCACGCGCGCTTTCGAATGCATGTCCACTTTCTGACTGCGCAGAACGGAGCACCTTGTTGGATGAGCAACTGTTGGTGAACACGAGGGTGATGTCGCCTAAGCTGTTGAAATCGATTGTCAAGGACAAACGTCTGCAGCGAAAAATCCTGCAGCTACCCCAGCATTCAACAGGCCACTGTCAACCCCTCTACCCCTTTGGTTATCCCCTTCCTGCCAGGAAGGAGCAAAACACTATAGATGTCGTGAGGACCAGGGGATGTTCTCCTCTCTGTCTCCACCTGGAGAAACAAACAGTCCAAGAAGCGCATCTTCCGCACGTCGCTATTCAACCTTTGCTGCACCTCCTCAAGATTCTGAAAACAGGCCTGTTTGCAGTGCTGCAAGCTGCAGTGCACTCATATTAGAAATGTCGCCGGGCCGATGTCAAATGATGTCAGATCCAAGTGGGGTGAACGGTGATGATTCTGGGCTGCTACAATTTGATGAACACGCCTTTCAAGAAATTTCATGAACTTTCCCGAAACTTCAACCAACGTCCGCGCCTGAATGATGGCAGCCTGATCTGAGATCTTGGATTCACCTTCCCGGGAAGATTTGCCACATGCCACACAAATTTGTGGCAACGAGTTGGCACAAGATAAATAATTTACTACAAATTACACCAGTCATCACCAGTCATCACCAGTCAAATATCAAATCCAAGTCACTGAGTCCTGGCACTTCATTCAAGACATGAAAGCTGCTTTCGATATATCTAAACATTCTCAATCGCACAAGCTGGGATGCAAAATGGAAGGTTCACCGAGAAATAAGACGAATCAAAATAGCTGCTGAGCCTCCACCAAGGCAATCAAAGACTTTCGAGAGCTGAGCTTTCGAGGGACCGCCCAAAGTAGCACAAAGATCGAGGTACCAACCAACTCCAACACCTCCCTCCTAGCGTAGAGACTTCAAGGCTTGGAGGGAACAAAAGGACCCTGTAGCATCCTGTAGCATACTGTAGCTCTGAAGGAAACATCACAAATTGGATCAAATTGGTAGCTGTATGGTAGCTTTCTTCTAGCCACAAGGCGGCGCCTGGGCAGGTCCCGGCCCAGCGAAGGAGGCGATGCTCAAGGGGGCCAAGGGCGAGGATAGGTCAAGAGCAAACCTGACATCAGTAGTTCATCAGTAGTTCATCTCAGTTTATCTCAGTTCATCAGTAGTTCATCTCAATTGATTTGAGTTCATCTAAGTTCACTCATCTGCTTGCTGTCCATGGTATCTTTTGTGCAATGTCTGGTCAACTATCCACTTACAAACAATGACAATCCAATGTCTACAACGCATACCACATCCACCCATTGCGGCCACCAGGTGAACCCGGGAAGGTCAAACAGTCCCCTTTACATCCTTTACCACAAATGCGGTGCCAAACGTCACCCAAGAGACTCTGCGATTTCATCACCCACCATGCGACCGACTCCTTGCTCATCAACCTGCACATGGGCCGGATCTGGCTAGTTTCAAGGTCGAAACTTGCAGGAAATGAATGAATGCTAAATGGAATGCTCATGGAAAAGAAAAAAGGTTGCCAACAAATTTACTAAGAGGTTGCTGATAGGGCGCTGATACTGTACATGCCAATGCCCCAGAGTCACTATGGAGTATGCAGAGCCAGCTGAAAGGAACTTCTCCAAAGGAACTTCTCCAGTTGGAACGTCCACGTATTGAATTGCCATTGATATATTGATGATATTGTTGGAACCGCAAAACAATCAAACATAGCAACGCCAGACCTACACGCGTGATGCAAATGCAGAGCAATCTGCACTGCTTTGCTTGTACTGTATTGCAGTCTTGTTTGCACTGAATCTATCCCACTGTGTAAAAATTGCAAGAAGGAATTATGCTATATAAACACTTCAATAGATACCACATGATACCACCCAAACATGTAAAAGCAAATGATTGTGTGTGCGCGTGCATATTCGCGACCAGTGTCATCATGTCATTTTAGATTGAATGGTTGATTGATTTGATTGACATTGAGCCACTTGCAATGGAAGAGTATCGCACACCAAAGTCGCAGTCCCAGCACAGTAAGCAGACTCCAGCCGTCCAGCCTCCGTTGTGCCAGCTGCAAATCTCACGTGCTTCGTCACAGGTTGCTCGAGGCAAATGGCTTTGCACAACTTGCCCTGGGAGCGACGAAAGGGAGATCTTGGCATCTGCGATCTTACACAGTGAATGTCAATGCCATTCCAAGTTTCAGGTCATGAAAAATTAAAGGCAATTTTGAGAATAAACCTGCCTTTTAAAGGTATAATTATAGTGCATTATAGTGCGGCAAGGTCTTTGCTAGTGCCCACGTGCGTGAAGAGATGTGAAGAGTATTGAGCCAAGATGAAACGCAGTTCGTGTATCATCGCCGCGCAATCTGCACCTGGAAAGTTGAAAAGCGAGGAATATCTTCCAAACTGCGATGGTCGAAAGGTCCTGAAAGACGAAAGTGACGAAACAGCTTCCAGTGCAGTGCTTGGATATATGGAGACTTTGGATGACTGCAATTTAAGAACAAACCGCCTTTGTTTAATGGCATATAATTAAATCCGTATCACATATATACAAATTATCACACATATCACATTATCACGCGAGACATGCACGTGACATGCATGCGTCGATATGCATTGTACCCTTTTGCTGCTGGAGCCTTTCAAGATCATCAGTTGACACTGTACAAAAGAGGCCCTCTTAACGTAAAGCATGCGGCAGTTCATGCTGGGATGGTGGATGATGGTGACAAATGATGCAATGCGCACCTACAAGTTGTGTGCCTCCAATAAATATACATATATATATATGTAATCAATTACTTATTTTTTACAAGCATTCTCGAGGTGCCACACGTTCCATCATGGTTGCTGCCATATCCAACCAAGCATCTTTCCACTGGTTTCCGTAGCTCCTTTTTTGTCTTCTTCCGATCCTGACAAAAAGAATTCACGTTGGTGGCCTCAAGCAGGGGCCGTACACAAATTATACACGGACCGACCATGACATCCCGGTGCGCGGAAAGTGTAATGCACCAGTTGGAACACGATAGGTCCATTATACTTTAATATATGTATGTGTGCGTGCAAATATATCTCCCTCCATATTTATGTTTTGCATTTTTGTTGGCATATGTTGAATTATGTGGTTTCCCACATAGCAATCAATGGAACAACACTGTTCAGAAAGGTTGCAGCTCTCTCTCTCTCTCTCTCTCCAAGCCGCGGTCCTTTTCATCCCGATCAAACCAGTCCACCAAATAGGTGCCATCCTCACCTGAAGCAGGATTTTTCTGTCGGTCACATCAAACACCACTTGGGTGGGCGTCAAACCAAAAAAAGTGTTTCACAAATCATGGCCGAGATTGTGTTTGAACATGAAATGACGAAATCATAGAATCTATAGAATATTAGATATAGCTACAAAGTATTTCAAAGATTTACAAAGTATGTATCAAAATCATGTGGCAATCTGTGCATATCTGTGCACTTTCCATCCATTTCCTCCACATTCCGACATTCCCAGGCCATCCCTGGCCTATCTCTGCAACTGTCGCACGATGCCAAAGGCCGTTGCTCTTGGCCTCCAGCTCTTCCCCAACTGCAGGCCATGATGTTTCCCTCAGAGCCACAGGGAATCATGGATGGCGTATGGCATACCGAATGCAACCTATTTCTGGTAAAATTATGTAAAATTGAGGATGGGTATGGATGGGTTGTATTAAGTCATATTATGTCATATCATGTCTGTCATATTTGGGTGTCCCACATGAATTATGGACAGCACATGTGGCTCGGTCAATCGTGAAAAGTCAGTGGGTATCCCGCCACCCGCAGCAGCCAATGTGCTCAGACTGCGATGGCCGAACTTCAGTGTCCAAGTGCACAATCCACTTCCCTGGACATGGAACGGGTGAAGACTGGTGGAGATGTTCCAAGACTGAAGATATCTGAAGATCCCTTGACCGGGGGGGTTCTTCGTAGTCTTCGCTCATGTTCCCTGGAAGATTGTGCTCATATGTCCAAATAGTTGAGGTCTGTATTTGCCCCAAATTGGTCAAAACTATATCATTGAATTGGATCGTCAGGAGTCTCTCACGTGTACGGGAAACCAATGTTGGATGGGTCAAAGATGGTCAAAGTTCTTGAGTTGATACCTTTAAACATAAACAACGTTGTGGGTCCAGAAACAAATGCCTGGTGATATCTGGTGATTGACCAAAGCTCGCCTGCAGCTTCGTCCCGCTCCAGCACAGTGCCCCAGACCTTGTCGCTGCTGCCTGGAGGGCAAACTGTGGGATTTTGGTGCGTGCTGCAATGTTTCACCATGTTTCACCATACAGGAAGCAAGTTGCTACATTTATCTACATTTGGCATTGTGTTCATTTATGTTCTATTCACACACACACACACACAGAGAACTCGTTGAAGAGATTTGAAGAGTCCGAAGCACCTCTCTCCTTCCATTTCATGGCCAGAACGATGTCCGATATCATTGTATGTGATGCCATTGGGCGCAAAGTATGAGTTCTTGTGGATTTTGAAGTTCTCTGGTTGCTGCTCCGATTCCCCACATCTCACCTGGCACGGCCACTTCCACACGGCTGAACTTCCCGGCACACATTCGCCGAAGGCCACCGCTGAAGATCTTGAAGCGCGCCTTTTGGTCCAAAGTGGAACTCCTGCCGCAGGTGGCCGATCCAGGTCTTGGGGTCCGATTTCCACGGCGTCCTACTGGGTCCGGATGATCTTTGTTTGATTCGGCTGTGCTTTTCTTTGCTTGTTTCGTGTTTGTTTCGTTGAATTTCATGAAGCAGATTGAAGTAGCATGCAACCCCATGCAACCCTGATGCCTTGAATGAAAGAACACCTCCAGAGCATCGGCACCGTTGAGATTCACTTCCTTTCGCCAGCTGAAGCGTTTGGCATCGTACGGGTGATTGGTTTCCAGCACCCGTCCCATACCTCAAGTCAAGGCCAAGATCTGAAACCTGACACTGACCTGACACTGTCCCAATCTGATCCAATCTGTCCCATGTCTCCACAAAACATCTCCCTAGTTCTGACTCAACACCCGTCGTAGCCTGGCGAAGCCCAAAACACTTTGAACATGTGCGTACACACACACGGATATATATATATATATGTGTGTGTGTGCATAATATACCATAGGATCCCATAAAATCTCGTAGGATCCTATGAGCTATAGACTAGGATGCCATAAACCATCATAAACCCATGACCCTTCCATAGATCCTTCCAGCTCCAGCTGGCTCCAAGGTGCTGAAGCCGGCATCCTCCTGGAGCTTTGCTTTCAGCTTCTCCAGGCCTTCGAGCCACAGCTCCTGGGGCGTTCGACATGACCACCTTTTTTTCCCGTGATCCGATGAGGGCTATGTAGAAATTGTGTATCCAAATGTGGCTTCAAAGTGTGAAACCAACTTTGCATCGCCCCAAGCTTTTGAGAAGCCGCAGACCTATCAATTAGACAAAGTTGGGAAAAGTTGGCACAATTCCAAAGTTGATCCGCTCCCAACCTGTGCGTGGCCAAGTCTGGGAGCAATCTTGGGCCATTCCGTGCCTCGGCATTTGGATGTCGGACAAAGGCCTGCACTCAGAAATTGCAGGCGAGGCTGACCGGGCTTGTAGAGGCTTCATTGAGGATATTGAGGAGGCCTTCAGGTTGAGGACGAGATGAATATGATGGGGACAGTTGCGAAAAGGAAAGGGTTGTATTTAGATTCAGCTATATTCAGCTATATAGATACTAGTCCAACCTAGTGTCCCAGACCAAGTAAACCGATCTTTGACCTTACCCATTTTGTGTTCATAATTCATATGAGTCATATGAGTTTCATTTATCTAGTGGACAGCTCGCAATGTCCGATGGTTAAATCCCAGTGTTTGGTGGATAAATCATGAAAAATCACCATCTTTGAAAGTTAACTCAGTTAAATCACATGTTCATGTTCCCCTCATATTTCGCAATTCTTTCAGCCTTTGCTGCTCCTAACCTCGCTGGTGCGGCCAAGACTCCCAAGTCGGCTTTGTCTCTGCGCCGGAAGACGACCGACGCCCCAGTGACCGGGTCCTGATCTGTTGGAGCTGATTGTGGATCAGATTTGTTGATGAAATTTGGGATAGAATGAGAAATGTATAGAAATGCATGGTGTTTTAAAGGGCCTATACCAGTAGGATCTAAATTGATAAACTTTTGAACCTGAATCATAAGGAAAATCCTCAATTCTGAAGGTTTCACTGCACCAGATGATACCAAATGATACCAAATGTACAATTTAATTCATCAATTATTGTCCATCACATTCCATCACTAGTTTCTAATGATTGGCTGAAAATGCTTGAGATGAGGGTCAGTAATCCAAGATAGTCCAAGTATGTCCCGCTGTTCCCGGCACCTGCCCTTGGAGCTTGGAGAGCAACTCTGACAGCTGTTCCTCGGTTATGCCCTTTGCTTCCGTTTCTGCGCTTTCCAGCCTCGTGTGCTCTACAGGATTGTTCTGGGCTTTTCAAGAGTCACAGCATGTCACAGCCATCAATATTGTCAATACCCTTCAGTGAACCAAACCGACATCCTTTTTGCTGCACAAACACAGCTTCCAAATGAAACATATCAAAAGCTATCAAAATGTTAATATTTATAATTTATAATGGTGGTCTAGAGCTGGCCTTCAATGCACTGCATATTTATTCGGCCATTGTTTGACATGCTTTGACTTTTTTGCCCAACTGTCTCAGACCCACAGCACCAAACAAGGACCCCAACGATTGAGCATAGCATGAAGCGCAAAGGTCCTTGAAAAGCAGTGCATGCGCAAATATACGTGTGACTCTTGTAGAAGGAAACATGGCACTTGGCCTGGACCACGTGCTGCGTGGGCTGCAGCCCTGAATGATGAGAACGAATATAATTCATGCATGCATTATTCAGCAAACAAAGCATGCAGAAGATTCCAACTAGCGTCTATCCCTTGGCAGAAAACTTACCCATCTGCACGTTGCAAGGTCAACAAGTTCAATTGTGTCAGTGACAAATGGCATCAAATGTGCATGAGATGAAACATGCAGTAGCAAAACCAGCACATACCAGATACATACCAGCACCATGTGTGAAATCTCAACAAATCTCAACCCAGCATCATAGTCACATGTCCCTTCTGGGCATCGATAGTCCGTGCCAGACTTTCCACAGAGGTCACCTGGATTGCGGAAGACATTTCCAGCAACACCCAGCTGCAACATGTTGCAACGAACAAAAACATGCTGCCCTTGGGTTCCACTTGCCACGTGACATGCTTTTACCGTTCATCATTTTATCCCATGTGCATATATATATATATATTATGTATATATATTTATATATATATGGTTATTTATTTATTTATATGCTTGTTTATTTATTTATCTAAAATAATAGTAATAATTTATTTATTTTTATTAAAAAAACTAGTATATAACTATTATATAATTCAATAAATGAATGCATAATCAGGCATCAGAACCATTCTGCACCTCCCTTTCCAACCCAGAAACATGGCACACAGTCTTGGCCTATGGCCTATGTCCAATAATGTCCAACGGCGTTCAAGTGCTTAAAGCCCGGCCATTCTCCCACACCCAAGGTCTGAAGGCCAATTCTCACTGCAGTGGAACCCACCAAAATTATATATAATTATCAAAACCGGACTCAATTCATGGCATGTCCTCACCAAGGGAGACTTTGCTTACTTCTGGTTCTGATACGCTTTCTTAATGTCAAGCAAGCGACAGGAATGTCCCGTGCGCTTGTCAGGCTTCAAACTATGTCCGCGTGAGCAGTTTGGCACAGGGCGCACGGAAGAAACAGCCTTGGCGATCTGGGACCCAAAAGTTTGGCGCCAACTGCTCGCAAATTGTCACGATTTGAATCCCTGCCAAGAGTGCTGGGAAACACAGCTGGATTCTGCCAATGCCTACATATGCCTACATCATCCTATATCTACTTTAAAAACTCAAAACGACATTGAGCTGCGCAACCCATAATTTCTCCAAGTGGATTGCTGCAGCCTTAACGGTATTCTCATGCCAAAGCAGGACCCGTCATTTAGCCGAGGCGCAGCTTTGAAAATCTCCACAGGCAATAATCCCCAGGACTCCTCGGGTGCTTCCCAGCCGCCTCGTGGAGGTTCCTCGACGCCAGGCTGTACCTAAGTGAAGCCAAAGCCCAAAGCCATCAGGGCAAGGAAGCCTAAGACATGTGGCAGTCTTCCCAAAAGGAAAAAAACAGGGCACCTCATCCACTAAGACACTAAGATCAACCATTCTGACCTACACAAGACCCCTGTAATCCCCTGTATGTTTGGGATATGGCCGGAGCTCCAACCATCCATGGAGCGTCATGACACCCATGAGCCAATCGTTGCTGGGATGCTGCTGCCGTAAAAGGACAGTCCTCGTCCGACAGGACCATTCTCCATCTTCCACTGCCTGGCTGGAGGAATTCCAACCCGTTGCACCTGACATGCAACATTATGCAACATATGCAACTATTGAAGCCACACAACACTCCAAGCAAAATTGCTAGGATTAGCATGGGTTAGCTAAGTTTCCAAGAAGGCAGTTGCAAAATGTATAAATTCATATTATTTATTCTAGTATTGTGTCAATATCCACATGTTACATCATGTTACCATAGTTTACCATATTGCAATGAAGTTCTCATGTGCTGCAAATACCGGGACATCTTCAATGTTGAGTGGATGAATCATAGTGAATCATGGTGAGTCGTCCTCATATATCCCCTGGAACAGCACCTGGGTCATAGAGGATCTTCTGTCCTTGCTCACCTTCAAGCCAAACTTGATCAAACTTGGGGGCTAAGCCTTGAGATGCCTTGAGTGTTATGCTGAACTTCTGTCATGGGGGCAAGGCAAGGCATAGTACCTGCATGTACCTGCTCTGACTCTCTTCAATATGCAGCGCAACTGGCAAATGGTTGTGAAGAATAAACTGAATAAACTTCGCGGCATGATACAGCAACTCACGCGACTCAAACCAAAACTAACGAAAGAACACACTGTCCTGATGAAATCTGAAAGTGCACATTGATGGAATATCAGCCCGGGTGCAGCTACATCATGCTGCATCCTCAAACTCTCTTCTCAAGAATGCTCTAAGCATCTCCAAGCTGTTGCAGCTGTTGGTGTTCCCTAGAGGCCCTAGAAGGCACATGAAGGCACCTTGGTAGAGCGGCATGCCAGCGTGTGCACCCATCCTCTCGTACTTGCCAGCAACTTTTCCAGGGCCTGTCACTCGCACAGCATAGGACCTGCAGCATACAGCATACTCAACATGCAGCGAGCGAGCTAGGCCAAGTTTCAAGCAGTTTTCAAAGCTGCTTCAAAATCCTGCGCATTCTATGATTTGATCATGCTTAATTAGACACGTTAGAGACACTACAGAAGCGATGAGGCAAAGCTGTATGCCGGATATGCCTATGCAGAACAGCATCTGTCGTTGCGGTGCAACTGGACCGGCCTCTGCGTTTTGGGCACGTCACGGTACTTGCTGGCGGCCACCAGGCGCTGCACATGTTTCTTCAGGTTGACCTCCCCATGAATCTGGACCTCCTGTGGCACGGGATGAACCACGATGAACCACCAGGTCACCATCAACCTGTGCCCAGCCGTGATCCCCCCAACCCAGGAGCCATGACAGCAGGTCCCTTGTTTGGTCGGAGGCCGACTCGCTTCAAAACTGGTGTAGATTGGCTGAATGTCCAGACCCCCGAAATGAAAATATGCAAACGGAGACGGTTTTAAATAGGGCAAATACCAAAAGATCAAACATCAAACCACAAGCAAATCTGAGGATGGTATACACACTTGGGTCTGGACAACACAGCTCGAAATGGTAGACAAGGACATACTCCAAGTACCAATAGTACCACAGCCACAATTTGTGGCAACCTGTCTATGTCAAGGGCTGTCCCACTCTTCGGTGTGGAAGCTCTCCGTCACAATGGCAGAAAAACTGTTGAACGACACACCCCCAGCTGCTCACTGCTGCCATTGGCAGTTCCAGGGTTTATCTGCTAACCTGACTGATCTGAATGGAAGCTGAGAGATGCTAAGATTGCTGGACCCTGGATGCAGTAGCACATGAGTGAGGGTTTTCAGCAGCCCGGAACATTGAGCTGAGTATAGTTTGCTCTCGAATGATTTCACCGGTTCCCAAATCAAGTTCATGCAAGACTCAAAACCCTAGCCTTTCGAATCCGTCGCAAGTTGTTCAAGCTCATGAGGTTATGGACATGTTTTCAGGCTAAGCATGTTCGAGAACTTTCACTACAGGCAACTTAGCAGCACTAAGGCAATACCACAGAAAGATAAAGAACGCACACAGCTGGTATAGAACTCTTGGTCTCAATCATGTTGCAAATGGCGCACGTGTGCCAACTTCCCTCCAAGTGGATCCAAATGGCCTTTAGTCAGCCTTTCTCTTCGGGAGTGTCGCCAGCATGAGGAGCAAAAGACAGCAAATCGCCTTATTTAAGGTCCAGCAACGAGTGATACTCGCAGTATCTGGCACTGTCATGCGAGCAAACCCAAACCATCCCAAACCTTTTTGCCCTCACTAGCATTCTCAAGAAGGCATTTGTGCTAGCTACTTGTCTTGACATATCTCGACTTTCCTGTCTCCAGCTTCCTCTGTTTCGGCTCAAGCAACTAAGGCAGCTGCAGAATGCTTAAGGCAGCTAAGATCAGCTAAGTCACTGTGAGGAAAATGTTGCCAAAGCCATAAAAGCCCAAAATGCCACTAGTGATTGGCACCACGAAGCCTAGGACGATTTCGAAGTAGGCGGAAGCCTGGCGAGATCGCCAAACATGGCCAACCACTTCCGCCACGAGGGAAGCGGGAGATAGACAATCTGTAAATTGCAGGTTTAAATCGCAGGCACACTTATGGAACAAACATGAACTAACATATGTATATATATATGTGTGTGTGTGTTATTATTATTATTATTACTTTATTATTATACATATGTATATATATATATATATTACTATATACACATAATACCAAAATAATAAACAGGTTCAGACACCATCACTTGGATTCTTTGGAGCTAAAGTCTTTTTACCAGAAAGCAGTTGCTACTCCCTTGGGTGTGACCCTCCTTAATTATCTGGGGGTGGGAGCAGGTAAGTCAAATAACTACTCTAAAGAGCCTATAAAGGCCTAACAATCCTTTAGTGTGCCTCTAAAACCCATCATCATCCTTTATAGTGACTCAAAACCCTTCATAGTAGCTCTTAATCCCTCTTGAGTGATCTTAACATACATACGAGAGGCACGGACTCAACTCATAACTCGTTCATATCAGCTCTCAAGTGCTCTGGGGATGTCACATCAATGATACCTGCTGTTTTACAGGGTTTTGGGCCCTCACATCAACAACTAAGCGACACACAGGGGAAGGCTCCGCTGGATGTTAAGTTCTGTTCAAACTGGCCCTTCAAGATGAGGGGGGGTCAAATGCAGAGGGGTCGCTCCTGCTTTCTATGAACTCTCGCCTGCACCAATAGTCCAATCTCCTCGCTGGAGATGATTCCATCGAACAGTTTCCTAGGAATGGCAGGGTGGCGGCGTGATTAAGGTAATTAATGCTAGCCTAAACCTTGACCAACAGATTGAGAATGGATTTGCTGTGTGCTTCTCCGCGTCAATCGCTAGCGGTTAAGGAGTTACCTAAAATATACATATTCAAAAAGTCAGATCAAATCAAAACATATCAAAACATATCAGAACCATGTCATCATATCGTATCACATATCACACACCATATGCCCCCGTTTGCCACAGATTTTTTGCAAAAAATATGCTATAAAAATAATGTCTGGGTCTGGCACGTACATGATATTATATATATGTGTGTGTGTCTGTGCATATTATATATATATATGTATATATAAATATATAATTATATAATATATAATATAATATATATAATATATATAATATATAATATATATATATATAATATATATATAATATATATAATATATATATAATATATAATATATATAATATATATATATATATAATATATATAATATATATAATATATATAATATATATAATATATATAATATATATAATATATATAATATATATATAATATATATATAATATATATATATAATATATATATAATATATATATAATATATATATATAATATATAATATATATAATATATATATAATATATATAATATATATAATATATATAATATATATAATATATATAATATATATAATATATATTCTATATATATATTATATATATTATATATATTATATATATTATATATATTATATATATTATATATATTATATATATTATATATATTATATATATTATATATATTATATATATATATTATATATATATATAGAAAAGTAAATATATGCAGAGGAAAAACAAAAACGGGGGCAGCTAAACACACCCGAGTATCCACATCAAAGGTGTTGAGAGATGTCTCAGGGTGGCAGCACAAAAAGTTGACATCATCAGTGATTTAAAGCTTTCCTTGGATCGGGCGAGCCAATGGGTGGATCTTTACTAGTCATTGATGCACGCGACCTTGCCTGTTTCCAAGAAATGCAAGGCACCAAAATAGTCTTGGGCAGAATCACTAAAAGGGAAATTGGGAAACCCTAAAACGTATCCTCCTCATATCGCCGCCCTTACTATGTTGCAAACAGGCACAAAACACGATTCCTGAATTCCTATCCATTCCTGGGTGCCGGAGAGTCTCACACCGAATCTCCATGACAAACAGGGGCCAGCACAGGAAGGCCAGCATCACCTTCGCCGGCTGAACATGTTGTTCCACACATTTTTGCTGTTTGTTTTCGACATACCCAAAATTGCCAAAGATAGTGGTAACTGAGGCAATCATCCCAAATAAGGCTGAAGACAAGGGAAAAAAAAATGCAAATATGGAAACCACAAATCAGCAAATGGTCTCCTTATTTCAATACATTTCAAGACTATCAGCCCGACAAGATGCCGAACAAAGACTGATGCATCTGATGCCAAGGTGCGATGAAGAAACGATTTGTCGGTTGAGCTTGCAAACTCTGGGACATCACTGTTCCAACTACACCTGCGCAGTCAGATCGCGGAGTGCTATCACAAGATGTAACAAGCAGTGTAAAACAACCAACCTTTCTAAATGAATCAAAAAATCCAAAGCTGTTGGTGAAAAGTGCAACTCACGGTGCGCTTCACTGTTCGGCTTGAAATTTACATAAGTTTACTATACTAGCGAAGGAAGTTTAGAAGTCAAACATCCGAAAATATGCAGGTGAAAAACCAGAGGTGGGAAGAGTCAGGGAAGAGAAGAGAAGAGAAGGAGAAGAGAAGGAGAAGAGAAGGAGAAGAGAAGGAGAAGAGAAGGAGAAGAGAAGATCAGAGAAGATCAGAGAAGATCAGAGAAGATCAGAGAAGATCAGAGAAGATCAGAGAAGATCAGAGAAGATCAGAGAAGAGAAGAGAAGAGAAGAGAAGAGAAAGAGTCAGAAGAAATAAGATGCAGATTGTGTTTTGCCAATGTTTTCAAGCCCCGGAAGGTCGAAAAGTAGGCTTGATAAAGCGGCGGGTGCGAAGCCATCTGGCCAGATGAGAGATGAAAAATTGCACGCAGTTGTGGCGCGAAGCAGAATTGGAGTTCAGGTGCTCAAAAAATGTCAGCCGTCGTGGCGCAAAGCACATTTCGAAATCAAAAGTGTTAAAAAGTGACCGGTTCGGAGCACTTTTGGAAGTTGAGATGTGCAAAAAGTGCACGGCATTGTGGCGCGAAGCACGCTACGTTACATTATATTACCTTACCTTACATTACCTTACATTGCATTGGATTACGTTGCATTGCATTGCATACTTACATTACACTACATTAAATTACATTACATTACATTTGGTTGCATTACATTGCATTACATTATATTACGTTGCATTACATTCCGCTACTTTGCACTACATTACATTACACTACGCTACATTACCTTACCTTACCTTACATTACACTACATTGCACTGCAATGCATGCTTACACTACATTACATTGCATTGCAACGCATTGCATTTGCATACTTACATTACATTATGTTACGTTACGTTACATTACATTAAATTACGTTACTTACATTACATTACTTTGCGCCCTATGCTACATTACAATACGCTACATTACATTACGTCAGAGTAGATTACATTGCATTGGGTTACGTTGCAGTAGATTTGATTACATTACATTGTATTAGATTAGATACCGTTACGTTAGGTTAGATTAGCTTGCATTGCATGGCATTGTACTGCATTAGGTTGCGTTACATTGCATTACACTGCCTTACATTCACATTACTCACGGTGAATATCATCTTGTATATGTGGGTGCGCGGGCATGATGCGAACGCGTGGAAAAATCATGGCAGTTGCGTCCAGTCTGAATTCGTTGCTAAAGAAAACCCAACTCCAGGTAGCAAGCTAGCTATCGTGATAAACAAATAGATAGAAAGATAACTAGATTCGACAAATGGATAGATAGGTGGATAAATACCCAGATAGATTCATAAACAAGGTGCCGGGCATCTGAGAGGCCCAGCGACTGTCGTCACTTTTCAAACATTTTCTAGGGGGGAATTGAAAAAGCTCAAAAAAGGAAACTCTAGCATCGTCAGCAATATCAACATCAACATCAGATGCATAATGATCAACATCAACATCAACATGTTCATCATCAACATCATGATCATCCTCAACATCATGACCGTAACTATTCTCACTGTCATCATGACCATCATGATCATCATCATGTTCACCTTCATCATCAGCAGATGAGACGTATTTTTCAAGCGGGGGCTCCCAGGTGAGCAAGCTTACGCAAAGCAATATCGAAATCCATGTCTTGTGACAGGTGGGAGCATCTCCATGCCCAGTTGTACGTGTATTCGTACAAAGCTGGGTTCAACTGTCCTTTCTGCAAGGCTGTTATGCTACGAGGCAACCAACTGTTAAGCTGGTCCCAATTGCGGTCAGCCAACTGGGTTCCAGCCTTGTACTGGCCCCTTTTTGAAGAGGTCTCTTTAATT
>CAMXCT020004834.1:0-28405 GCA_947184155.2 Cladocopium goreaui | reverse complement strand
TGGCAATTGTGAAGTGTACGACGGGTGAGGGATAGGGCTTGGCTACTGGCGGTATGCTTGAGGGTTTCTACGTATGCGTTGCACGCCGCTGCAAGGGAAGTGACTTTGAACCATGGCTGATCGAAAAAAAGGTGATGCTTGGACAGAACTTCTTTCTCGATTTGCCTTACTATTTGTTCAGGAGGCGGGGGAGCAACTAAAAAACCATCGTGGAGCCACACCACAGATTGTGTTGGGTGTCGGGCAATGAGTGCGTGAATGGTGTCTTCGACAATTATGGCTTCAAAGTGCTCTAGCAATCTAAAAGCGCTGTCATTATGGCTGACATTGAACTCTGGGCGGAATCGCGGTAGCAACTGAGTAGTCAGGGTTGCACTCAAAGACCAGAGTTGGCGGAGGATTGCGCTTACACTAGCACTGGGGGAGTCATCAACAAGGGATCTTAGATATCGGTATGTAGCATCAAGGGAACTGTTGATAATCCTCAGTGGGAGTTGCTTGATAGTGTCAGGGTAGATTGCTTCTACCTTTTGAATACAGGGGTCACGGGCTAGCTGTGCGCGAAGCTCATCGATGGTTGGGAGGGGTACTAAGTCCGGCGCAAAAAGTATTTTTTTCCGTCCAACGCCGTATGGCTTTCGCCAGGTCGTTCAACATGTTCCAATCATGTTGCATGTGAGATTAATTAATTAGTTCACGCAGGGGCCAAGCTGTAGGGCCGCAACCGTCAACTGGTAGAGGACCGATACATAGTCCTATTCCCTTGTCACGTTCACAAAAACAAGAACCGAAACACAAAGAACCAAAAGCAAAACAACACAAAAAACCAAAAACAAGCACAAGCAAAAACAAACCACACAAAACACAAACAAACAAAAAAACACACAACCACACACCAGTAACGTGACAGGTTCCAGTTTGGGTGAAAAAGATCTGTTGAGGCAAGAGGTGATAGCTTAGTATCATCTCGGCGCATGCAGATGACATCTTATGTGTCATGTTACGCAGGCCCATAACACAAGACAACAACGGAAAAACCACAAATCACCATGGGCCACTTGAAGGGTGCAGGAAGCAACAAAGCTCAATGCGGAAACCAGGGATCCCCCCAGCCAGGATCCCCGAGATCACAAAGAGCAGCCTTCACGGCATGACATTCACCCTGACACTTTGAAGCAAACACCGACAAAGCCGGGTCACAACAAAGTGGTGAGAAAACTACCGCAGTGAAACAGGAGAGTGAAACATGATCTAAGGTGAAAAAGACATCGAGGCTACGGCACTCAGGGCACACTCAGAGTCCGCTCAGAACTGCTTTTCCAATCATCATAGTGTATCAAAATTGGTTCCGGTAGGCATCATTGTGCTAGTGCTCTTGCAACTCGTCTTCATGGTATGGGAGATTGTGCTCGTCATCAGTGCGTGGTGATATCTGTGCATTGAGTTCTTCGGACGAGGTGCTGGCTCCCATGGCTGTATGGTGAAGCTGTAGTATGGCTTTCTGTGCCTGGGTTACTTCGTAACTGGCAGATATGGTACAGCTATCCAAGATACAGCCAATTTGACGGAGTTGGCGTATAGCCGCCTCAAGGTCATTCACCCTCTGGGATGGGATGTTTTGGATTCCTTGAAGCTTCTGTCGGGCCTTCTCTAGAAGTTTGGTGGCATCATCGACTTCACTGGTAGTGACCTGGCAAAGGGTCATTTGAGTGATGGACTGTGCAAGACGATGGACAGCGGCGTCTTTGATAGGAGTCTGTCGCTCCATTCCAACGGACAAAGTTGTCTACAGGTTTGTAGGTGGACTAAGGCTTCAGGGTAGTCAACTGGTGCTCACCGTATTGCCACCTTGGTCGAGAACGGGCATGTGGAGGTGTGGTGAAGATCATTGGCCGGTCGAAAAATTGGTTGAGCGAAGGTCAAACGGCGACGGGCACCATGGCTAGATGTACTTTGACATCGCACTACACTACCATGCAATAATTAAGGTAGAAAAACCCGAACAAAACAACTTAAAAACCCAGAAAAGGATTATTATAACCGCCCCCCACCGCCTCCCGTCCCAGACTGGCTCCGGCATGCTGACAGCAAAAGTAGTCGCAGCGGGCAGTAATCAACCATGAGTACCCCATGGTGACAACGCCGCTCAACCTAGGTCAAGTTACATGCTGAATGCATGGATGAGAAACTTGGGGACTCTGCATCACTTCATGTGGCTTACTGGAACTGCTCGTGTGAGGTGGTGCGAGGTTCTCCACTGCTACTAGCACCACTGGCTGCAGCAGTGGCGGGGGGTGGATCACTGCTCTCCGCTGGTTTCATCATTTGGGCGATGAGCGGGTGGGTTTGCTTGTCACGCAGGATCCGCGTCATTTCGCGAGTGAATGCCGCAGGGTCATCAACCAGTGCCTTCGCTTCCGCCAGTGGCCTGTCAAGGACAATGGCAATGAGCATTTCGCAACCATCTTTGTGGATTATAGTTGGTCGGCCGGCTTGTATCTCGGCGAGGATTGCCACTGCCTTGTTTTCACACAAAGTGCGTTCCCATTCCTCCAGAGCTCTTTGCGCTAGGGTGTCAGTCTGCGGTGGGGCTTTCAGGGCAGCCGGTGTCCCTAACGCTCGTAGGAAGGGGCTATCAGGAGGAATGGGGGATGGGAAATGCTGAATGGCCGCTACGGCACGTTGAACGTCATTTGTTTGTACATCATATGACGTGGTCGTTTTCTTGCTTATGGCAGGCTCGGAGTCAGCCCATAGTTGCTCCAGTGTATATCCTGGTTTCGGTTCCATATACTTTCGGTTCCACACTGCATGATGGGACCATTGAGGCGCGTCATGGTTGATTTCCACTGAATCCCTTTTCATGTCATATTCTTTGAGCATATCATCTAATTCTTGTAAGCTAGCAGCTCTGTGAATACAACATTGTCTGACAGCGCCATCGATGTGGAGTGGCCATCCCACGGGCATGTGGGAGTCTTCCAGGAGTCCGTCACCATTTTGCTCTATGATTGTACCCAACATGGGGACATCAATAGTTGCTTTGAGGCTGACTTGAGCACGTTTGCACTTCCATGTGTCAGGTGCTAAGAGGCCTCTGCCAGCCAACAGCTCGAGCGACGGGAATTGTGGTTGGTCAGTCGCTGGTAACACCTCTTCTTTGATGACTAACTTCAGCCCATGTAGTGGCTGGGGGTGCTCCTTTTGAGGGTCTTGAGGTGACTGAGATGTAGTGTCCTTGGGTGTTGTGTCTTCAAACCAGGTGGGACGGACTGACTGGACTCCTATGGGACTTGCAGAACTCGCAGTTTTAATGCTTTCTCTGCGCAGGCTATGGTAGACGGGCGGGATCATCCATGCCGGCACAAAGACTGTGATAAACTGCACATTCCAAATGACCTGCAAATTCTGCGGCTTGACTTCAGGCGTGATACATCTTACCTGACCATCGATCACTCTGGTGTATGATTCAGAGCGGTCGAAGGATGCTGTGACTTTCAGGCCTAGATACAGTTCTCTAAGCCAGTATTCCTTGAGCATCATAAAGGAAAGGTGAGGTGCCCTCACTTCCAATACGTGCGAGGCTGGCATTAGAAGAGTTACCATCCATTCGGCTAAGAACTCAATCATTTTGACTTCGAGTTTAGGGAGGATGGCTTGAACTGCTCGTAGTGCACCCGCGATGTCCGGGACATGCCTACGTGAGGGCAATCCAACTGTTCGCTTGGCATACTCGTCAGCAAAGTAAAGTCTGCACAACTTTGAGACCCACTGGCTCGGTTTCTCCATGTCTATGGTGATCTTGGCCAGGGGCCATGGGTCTGGAAGCGTGGACAAGCAATGCAGTAATTCAGAGGTCAGGTCTGCGGAGATGACTGGGAGGGCTTCTCCTTGCGGGCGATAGTCAACTGCTGGCCCTACCGTGCCTTTGCTTTTTTGCGTGTGGGTGCGGGCGGCACTATGCACGGCTTGGATGGTGGTCTCATATTGGCTGACCATGGCTCTTAAGTACTTGCATGCGCGGACAGCTGCTCTTCTTGTGTTTGGCCCATCTTCGGGCTGGTTCTTGGCAGCTACTGCAAGGATGTCTCTCGCCTCTTCTTCTGGCGACCGTTTGGGTTCCGTATCAGGTGCAGGTGCATTGAGAGCGGTACCTTGGACTGGCGCCTCTTTTGCGCGTGGCAAGTGGTCTGGGATTGGCAACTTCGGGTGTAATCGCCATCCATCAAAGAAGTATATGCCAGGCAGGGACAGGATCTCCTGGTCTGGGCCCGTCTGTGCTACTATGTGCCCGGTGCGTGCTTTGTACAGTCCTGAGGGTAGGCACACGTAGGTGGGAGAGGGTGTGCGATCAGCAGCGTAGGCATATAGGACAACTTCAGAGAAAGGGAGATTTTGCTCGGGGAGCCACTTGTGTTGAGTTCGTAAACCTGCTTTAACTTCTTGGAAGCGCTCCCTGTTTAGCCATCGAAGGTCTGACCCTCGCACCAATATCAGTCGGTATCTTGCTCGCTTCACTTCGTCAGCTTGCTGATCGTAGTATTGATTGGCGATTGCAAGGGGAGGGAACTCCCAGGTTGGTGCCGAATTCAGTGACCATCGGCTTAACTGTGCGAGATTCTCTTGAACTGGGTCAGGGTCAAAGTCTGGCCATCTCCATGTCGTTTCTCCTCTCCGTAGGCCCCGGATGCCGTATGCAATTGTGGCAATCACCTGCGCCATGCCCATGAGCCCCATCATGTCCAGCGGAGAGACAAGCAAGGTTAACGATTTGGACCGGGTGAGCCCCACAGTGATTCTGCCAAGGCAGTCTTCAGTATCTTCTGTAGGAGAGCCATTGGAGTAGTATTTAGTGTTGAGAAATCCAATACTGGGCTGAGCTACGATTGATACCTGTGCTGTTCCTCCTGCTGAATTGGCTATTGTTTCGACACGCAGGGTGCGAACATAATCCCTTTTGAGCGCGGAGCGGTTCAAGTTGTTCTTGTGATCAGTTGCTGTGGTCATTATAAAAAGTCCATCTGCAAATCCAGCATTGTGAGGGAAGGGGGTGAGTACCTCTGACACAAGAGTCTCTAAATCTGTCGCTACCAACCCGTTAATCCTAGCATTCGTATCCCAAAGCACTAATTGGAACCCTGGTGGCTTGTCGGGAAGTCCTCCCGAGGCAAAACTTCCCAGTTCCCATAGGCCATTGATCTGCCTGCAAAGATCGGGATATCTCACTGCAACCACTGCATGGTATGTCACAGGACTAACAACCCCCAAGCATGGATGTCACTCACACCGGCGGTCTGGGAATTTAAGACTGCTTGTATGTCACCAGCCATGGGCAGGAGGGTAGCGGCATGCTGCAAAATCCAGGCAAGGCGCACGAGAGACCGTGGAAAATTAAGAGCGGTACCTGCCAGCAGTTCTGAGTCTACAAATCGGGAGTGTCGTTGCATATTTGGCTGGGCTGCTTCAAATAGGGCTTTGAGGCCTGGAAGCACAGTGCTGGCTGCCCTGAGGTCTTCCTCATCCTGCGGCGAGAGGTGGCTTGTCCATAGCTGACCTAACGTGGGCTGTCCTCGTTTGAGGATTTGACTAAGAGCCGCTAAACCTTCATTTGCCGAACCGTCCAGCAGTCGGATCATTGCATCGGCAAGGTTGGCTGGCATGTAATAATTGCGGTCGCTTCGCAGTCCATGCTTTTTGGCTAGCAGTAGTTGTCGTGACCGTTTTGCGTTGCGAGCTGCCCGATCGATGCCGCCAGGTGTCTGCTCAGAGTCTCCTGTCCACAAGACCAGGGGTTGCTGTGTCAGCAGGCTGATAACTGCAATCTCGCGGTCAGTGCCATACTGCTGGCCTTCATCAATGACCAGGAGGGAGAGCTCTTGCATAAAACCACCCATTGTGGACCATTGCATGGTAAGATCCTGGGCTACCGTTCCCCGGGTGGCTAAAATTAACTGACACTTGTTCAGCATTTGCCTTCTTTCTCTCGGGTGGATATCAAATTTCGTGTGGGAGTAGCTGCTTTTGTTGCGCTCTTGGTCTCCCACCAGCCTACCTATGCGCCCAAACACCCCCGACGGGGGGTCGAGCCATAGGAGGAGGTCAGCAAAGGATCTAGTGCCGGAGTTCTCTTTACAAATGAACAATATTTTGAGGCTGTCGGTAGTGTCGATTTCAATCAAGGCCAGGATGAGGATTGCCATCGATTTCGACTTGCCTGCTCCGAAAAGCCCTTGGATACACAGATCTAGCCGGTTGGTGAGCAACGCCATTGTCACTGCGCAGAGTGTGCCTAATACATGTCCATCAAGCTCAGCGGCAAAGGATAGTGCAGTGGAGCGGGTCCAGGGGTGAAGCTCGCCCTCCACGTGACATGGAATTAGCACTAGGCGTAGCAACTGGCCGCACAAATGCAAGAAATGTGATCTTTTGTTGCCCTCCATTCCTTCCACTGCCGTTTGGACATTATAGATGCCTAATCCCAGGTGGTATCTGCACGGGGGGGTTTGCGCGACAGCGGTAAGCTCTCGGGTAGGCTTAGTACATCCGAACATCCACATTGTATCTAGAAAGACAGTCTTTGGGACCGGGCTTTTCTGTCCCTGGACGGTCGCATCAATGGGGTCCAGGTGCTGGCCGGAGGCACTATACCAGTCTTGGAGGGCTTCAAGCTGTTCCTTTGCAAAGAATTCAATGGCTGGCCCTGAGAGGAAAGCAACTTCGATGAATTTGGGGTTGCACTGTCTGTATATGCGTGAGGCAGCCAGCTCATCCTTTTTTTTGGATGCGCGCGGCGTGATGGCTAGGACCAAGCCAAACAGGATTTGAAGGTCATCTCCGTCATCAGCTGGTGCTTCTGCTGTACCTACCATGGCAATAAGCCTACCCGTGCCAATGGGGCTGACTTTGTGATGGTGCGCATCACTGGCTAGTAGGCTGAACACTTCAGTTTTACCCAGGCTTGGATGTCGGAACGCGAATGCATCTTGTCCGCCTTTGACTTTCCAGTGTCCAAACTCGCTGCCTTTGAAGAGGAATTCGAGGGCGATGGGTTGCGATGGTTGCCGGACAGGTCCTGCACTTTGCATTGTTAACCCTGTTTCATTATAGCCTTCATTGGGGCTGAGCATGGGCAAGTAGTAGTCTAGCATGTAGACAGCCATGGGCAATTGCAAGGTGCCAAGGAAATGTTGAACCATGGTGGTATAGTTGAGCAATTTGGTCCTTGACGAGATGGTGACAGTTGCCAACGTGGCTAAGTATTGGGTTGCCTCTTGCTCAGTTTTGACCTCTGAGTTATGGGCAGCAATGTGGGTGACAAGTGCCTGTGTCGTGGTTTCAGGCAGCTCGCACATTTCAGCTAATTCGCGCAGGAGTTTTCTGGCTGTTCTTGGGAGCTCAAAACTGCACCATGAGATCAGACGGAGGGGAGCCTGTGAGTACACTTCGAAGGGGAGCCCTTCAGGGGTACCTTCTAACTGCGCCATATCTGGTCGTCCTTCTGGGAGGGCAACTCGTGTCCAATGCGAGTAGTTGTGTTGTGCAGTGCCGAGGTACGCTCTCCATCCTGTGATATGCGTAATTGCAAAGCCCCGTTGCCTAAGCAGTTTAATGTCATGGTTCGACGGGTTCCATACGCAAAGCCTGTCATCTGCATGGTGAATGAGGTGGATCTCTCTCAGCTGAGATAAGTTGTATGCCGTTAGCAGCGATGGTGGTAGCGCAATGGCTGCTAGCACGGTTTTGCCACCAACGTCGGGGAATTCTGAGAGGATGGTTTCCCATACCATTCCTGCATACGAGCCAGCGCTGTGCCCTCGAATGTAGATAGAGCCTACCATGTATCCTGTTAATCTCAGAAGATCTACTGGGCGGATTTCAGGGGGCAGACATACTCCGACTAGCGGATGTGCAACTAGTAGCTTAGTGAAAAGCCGCAGGCCATGCATGTACCCGGGCCACGGCGGTTTCCTGTGTGCTGGGATGATAGGACAGAAGCTCAACAGTTTCATGGCCCGACTGATGATCTGCGCCTGCAATTGGTTCGCACTGGGCATTCCTAAGACGCGGCACCAGATGTGTGCACCTATGGGAAACATAGCAATGTGCAGTAGCAAGTATTCTTGTGTGTGGGCAGTGCCTGCTACTGTGCCAACTCTTGCATTCCAATCGTCCTGTTTGCTAAGGGATGGCCCATAGACATGTGCTTCCTTTTTGCAAGCTAGCAGTACGTCCCAATCTTCATCAAGTTCTCCTCCACCCAACCCAGTGCACTGAACTTCCAGGGACCCTGGGTCAGCGTCATTGAGTTGCCAGGAGGTGTTATCCATGACAGTGATTTTCCAATCAGTGTATTTGGGGTCTGTATGGCTAGCAAGAACTTCATTGATGGCTAGTTCTGCGTTGCTAGGGTCAATTTCCAGTCGTCGTTGCAGCGCTTCCAGCAGAGGGAGGATTGGGGCAGTGGGGAGCTAAAGGCTCGCATGCTGACCGCAGAAGACAATGGCAGGCTCGCAAGCCTTGGGCCAAGGTGTATGGTCATTGCTGCTGCTTCCACTGGTGTCCAAAGGCTCTGGAGAAGCAACACCTGCGTCTTGGTAAGGCTTCTGTTTTGCGGGACACGTGGCTTGGCGACTATTTTACTCCCTCTAACAAAATCGCAGCCTGTGGGGTGTGTCCATAACGGTGGTGCCTCGTCGACTCCTATGAGCGACACAGCAAGCGGTTGCAGCCCTTTGCTTAGCCACTGTTGGAGTTGGTGTCCTAGGCCTACTTTACTCCCATGGAAGGCGTGCACTATTGGCGGCAGGCTATACCCTATGGTTAACTCCTTGCTTTGGAACAATTTGTCTCCGGGAAGACAGAGTATGGGGAAGTCGGCTGGGAAAACTGACATAGGGGAGAGTGCACCTTGCTCGAAAATGGGGCGCGCCCAGGTAAGGAATGGCGGGGTCCGCTCGACAAAGTCCGGTCTAAGGTATCGGCCATCTCCATGACGCGGCCATTCGCCCAACATCGCCCATGCATGTGTCCAGTCAAGCGGGGTTCTAGCCTTACATCCTAGTAGGGGGGTGAGAAGTAGCCCGCCCCTCATTGCTTCCGCAGGGTCTTCTGGCACAGCGGTTGTAGCTAGGAAACTGGCTCGGCTATTTTGGAGTGCGGTGACCCAGTCATCTGCTGATCTGCGGTTGGCAGGGTGGGCTATTCGTCGTGCCTTTGGGGCGGGTGCATCACTCGGAGCGGAGCTTTGGGCAGCAGCCGGTGGCATGCATGCTTCCGGGGTTGCTTGGTCCATTTCTACATCAGCTGCCTCGGTCGGGATATGCCCTGTCACAATGATCAAGCCGGCATTGAGTTCAGCCTTGGCTTCTGTGGCAAGAAGTACTGCTGGAGGGCACTGGTTAGAGCTGGCCATTGTGTTGTGTTGCATTGCTTCGGCTCTGCTTGCCTTATCCGTCATAAGATTGATTAGTTCGGCTATCTCAAACAATGAGGTCGGCACGCAGTCAGAGTCGATGAGTGCAAAATTTACAGTGGGGAACATTAGGCACAGTGCCTCCAGAGCTGCAGCACCAGCCCAGGTATAGTGGACCTGATGCAAACCTGTGTCAGCATGAATGGGAAAATGGATGGCAGTCGTTTTCTCTTGGTAGGGGCCAGTTACTGTACACCGGCCTTTGATCCAGGGTGCAAAATGCGGCCAGTAGGCTGGAGGATTAGTGCCTGACAGTTTGCGGTTGTCCACATAAACATAGACAGTGGCATACTGTGGTAACCATGAGAGATTATCTATGATCCACTGGAAGAGCGTTCTATGATGGACCTGGCTGGCTGCGGGGCGTTGGATGCCGTTCCCTTCGTCCACCATGAGCGCAGGGTATGTCAGGGGTGACCGGGGCATTCGACAAGAGCCGACATCGTCCCATTTCCACCTTTGTTTGATATCGTCCATGCCGAGCGGGGTCTCAATTTCTTTTTGCGGGAGGAAAAGTTCGTCAAGCTGGTGGCTTAATTGTGTGACCTCCTGTACATTGAAGAAATCTATAGGTGCGGCAATTTCCCACCGTTCCCTTGGGGGAGGCTCGGCCCCTTGTTGGAAATACGGAGCGTCATCTTCTGTTTCGAGGGCGTCAAAGTATCACTGTCCATTGACACATCCTCGACTGTGTTATCTGGGGCGGTTGGCTCTGCTGGTTCGATGTCTGTATCTGAGTCATCAGGGTCAGGCGACGTCAATGAAATGAACCTATTTGGTGTCATAAGCTGTTGCAGCATGCTGACGCCGGCTTGACCCTGAACAGCCGGTACCCGGATGTCAGGTGCCAAGGGACCAGCCGAAAATAGTGAATGCTATATGGGCAGAGAGTGCAAAATGTGTCAACAGGATTGGCTAGGCTAGGGAAACCCCGAACGCCCGGCACCCGGGGTCAGGGTTCCCCGTTGCGGGGCCAATTCGTTGGAGGTGAAACAGGTAGGAAACAAAACAATCAGAGTTTGTCTTACACCTTGGTGTGCGAATTGATGTCGGATGGCTGACCTAGCTATGAAAACTAGTGGAGCCACAAAAGCTGCAGTGCGAACAATTGAGCCACTGACAGTTTATGCAACCTTCTTTGCCCAAAGTACATGTTAGTTCGACAGAAGTTGAGATGACTAACGGTGACAGGACCTGGGACACACGCCTAACCAAGACAGCTTAGCAGACAAAAATCCCCATAAATCCCCTTACTCAGGCTTGCGGGGGTCATACTTGAGTGGGTACTCTCCCATACGGTAGGTTTGGGGGGTATTATCCTGGCACGCAGCTGCTTTTCTCTTGGCGCATCTGTGGAGTAGGCGGCATTAGAAATGGCACTGATCAGGTGGTTTCACACAGTCAGGTGCACGCAGCGCTAGCTGTCTGCATGGTCAGTCAATAATTTCCATTTCCATATCTACAACAGGAGAGAGTTGCAGAGTGCCTGGTGATTGGTCATCTTGCATTCTTTTAAGGCGCTTTCTAATGCGCGTGAGATGCTCGCGGGCATTGACAAGCCGCGTTTCATGGAAGGCCACTCTTTCACAGGCTGTCTTCTCCATGTCCTGTAACGTCGGGATGTCCGCTGCGGCGAGGTCGACGTCCTGCCTGGATTCGCTGGCGGGCTCAGGGCTGCTAGCACCAGCAGTGTCAGTTGCTTGAGTCTCTGGCGATTCTTTGGGTGTATTCGCAGGCGACGATTCTTCTGTTGATGTGTCGTCGTGGGCTGCGGGCTGTTCCGGAGATTGTTGTTGCTCATCATCTTTGCTGTGAGCTGCAGAGTGAGAGTCAGAGGATAACACACCGGTACCCGGGGTATCCGTTTGCGCTTTGTTCGCAGGCGGGGCCGATGGTGGGCCTGGTCTTCGGTTAAATAATGATTGTGCACTGATTTTGTCAGGTGGCTTGCTTTGCTGCGGGGTTGGAGCTTCTGCCACCACGCCTGTACTGGGATTGGACGATGCGGCGGTTGCCGCGTTGTCTGTGCTTTGTTGACTGGCGGCCAGCAAATTGGCTGGTTTTTGGGTCTGTCTAGTCTCCGCTGGTCGGCTATCTGCCAACGTTTGTTGGTTTGCTTGATGAATAATAGACTGCAATTCCATATATTGCCGCTCTCGGTCAGCCACTTGCTGTGGCGTGCTCTGAGTACCCTTGGGGTCCTGTGGAGTATCTGCTTGCAGTTTTTGTACTGGCTGCTTTGCTGCGGATCGCTCCGTCCACCTGGTTGGTAGCGGCGGAGGCGGAGGCTGTGCCCGTTTCGCATGCTGCGAAGATTTAAGTTGGTCAATGCGCGGCTGAATTTCATCTCGCAGTTCAGGTGGGTACGGCTCTCCGGTCTCAGCTAACCACTGTATAGTTTCTTCATGCGTCCACAGGGTGGTTCTCCACAATGGGATGGTATTGTCATCATTGACCCAGAACAATGGCTTAGGCGGTAGCAACTCATGGGCTTCCACGATCAAAGGCAGCAGGAAAGCTAATCTCTTTTGCTCATGGAAAATCATTGCTCCGTTCGGGTGAACTTTCAGGTGGGTATGGTTCCACACAAACGGTTGCACGACACGCATGGTGTGAGCGTCACGATTAAAGATGGATAGTCGAACTTGGGCATACGGTGGCGCAGCACCGTAGACTTTTCCATCCCAGGGTGGTTCTAGAAAGCCCCACCGCTCTTTTCGGCCGTAATTGACGGTCTCCCAAAAGGCAGGGTCAAACTCTTTCTCAAGGACGCCGGCAAGAGTAGAAAAGATAAGCCATGGCACCTCGTCGATATACAAGTGGTATTCCACCAGCGTAAAGTTATATGTTGTTTGGCAATCTCCTACCCATATTGTGCCCCTCACTGCTAGAAAGCGAACGCTGCTGGCTGCTGGCATGTCCCAATTCATTCCAGCCGATATGTCCAGTAGGTGTTGATCAGAAACACTGATTTGGCCAGACGGAAAAGGGTTTGGCTTCGGCATACCAGCAACAGGTACCCTGCAGTGGCAGCACTCTCCGGAGTGGAGGCAATTGCACGGCGTATGGTTAGACCAAACGACAGGAACCACTCGCTATTGCGGGCAGCGGCCAAACAACGAGAACCCCGTGTTGGCTTGAATGTATGAACGGGCGAGCAAATTAGAAGTTGGGGTCAATGAGGATCCAGGCAACACTGGCTTATGCAGGTGCGGTGTCCTCACAGTTCGAGCCAACGGCTGCTGACGGAGACAGTGAATCATGTTCGGTTCAGGCACAGTTAACAAAATACCCGACACTGCAACGGTGGGAAGTATGTACAACATGTTACCGGTGACAGGATTGGAGTGACGGTGCATTGTGGTTCAGTAGTAGAGACATGACACAGGAGGAAGTAGCAAGGAGCGGAGCAAGTGGTGGGGCAGCAGCACATGATAGGAGGAGGTGGCTATCTGTGCAAGATATGCTAGAAACAATGGACCCTGAGGAGCACGATCAGCAAGGAGTACACATTATTGAGAGGATATATGACCGTCAGGATATTGGGAAGAGGGTGACAGTCATGAGTGTGTGAACCATGTGAGATGAGTACCTGGTAGGGTGAAAGCGGAGCTGAACCCTCACCATTACCCAAGGTGCCCTTGGGAACAGTAGAGGAATGAAAGACACATGTGTCATGTTCCTACCGATGTGAGGGGCACAGCGGGGGGTGAAGGCATGAGGGACTACTGAGATAGATGGTTGAGTGCGGGAAGCAGTTTCTATCAGCTCTATTCTTGAACGCATGACACAGGAAGTTGGCTATCGGTGCAAGATATGCTATAGACGATAGACCCTGAGGAGCATTGTTAGCAAGGAGTGCGCATTATTGAGAGGATATATGACCGTCAGGATGTTTGAACCAGGGTGATGATCATGAGTGTGCGAACCATGTGAGATGAGTAACTTGTAGAGTGAAAGCAGAGCTGAACCCTCACCATTACCCAAGGTGCCCTTGGGAACAGTAGGGGGATGATAGACACATGTGTCGTGTTCCTACTAGGCATGATGTGGGGGGCACAGTACGTGGGGGGTGAGGGCATGAGGGACTACTTACGTAGATGGTTTTGAGTACGTGGAGCAGTTTCAATCAGCTCTATCCCTTAATAAGGGGGATGTACCTACAATGTGACAATTCACTTGTTAAAGGGGTTCAATGGCGGTTTCGAGGAAGTACGGATTGCTGATGCCAGTCTGTTTATACCAGAAGAAAACCGCCTAACGTGAAGGTCTGAATCAGCAATAGCTCCCCGGCATTGAGCTGAATTACAGCATTCCATCCCTATCAGGTCAGATAGCCAGTAATGACCGCACATGGTATGCCTTTTCGCCCAAGACGTTCAGACTGCATTGACTGTTCCTTGGCGGCAGGTTGGCACTCAGTGCATCCAGGTCAAAAACTCCTATCTGTACATTGCTGCTCCGCACTTCATCGCAGTAGTATACGCAGGATGCGTTGTTCCGTCGTGAGCATTGTTCGGTCACAGCGGGCGATAAATCCACTGATCTCCAGGTGGGCGGTTCGTAATACTCCGCTTAGTACTTGCTCGTCAAACCCTATGTCGTCCAGGTCGTCCATGGTTTCCTCCAACTGGTACTGCAATCTCATGGCCAAAAGTTTAACACGATGGACAAACAGGAGCTGCTGGAGTAAGGCACGAACATGGTCAGCAGTTGCGCTACGCGCTGCCCTGTGCATGGATAAGGTCCGAAATGCTGTACAGCGCTAATGGACGTCCTGCAGCAAACAGGGTGGTGGACAGGAAACACAGAGGCGGGTAAGCTCTAGCCAAAATTCACGGACGCAATGACAAATAGACAAGTAGTATGCACTTGACGCACCTCCTACTGTGACATGTCAATAGTATGCTTTGGGGCCCTAGTGGCTATTCGGCTATACCTAGCGTCCTGCCTACTTGGGAGATCTGGATTAGACTGTGGCAGTAGAGAGGCAACTGTTTAAGCCGTTACAACAATGTAATGGTATTTGGTGTAGTGCCATCACCCAGGTAATTACTTAAGGGCAGCCAATGACTAGATAAACACCCCTTTGGCTCAGAGCCAGGAACAATGGTACACTGATGGGGTATGAGTACCTTAGAATGGCGGACGGTTGCTAAGCATAGTGGACGGTCCTACTCAGCTGCATCCACTGGTCAAGTTGGATATATTGGTAAGAGGGATAATGGTTGGCATGGGGAAAATTTATCTGTAGTGACAGAAGCCAATAGCTACCATCCCCTGATTGTGGAAGCACATAGAGTTAGTGCTGCTCTGTGCTTTGGATTTGGGGACGTACTTCCATTTAGGTGCCCCTCCCGTATCCAGTAGACTGTTCCTTTGGTCCGTGGGCCTTGGCAGACACAAGCAATTCTGTGAACGTGCTGCCTACTTAACGCACAATAGGCTGCTCTGAGGGAGTGAACTCGCCATTTCACGCAGATCGTAGGTCCTTATCATTGTCCAGTAGCTGTGGTCCTACATAGTATCTCTAGGTTAAAGAGAGACAAACTATTCAGCAATCAATTTGTTGAGGTTGGTAACCAAACAAGGAAACAGACCATGATAGTTGACTGGCAAGACGTTGGCTGGAGCTCTGTCACCAGTAATTAGGAAGCACCAATCTTTCCAGCAGCTGTTGGCAGCATGTCTGAAGAGTTCATCGACCTCTGAAAAATTATTGAATAATTAAATGGTCACTCAGTATTTGTCAACAGGCCCGCAATCAAAACCATCCAAAAGGATATGCCCGAAAAAAGTAAAAACATTGAGACCATGCGGTAAGATACAATTATCGGGCACAACAGTGGGTCGAAGAAGATAGCATTTTCTACGTCTTTCCTTTGGACAGATGGTGATTCCGATTCAAATGCGAGGTGCAATGGGCGGCGAGAGCACTATCTACTTGAACTTGGCGGCACTGAATGTCCTACCAGCTCAATTATACTGCACGAGGAAGGCGTCATCGTGGTACTTCTCTGTCCTGCGTCGGTGGTGCATGGCCATTAATCTTCAGCGGTGTCGTGTGGAAAGTAATGTCCATCACCCGGGAGCAACTCTCATTCATTGGACAATTCTACGGAATTTCTTATAGCCACGTTGATGGTAGTTCTACAACTTAGGCTGAGATAGTGCGCCGGCTGGCAAGATGATAGTGGGAAAACAACTCTAAGCATATGCGTTGCTCAGCTTGGCAATGCTGCCAACACGGCAACCCGCAGGGTTGGCTACAAGGTGGGAGATTAGGGGTTGAGTGCTTGGGTAGTGTGCTGATGGTTACCATTATGGTTGGAGCAGAGAAGATATATCTTTCTCTGGGACGTGCGAGTCAGCAATAACTACCCAGCATTTGTTGGCATCTGAGCGTGGATAGAGAAGTGTCGTCCATTCGTTTTTCCTATGAGATGCTTCATTCGAAAAGGTAACAATTTAAGTGGCAAGTAGCGCTGAAGGGCAGTGTTACTCAGCGCGAAATGCTACACCTAACCATTGGTACGGCACTCGAATAGAAAGGTCCGAAACACATAAGACTCCAAAAACTAACCTAGAAGCTTGTGATTGCGCAGTGAACTACAATGCGCAGGTAGATCGGAGGGTCAGAGAAATGGCAGAAGGAGCCTTAGCAACTCGATGCGGGTCACTGAAAAACTTTTTCCATTACTCAAGGTACCCTTGGGAACAGAAAGGGTCGCATGGCAGTTGCATAGTGATTGTTCCACCGCTAGTCCATCCTGTCAGAACAAAACGTTGTGCACTACTGGGCGCACAGGTATGCGAGCTATCGCAAACCAATGCCTGGTGCTCTGGTTAAACCCCGTCTAGGACACCAGCGCCAAGACTTGCTGACCAAAGAGAGCTTCACAGCTGCATGCCGCCGTCTGGCATATGGGGCAAGGCAAAGGCTGTTTCGGCGCGAATTAAGTACAGAACACTATGATGGCACCGGTTTGGAGCTGTGTACCGCATTTCAGAGGAGTAGTTAAGAATCTCGCCATTACCCAAGTACCCTTTGGGAACAGCAGCTGTCCTACACTGCTAGCACTCTAGGCTCTATTATGCCTGTGTTTGCTGAGGAGCAAAAGTTAAAAGTCCGGCGCAAAAAGTAATCCCAGACGTCGGACAAGTTCATAAAAAACCAGAGCTGTTTCTCGTTCTGCTACCTCTTCTGCCTTCCATGACTGTTGATACTTCAAGTGTACTCTCTGATCCATCCCTGCCCGTCACTTGTGTCTGATTCCTCAGTACTCCCTTCCTGCTCTTAGGGCCCTATTTCTACCATACCTTTGTGCACTCCGGTGGGCAGCCATGGCGCACTGGATCGGTGATAAGGTCACGCTGAAGGCAGGCCCACTGACTGGGCATGACCAAGGGGTCACTCACTACTTTCGGCTGGTCCCTTGGCACCTGACATCCGGGTACCGGCTGTTCAGGGTCAAGCCGGCGTCAGCATGCTGCAACAGCTTATGACACCAAATAGGTTCATTTCATTGACGTCGCCTGACCCTGATGACTCAGATACAGACATCGAACCAGCAGAGCCAACCGCCCCAGATAACACAGTTGAGGACGTGTCAATGGACAGCGACACAGAATACTTTGACGTCATCGAAACAGAAGATGACGCTCCGTATTTCCAACAAGGGGCCGAGCCTCCCCCAAGGGAGCAGTGGGAAATTGCCGCACCTATAGATTTCTTCAATGTCCAGGAGGTCACACAATTAAGCCATCAGCTTGACCAACTTTTCCTCTCGCAGAAAGAAATTGAGACCCCGCTCGGCATGGACGACATCAAACAAAGGTGGAAATGGGACGACGTCGGCTCTTGTCGAATGCCCCGGGCACCCCTGGCATACCCTGCACTCATGGTAGACGAAGGGAACGGCATCCAACGCCCTGCAGCCAGCCAGGTCCATCACAGACCGCTCTTCCAGTGGATCATAGACAATCTCTCATGGTTACCGCAGTACGCCACCGTCTATGTTTATGTGGACAACCGCAAACTGTCAGGCACTGATCCTCCAGCCTACTGGCCGCTTTTTGCACCCTGGATCAAAGCCCGGTGTACAGTAACTGGCCCCTACCAAGAGAAAACGACTGCTATCCATTTTCCCATTCATGCTGATACAGGTTTGCATCAGGTCCATTATACCTGGGCTGGTGCTGCAGCTCTGGAGGCGCTGTGCTTCATGTTCCCCACTGTAAATTTTGCACTTATTGATTCCGACTGCGTGCCGACCTCATTGTTTGAGATAGCCGAACTAATTAATCTTATGACGGATAAGGCAAGCAGAGCCGCAGCAATGCAACACAACATAATGGCCAGCTCTAACCAGTGCCCTCCAGCAGTACTTCTTGCCACAGAAGCCAAGGCAGAACTCAATGCCGGCTTGATCATTGTGACAGGGCATATCCCGATCGAGGCAGCTGATGTAGAAATGGACCAAGCAACCCCGGAAGCATGCATGCCACCGGCCACTGCCCAAAGCTCCTCTCCCAGTGATGCACCCGCCCCAAAGGCACGACGAATAGCCCACCCTGCCAACCGCAGAAAAGCAGATGATTGGGTCACCGCACTCCAAGATAGCCGAGCCAGTTTCCTAGCGACAACCGCTGTGCCAGAAGACCCCGCGGAAGCGATGAGAGGCGGGCCACTGCTCACCCCCCTACTAGGATGTAAGGCTAGAACCCCGCTTGACTGGACACATGCATGGGCAATGTTGGGCGAATGGGCGGGAGCCATTGCCTTCCCCATCCCGGAGCAAGGAGAATGGCCACGTCATGGAGATGGCCGATACCTTAGACCGGACTTTGTCGAGCAGACACCGCCATTCCTTACCTGGGCGCGCCCCATTTTCAAGCAAGGTGCACTCTCCCCTATGTCAGTTTTCCCAGCCGACTTCCCCATACTCTGCCTTCCAGGAGACAAATTGTTCCAAAGCAAGGAGTTAACCATAGGGTATAGCCTGCCACCAATTGTGCACGCCTTCCATGGGAGCAAAGTAGGCCTAGGACACCAACTCCAACAGTGGCTAAGCAAAGGGCTGCAACCGCTTGCTGTGTCGCTCATAGGAGTCGACGAGGCACCACCGTTATGGACACACCCCACAGGCTGCGATTTTGTTAGAGGGAGTAAAATAGTCGCCAAGCCACGTGTCCCACAAAACAGAAGCCTTACTCCGACGCAGGTGTTGCTTCTCCAGAGCCTTTGGACACCAGTGGAAGCCCCCAACAGCCGTAAAACTTTGCACCGCTAAGTTGTGCCTTGAAAACCAAAACAAAACCTATCGCGATCAAAGTTACCCAAAGGCTTTTCCACAAATAAACAAACGTGAGTCAAACTTTCCGTGCTCTCTCGCTCAAATCACTCCAGACAACAAGCAACGCTTCAACACACACTCTGTTTCTCTCGCTCGGGCTTGAGCCAACGAATGTCGTTGGGTGTTCAGTTCAAATACTGTTTAAAGGTGACAAAAACCAAGGAGGGGTTTTTGTCTAAACTGCAAACTGGATTCCAGTCTTGACGAAATTCCGAAAAGCGATCCACTGAGGATCAAAAGCTTTCATTCGGTTCTAAAACTGTTGAAATGTTTCCAAACTGTTCAAATAATGTTCGGTTTCCTACAAAAACATCACAACTCTCAACTACAAAACGAGACGAGTGCAACCGCAGTGTCGGTTGTGCTCGTTGAGTGTCACAAAATGATCTATGCTTCATAGAGCATCCAAAAACATTCAAAAGTATATCTTCCACAGATGATATTCGGTCAAATCAAAACTACAAACTACGATCTGTCCATTCACAATCGTTCCAAGTCAAAATAGGCTCGTCCGCAGACGATACTTGGTGAAATCAAAACTGTGCAACGTCACTGATCTCTCAGCGCTATACCAGGTAGGATTTTCACACCCCCTTTCGATGAGAGGTCAGTATGGAGTCTTCGTCCAATACGTAGTGCAGTCAATGCAATGCAATGCAATCCAGAAAGTCATGGCGTCCCATTCCAATCCAGAAAAATCTAGTCCTCTGACATACCTGCAATAGAAGAAGTTGACGAAGCAGTTCTTCGCTGGCGAGGTACTGAATCTCCGAATAAAACCTGTGTAGAATGTTCCAGTGTACAACATGCAGTGCACCTTGCATATTCAGTCACTGGCAGACTCTTGAAAGTACGACAGAATCGGGTCAAATGAAACTTCTGTCCTTGTTCAGAAACAAAAATACATTGCCCAATCTCAAAAGTCGAAGATGAAATACGGCAGATTTCACAAATTGTAAGCCCTCTCTTCACATTGTCCCAATCTGGATAACAACCACAACGGCGATCAAGATGATAACATCTCTCCGCAGTTCCAATGTACAAATGATAAGAAGACGAAGTCTGAGCTCTGCGCATTTGTCTGAAGTCTGACGTTTCATCCGATGTAGCCTGAGTATATTCAGCCTGAATTGTCGCATCCCTCAACTCTGGACTAACTTTCTCAATAACTGTCTTACGTTCCAGTGCTCCACAAAGCCAGAATATAACTGTCCCCAAAGATCCAATCATCACTCCAGTCAATGCAGAAAATAGCACCACAATGAGAAGCTCATCCATGGCTGGCGAACGCGGCGCGGCCGGCCCGGGCTACACGAAAAAGAAAACACACACACACACACAACAGAACAAAACAACTGGAGTGTGAGCGTCCTGATGCGAGCACTCTCTCAACGGAGTTGATAGGCTCCTGAAACTAAACTGATGTCATCATCTGATTCCTGATGACAAAACCTGAGAATTCACTTAGTGAAGTCTTCACTGAAAACTGTGCCTGACAATCGAATGTCCCTGAATCCGCTGTGAACCATGCAAACATGCAAATTCCACTGAACGGTTCAGCTGAAAAGAAAACTGTACTTTCCTGAAGTCAAACTGCTGACATGAAATGCAAACTGATGCAAACTGCAGTCAATGACAAACAAAATCACGATGTTTCTTCCTGTTGATCAATCCAACGAAGTGCAATAGCACGACAATAGAATCTGGCAAACTTATATGAGTATCTTTCCGTCATCGAATAGTTGACCTGATTCAATGGAGCGTGGTCCTGAGTACACTTACACTGAAATCTCTTTCCAAGACCTGTGGCAAGTACTTGATCCGAACATGCAATGCGAAAGACTTTACCAATAGGCTGTCCCTGACTGGTTTCCAAACCCATGGCACATGCAGCACAATCCGCAAACTTTTGCATGTCGTGGTCAGTTAGAAACTTCTTCAATCTCTCGTCTGACCAAAAACGGTTCGATTTCGGAAGCTCCAGAGTCACAGCACTACACACATTGCTCATGCCCTTGATATATGAAACATATCTCTTGCAATGATCAAGAAGCCTGAAATACGCATCCTGAGCAGGTTTCCTGTCTTTCTTGGATAAGTCCAACAAAGGGCTACCCCCAGTACAGGGAAGAGAAATGTGTACCTGAATCACAGTTTCTGTGAATCCGCACTACCGGAAGATCCCTCAGCAAAGTTCTTCAAGAACTTATAGGCCTGACGTTGAGTTGAAGAAAGCTCCAAACCGGCATGAATTCCAATGTAACTGCATCCAAACTCCCTAGAAGCATTTTGAATCACTGAGTCAACACCACAAGCAAGTTCCAAAATCAAAAGATTTCCACCTGAATCAAACATGGTCATACTTCCATCTTCAGTCACACTGCAAACACCTGAACGAATTGGAGTACGAGATCTACCTGAGTTCTCACTGAGGCTTGGACTGACTTCGGTCCCGTTACCAGGTCCAGTGGGATTTGCAGCTGCCGGAGCTGGTGTTGTAGGTGCGGCCGGAGCCGGGGTCGCAGGTGCGGCCGGAGCCGGGGTCACTGGTGCAACTTGGGCAATCGGCCCCGCCAAACGGAGCTGCCCCGTTCCGATAAGTCGGAACAATCGCAGATTCACCTGCGAGTTCAGCAGTCCACTCCCTTGGCATGCCACACAAACCTCTGTCTCGCCTCCCACCGGTGCTGGCGGTGGTGTAGATGGTACCGGTGAAATCACCGGAGCATTCGACCAGTGAGCTGAACTTTGTCCTGGTGCTTCTCCAGCCACAAGGGAATCTCCTGCTGGAGATGTAGGCGTCGCCGCCTGTGAGTTCGCTGGCGTCGGTTGGTGCACTGTAAGTGCTGACAATCTTCCAGAACCCTGTGGCACTGTAAGATGGACATCCCCATGTCCCGCACTGTCTGAAACCGGGGTTCCAACATCCACAGCTGTGCTCGGAGTCACAAGGTCCACAGGCGCAGGTGGCGCCTTAGCTGCCTCTTCCACGACTCTCCCAACCGAACCTCGGATCTCTGTTGGTGGCTCTGTCGCCTTGGGCTTCTCAGTCGCTTTGGACTTCTCAGTCCCTTTTGCCTTCTCTGTCCCTTGGGTCTTCTGTGGCGCACCTTTCACTGGCGGTGCCTTGCTTGGGGGTCTCTTTGGCGGTGTCTTGGGTGGAGTTTTAGGTCTCCTCACATCTCTGCTCGAGGAGGCCGCTTCTCCCAGAGGTGGGTCCTGAGAAAACTTAGCCGGAAGTCTTGGTGCTGTAGGTGCTGGTGGTGGCCGCATAGGTGCTGAAGTCTGCGGCGGAACACCTGGTCTGCTCCTGGCGATCTTTGGGCTTCCACCCATCAGAGGTGGAGGTGGTGGTGGTGGCAAGTTCTTCTTGACACCTCCTCCAACCGTAGACATAGTTCCCAGGTATTGTCCGCCCACCTGAGATGCTGAGTCTTCTGGACGAACATCGTCAAACTCCGGGGTCTCCTGAGGAATGCTTCCCATATTTCCCTGAAGCCTGACTCGAGGCCGGGTCTCCCCTGCCCCCTCGTACTTGATTACGCCCTCAGTGAGTGATACTCTCCTCATCTTCTGCGGGCAATTGGCACTCAAGTGCCCCTTCTCACCACACTGGTAGCAAGTACGAGTCTCAGTAGGGTACCTGGAAAAACCTGACTGCACAGTTCGAAACTTCTGCTCCCTGTCGATTGGCTTGACTTCCATTGTTTCTCTTCTGCCTGAAATAGGGTCGAAAAAACTTCGAACTGGTACATCTCCTCCACGGGCTGGAATCTCAAAGGCTGGTGCAGGCTGAGCACGCTCTTCTCTGGCAGTCTTCTTAATCTCTTCCCACTTCGCCTTCTGGCGTCTCTTCGTCTCCTTGTTCTTGAAGCGATTTTCTCCTGCCTGGTACTAAAGTCTGTATATATACTTACCTAGGTGTCCTATTAAACTGCCTCTCAAACATACGCTCCTTATCGCGCCGCACAAAAAACGCTCCATGTTACGCAGACCCAAACATAAAAACCCCCAAACAAAGAAACCAAAAATCCGCAGTCAAACTCTGAAAACCATGCCACATGAGAAACGACGTCAGAAAACATTCAAACAATTTGCACGGAAAAATCTCAGCAACTGAAATGACAGAAATGAATGAATGCTGGACTCGGTGGAAATCATTTTTTCCTCAAGCTTGCGTCGAGCGCTGTCAGGGGTTTGGAGTTCGTGCGTGTCAAACGACGTATGGATCGTACTGGACACTGCAGGAAAAAGTTCTGGTTCTTTTCAAGCATCTCTCACAAACATCTAACCATTCTGGCTACGCACATGGGTTTGTACGCCAGCTGGTCGGGTTCATTTTCCCCAGGAAGTGTGGGAAATTGGGTGGGTTGGGAGGGACAATTTCTGCTAAGTTCCAATTTTTTGTTGGAACCCACCCTCCTATCCCTTGAACCAGGAACTATCACATTGAAACAATTCAATTTGTCAACGTTCAGATTTTCACAAGAGTTTACTGGAAGTTCAACAGGACTACCAGGTTCAGACGTGAAACAGATTGTCAGGAACAATTGACATATGAAGATTTGAAGTTTCATTGAAACCTTCCTCATCGAAATTGAGTGGCACAAAACAAGTTTAAAAAAAAAATTGTTTGACTGTTGGTTTGGTTTGCAGATTTCTGAGGTTTGGGATTTGTTTTGGGATCTGCATAGTACACATAGCACAGCTTGGCTCGGTTGCCAAGGGCAGAGCGCGGAGAGGGCGTGTAAGGAGCAAAGAGAGAGGAGGACGTGAGTAAGTTTTATATACAGACCAGGCTTAAGTATAAGCCTTGTTTAGTACACCAGAGAGAAAGTATTGTCTGCAAGCAGAAATATCCTTCTCCTGCCTGGTACTAAAGTCTGTATATATACTTACCTAGGTGTCCTATTAAACTGCCTCTCAAACATACGCTCCTTATCGCGCCGCACAAAAAACGCTCCATGTTACGCAGACCCAAACATAAAAACCCCCAAACAAAGAAACCAAAAATCCGCAGTCAAACTCTGAAAACCATGCCACATGAGAAACGACGTCAGAAAACATTCAAACAATTTGCACGGAAAAATCTCAGCAACTGAAATGACAGAAATGAATGAATGCTGGACTCGGTGGAAATCATTTTTTCCTCAAGCTTGCGTCGAGCGCTGTCAGGGGTTTGGAGTTCGTGCGTGTCAAACGACGTATGGATCGTACTGGACACTGCAGGAAAAAGTTCTGGTTCTTTTCAAGCATCTCTCACAAACATCTAACCATTCTGGCTACGCACATGGGTTTGTACGCCAGCTGGTCGGGTTCATTTTCCCCTTTACACATTGACCAGCTAAAGGAGGAGGAGTTTGTCGATCAGCTCTGCTGGATGATCAAAAGGCTTGCACTCCCCCACTTGCAAGAGCATCATGGTTTCTTCTGGGCAGCCCCTAGATGGAGCGTCTGCAGGGTTTGAGTAGCTAGGAATTCGTTCCACCCAGCTGTAAGTCGGCGCAAAGGTTTCGAAATGGTAGAACTGGCGTACCAGGCAACGCATCACTGCACTGGGGCTATTGCCCTTGATCGTGGCATACCTTGCAGCATCGTTGTCCACCCACCATATCGTCCTGCGATCTTTCAAACGATCAGCCAGCATCCATCTGATCACCACCATTGCATAAAGTTCGATCTGGCAGATCAGCTGTTCGCCTACCAGGCATTGCCAGCGCTCCAGCAGCACCTGGGGTACTTGCCCAGCCCAAACAAACTTTTCACCAGAGGCTGTATCAATGGCCACAGCTCCAATTCCAGCATGGCCACCTTCCCAGGAGCCGTCAGTGAAAATCAAGAAAGGCCTCTTTTCGCAACTGGCAGTGATTGTCCTGGGTCGACAATCTCGCAGGGCTGAGGAAGCATAGTCACAGAAATCGCCAATCCCTCTGTTGCTCCGCTTTGTTGAACTGGAACACAATGCCAACACCTCGGCACAGACTTGGTGGAGGTGGCGCCCTGAGAAAAACCCGCAGGCATAGCGCATCAAGCCATGGAGAACCTGTGCTTCGTGCAAAGAAATGGAGTTGGCGGCTTTGATGCTTTCAAGCTGCGTCAAGAGGCGGTCAATCCTGCCAGGCTTGTTCTCAGCCACCAAAACACCCTGGGCCACATCAGTGAGGTCCAGGGTGCACCCCAACACTTGAAACTTTCGCTCAAAAGGTTTTCCCTTTGGCCCTGTACGCGCATGGCGCCAGCCCAGCAGATCCAGTAACTCACTGGCGCAAGCATCTGTATCTTGTGCCAACTCCTCCGGTGTAAAAAGAGGAAAGTCATCATAGAAAACTCCGCAAGGGATTGCTAGCATACGGTTCAACAAAAACCACAGGCTCCGCGAAACTCGGTTGAAAGCATAAACTGCAGCTGTTGCTCCAAACATGAGGGCATTGGCCACATAGAAAACTGGTTGCCCGTCGGCTTTCGTGAAAAAGATCACAGCCAGGTGACGTTGTTCTGGATCGATGCCCATCTGCTTGTAGGCTTTGCTCAGGTCGAGACACTTTCCCAGCCACCTTCCAGAGCCGTGCTTCTGGCGGTTCTCCGACACAGCCTCGGCAATGCGAAGCGCTAGACTGGTGACATAGTCCAGGTCTTGAAGTTTGAGGTATGAAGTGGAGGTGTATGCCTGGTTTAATTGTGACTCCAAGCAGTCGTCGATGGGTCGCAACTTCATCTCCGATCCTTGCACCAAAACAAAACGCCTGACTACCATCCAGTGGCTGTGTCCAAAGTAGGCCGACACTTCAGCCTCCGACTGAAAAGGGCCCTCAAGAAAGCCAAGGTCCAGTTCCTCGGCAGCCGTCTCTTCAAGGTGGGCCGCATGCAAGGGGTCCTTCTGCAGGAACTTTCTGCCTACAATTGCTTTCCTCCTCCAAATTGCTGAAGCTTCCAAGTCCCCTTGTGTCAGGGTCGCAGGCCGGAGCTGCTCAGGGTAGCATGCTGGCGTGTCATGCATGCCAGTCAGCTTGACTCCCGAAGCCATGAAGTCATAAACTTGCATGTCATCATACTCGTATCGCTCCAGCAACTTCTTCCAAACCAAAAGCTGCTTGCCACGCAAAACTTTCTGAAGGCTGGGCGGCAAGTTCTCATGCAGCTGCTTCTCTTGTTGTTCACACTGTTTTGCTAGGAGGCGTGCCTGAAGCAGATTTTTCTTCCTTTCAAGCATCACAACTTGAGGGGGGTATTGCAGGTTAAACTCAAGTGCATACCTGGTGACAGCCTCCAGGTGTTCTGTCGCGTCCATCGGGTGTTGGACCCCCATTGCAAGACTCACAAACTGTTTGGGGTTGTGGTAGAAGCCCACCTTGTCAAATTTCTCACTGTCGTTGCTCAAGCTTGCACCATCTGCACTGTTCTGACATGGCTCCTCCCGCAAGTCACCCCCTAAATGAGGAGCAAGGAGCTTGGACCCAGATTGCAAGACAGCTCCTGCAGGTTGTTTGGCAAAGTGGTGGAACTCCGGAATCAGCGGCTTGTGTCGCTTTGATTGCTTCCCCTGCACTGCGGTGGCTGCATCGTGAAGCCGCAGGGGTCTGTCCAAGCTGATTTGTCTAGCTTTGGCCTCTTGGATGAGGCAACTGACAACCCTTTGGGCCAAAAGGACCGGGTAAGCAGCCTCTGTTGATGTATCAAACACCCATCCATTTGCAGTCCATCGGACCCCCCAAGCGTCGTGCGGGTGGTCATAGTTGCAAACTGCTGCCAGCTGAGAAAACACTTTGTCTGTACCCAACCAAGCCGTGTGCTTTCGGCGTGTTGAACCATGGCAGCAGGCATGAAATTCCACGCGCTCAAGTCTGTTGAGAACCCGCGCAGCTTCGTCTGAATGCTCCAAGGAAATTCTCACCAATGCAGCCCATATCCAGCTGGTGGCTGGGTTTTCAATGCTAACCACTATGCCACGGCGGTGGCAATAGACCAAAATCTCCACCCCCAAGCGGTAGAGCTGATTTGCAGCATCAACTTTGGCTTGATGGAAACTGCTGAGGTTGGGTAAACCCAAAGGATGTTGAGCAGATCTAAGGGGGGGAGGATTTGGCACCCCCAACGCCCTGAGAGAGGCTGCAACTGGCCTTTCTCTTGCCAGGCTTGCGGTTCCGCACGGCAAGCCCATGTGCACGCCAAGTACATTGTTTGAGGACAAAATGTCCCACAAAATTGCCTCGCCTGTTTTGGTGGTGAGGTCGAGGAGGACCATCGGTACTGTTGCTGCACTCGCATCGTGGTCGATGCTCAAAACTGTGAATCCAGCTTGAATGGCTGCTCTTGAGAGCGTCCCACGGCCAGCAAAAATTTCCACAAAAATTGGCATGTTCGAATTCTGTGAAACTTCCTCCACCCGTATTCAGTCTGTGTGGTTGCATAAGTAATACGGCTTGTGCCGAAAGCAACCACGCTTGTAGCATTTATGAAATCCACGAGCACATCTCTTTCCCGGTGGCCCTTTGAACTTGCACTTCCCATTCTGAAAGGCAAAGCAAAGTGGTTTGTTGTCTGCGTCATGCGACACACAACCTTCTGGCAACTGAAGCTTGCCAGGAGGAGAGCTGGCATTTGGAGCACCTTTGCCAGGTCCTTTGCCTCCTTTGTCAGTCTTCTGCACTTTTGTCGGCCTATTCGAAGGCTGGTGCGGCGCATCATGACTGCGCGCTGCAGGCAATGGAGACAGATACTGCAGTATCTCACTTGACTCCTTGAGCTCCTCAATGACAATGTCCAAAGGCTTGTCTTCACCAGGGCCACTGGACAGCTTACCCATAGTCTCGTGCGAGGCCTGGATGAAAAGCTGTTTGTCACAATCCAAAACTTGTTGAAGCGACACCTTTGCAAATCCCTTGGGCTGGTCCTTGAGCAGCTGTTGAAAAAGGTGCTGGACCCAAGACTCCATGACGTTGAACGACGCCAAGCCTGCCAAATCCATAGCCAGGTTTCTCCGCTGCCAAGCCGCTCTCAGCTTCAGCTCAGAGTTCGTTTCACAAGTTGGATCAGCCAGCTTAGCTCCTAGCTTGAGCATTCCTGCAGCATCTGTCGACACTGCTGGGTCGCGCTTCACTGCTTCAACTTCTTGTGCACGACTGCAGCAATGCTCAGCTTTGATGTAGGATAAAATCCCCGTCTCCACCATGTCCACGAAGAGGTCAACCAAGTGGTTGGCAGGGATGGTGTTGGGGTTGAACACCAGCCCCCCCAACCTGGCCTGCTGGGCCTTCTGACGGGCCACCCGCTCTGCTGTCGGAAGCTTCCTTGTTGCTTGCGCCGGATCGGGCGTAGCTTCTGATCGATGTCGAACGTCAGTCAGCGCCATTGTGTGCGCTTCAAAGAACAGTCTTCTAATTGAAGCCAATTGATCTTCCCCGGCCTCCTCTTCCAAAACGCTTGCAACAAAATTTTTCAGTGGTGTGTCGTCAGCTGATTGAGGTGCATATGTGAAGGCAAAGGCCAACTTACCAAAGGTGGCAAACCTTTTGGCTTTGAACTTGTCAATCACCCACTGTTCAATTCCTATCTGCTCAGCACGAGCTGAGAAAGCAGC
>CAMXCT020004833.1:0-28415 GCA_947184155.2 Cladocopium goreaui | reverse complement strand
GAAGTGTGGAGTGTGGAGTGCAAAGTGAGAAGTGTGAAGTTTGGAGTGTGAAGGAAGCAGTGAGAAGTGAGAAGTGTGAAATGTGGAGTGTGAAGTGTGAAATGCGAAGTGAGAAGTGTGGACTGTGAAGTGTGAAGTGTGGACTGTGAAGTACGAAGTGTGAAGTGTGGACTGTGAAGTGTGAAGTGTGAAGTGTGGACTGTGAAGTGTGAAGTGTGAAGTGTGGACTGTGAAGTGTGAAGTGTGCAGTGTGAAGTGTGAAGTGGGAGGTTTGGAGTGTGAAGGAAGCAGTGAGAAGTGAGAAGTGTGGAGTGTGAAGTGTGGAGTGTGAAGTTTGAAGTTTGGAGTGCGAAGAGTGCAGTGTGAGGTGTGGAGTGTCGAGGGAAGGACACGGTCGGGACAGGGTGTCTTTGAACTATAGGTCATTTATGTTTGGGAAACTTCCGCCGCCGGCTTGCCCGGGTCTATGTTACCCTTCACCTTCAAAAGGCTTGAAGGGGGGGCTTGAAGGGGGGCTTCAAGGTGGGCTTCAAGGGGGCTTCAAAGGGGCTTCAAGGGGGCTTCAAGGAGCCTAACCATCATGAAGGCTTCAGAAAGCACGAAGGGGGGCTTGAAGGGGGCTTCAAGAGGGCTTCAAGCGGGCTTCAAAGGGGCTTGAAGGGGGCTTGAAGGGGGGCACGAAGGGGGCTTGAAGGGGGCTTGAAGGGGGCACGAAGGAGGCTTGAAGGGGGCTTGAAGGAGGCTTGAAGGGGGCTTGCAGGTTGAGACCTTCAAGGGGGCTTCAAGGGGGCTTCAAGGGGGCTTGAAGGGGGCTTCAAGGGGGCTTCAAGAAGGGGGCACGAAGGAGGCTTGAAGGGGGCTTGAAGGGGGCGCGATGGTTTCTTTGTACCCACAACAGCAAAGAGGGGCTTTTTTTTGCCCTGGAGAGACACCGAGAAGGTGTTCCTTGCTGACTGCGGGAGATCGGGAAGGCGTTTCCAGCTGGTGCGAAGGCCACAGATGGTCGTATTTTTAGGCACCGCGCTCTTGTTGGCGGCCCTGTCGTGGAAACAGCAGGGAAGACACTCCTTGCAGCTGCCAGAACCTGAGAGGGTCGTATTTCTAGGCACCGCACTCTTGGGCACGTATTCGGCCCATGTTGGCTCCAGTTGGGCTAGATGGAGCCGCAGCGTGGGCCGAGAGGGTTGCACCGCGCCCGGTTTGGTGGTAAATTTGCGGCCTGTTGAGGAGCGGTTTTGTCGACACTGCGCCATGTTCGGGTGTTCTTGGGGTAGTTTGGTTTGTTGCTGTTGTTTGTCTTTGCGTTTCAATTTTTGTCTTATTTGTTTGGTTTTGCAATGTCTTTCGCCATGCAAGGCTGCGTCCTCATAGATGTTTGTGAAAGCCATTCTTGTTTTAGAGGTTGACATTTTCCGGCCCCTGTGTTTGCTAGCGCAACGATGTCACAGTAGTAGTGGTGCTTTTTTTGTGAAAGCCATTAGTGGTGCTCCTTTGGTGAAAGCCATGATGGTACGTCGTAGGCATATGATTGCAAAGGCCATGATGAAAGATTAGCGCGCAAAAGTGTTGGAGTCTTGCAAAAAAGCGGCGGGAGGGGGGCTTGGGGGGAGGGCGCAGCGCCTCCCCCTGAAAGGAAAACAAGTAACCCGACCACCCCAGGCGGGGGACCGTTAAGGGGGGGGCTTTAGGGGCCCCAGGTGGGGGAGCGTCAAGGAGGGGGGCCTTAGGGGCTGAAGAGGGAGAGGCAGGAGCGGGGCTGGGACAGTTCGGTTTGTTGCTGTTTGTCTTTGCGTTTAAATTTTTGTCTTATTTGTTTCGTTTTGCAATGTCTTTGGCCATACAAGGCTGCGTCCTCATAGTATGTTTGTGAAAGCCATTCTTGCTTTAGAGGTTGACATTTTCCGGCCCCTGTGTTTGCTAGCGCAACAATGACAGTAGTAGTAGTGCTTTTTGTGTGAAAGCCATTAGTGGTGCTCCTTTGGTGAAAGCCATAATGGTACGTCGTAGGCATATGATTGCAAAGGCCATGATGAAAGATTAGCGCGCAAAAGTGCTGGAGTCTTGCAAAAAAGCGGCGGGAGAGGGGTTTGGGGTGCGCAGCGCCTCCTTCTGATAGGAAACGTGATTAGACAAACAACAAAGAACGGCTTCAAGGGCAAGGGGGCTCGTTCGGTTTGTCGCCGTTTGTCTTTTTCGTTTTCATTTTTGTCCTGTCCGTGTTTGGTTTTTGCAATGGCTCTGGCCACGCATGCTTCTGGTGGCGAAACCTGTGCGTATTTCTCGGCTTGTTGGCCTGCTTTGCTTCGAGTGTCACGTGGCAGTTGTTTTTTTTTCAATTTACTTGGAACCATGATTTTTCTTTTTCACGCTGACGCGTTTCCATCCGAACAATTTTTCAGACACTATAGCTTTGCTCGAACTTTCACAACCCTAGCTTCAAGTTTGGGCTTTGAGTGTGGGTGTGTCTGTCCGCAGACTGGGAAGATATGCTCATACTCTCTAATTCTTTTGTGCAGTGTTTTATGTGGTGTGTTTGGGTCCGTGCCTCTCGGCCGTGCATCTCGTGCCTGCCTTGGATGTCCCTGTTGTGGTTGGCCATTGCCTGTGCGCTTCTCGTGTGGTTTTCTTCCTTGGCGTTGCGGGGCTCCTCTCTTTCGTTGCTGCTGTTCGGTGATTTTGGTGTGGCTGTCTTCTCCCTTTTTGTTTGCTCTGGTGGCTTGGGAGCTTGCGGTTTGGCCCGCTCTCTCCTGGTTCCCCCCCTTCCCTCCCCCCTTGGTTGTCTTCTGGTGTTTTCTGGTCCAGTCAGTCCTGCTGGTCCCTCCCTCCGGATATCTGGTTGTGTTTGCAACGGTCCGGTTGTCATGCCTTTGGCATGGCGCCGTGTCGTGGGTGTTGTACATGTGCCTCTCGTTGCACTAAGGTTGCGGAAAATTTAAACCCAAGTTGGTTTAAAAATCCTTTCTACGTAAATCCCAGGACCTACACCTAGATGCAGTTCCTACAACCTACGCAAAGCGAAGCTTACGCAAAAAACGCGGTTCCCACACAAGCTCTCAGGTTCGGAGCAGCTCAACCCTTTTGGACACTCACTCAGAGGTGCGGTAGCAAAACACGAACCAAAGCAAAACAAGCTGGACTAAACCACGTGACTGTCTTAGACTACTTCTTTGCAGTTTCCTTGGCTTTGAGCCAACATCAACCATACAGCTTGACTGCAACAATTGTTTAAACGTTCAAGATCCGAAGATCTTTCTCTCAAAAACTTTCTTCCACTAACCAGAGACAGGCAACATCGACACTGCGGTCGCTGATGCCCCCCTCAGACGACCGGCAACCCATTTTGTCATCTCACCATGATGACGGGTGCTCGGTCTGTTGTCATCATTGAGGGACATCGGCAACCACCGTCTCGATGTTAACCTGTCAGCCAACAAAAAACTCCAACCACAAGTCGACTATTCACAGTTACACACACAGCTACTAACAAGCAGCCACTCTAAACTCAGTTCAGTCCAAAGTTCAAAGTTCAAATTGGTTCACCACAGTCCGGAAACTTTCTATGAAAGTTTCCCACAAAAGTAAAGTTCACAGAACGCAACTTTCGCTGAAAAATTCTGTGGGTTTCTGGAAACTCCATTCCAGGTTCTTTGAATTCATAAACACTTTCTATGCATACGATTCCACTTGCATTCAAATGTCCACATTCTTGAATTACTTCAAATGCACTCATGCATTCAAACGTCCTCAATTCAGATTGATTCCAAATGCATGCAAACATTCACAGAACAATCCAGAACTCTTCAGTGTCATCAAGACATGTCCGAAAAGTGTTCCAGCCTTCGCATCTATTCACAAATATTCATGGTTACCATAAAACAGATCCCAACAGATAACAGTCTCACCGCATCCACGAATGTTATATCAATGCAATATCCAAACACAATCCCGAACACTAAGATGACACTACCTCAATTGGTCGGGCCAATTGATGTAGTCTCACCCGAGCATTCTTCCGGTGACCGGAGTCAGGAATTCCAAATTGCTTCCTCAAAGAATGCCAGCATTGAATTCTCCAAAGCAGAATATGCACGCCCCACCAAAGCCGAACTCGCACACTGTACCACTTCAGCTCGTTCATCCAAATATGCACAAAGCCAGAAGCTTTCCTCGCTCACCAGCCATAAATACTGGATATTTCCACACCCCCTTTCGAGGGAAGCTTCGTCAATCCATGGCGTCGTTCGAACGGATACCCATACAGAGCTAAAACTGTTTCAACCCCCTACCAGCACCCCTAAGAAGATCCGCCAGGATCAAACACTTCCTTACCCTCAAGTTAGCATGGTTACGCGTTGCGTGACTTCAGCTGAAATTCAAAACAGTCCATACAAGGCCCTAAAAGCGTGGCATTTCTTGGCCTTCTCTGTACATGTCTACATCCCGGGAGATGATACTTAGCTCCCGTAGGAAAAACAGCAAGGTCACACACTCCAGGTGAGACAAACGGATCAGTCTGAATCATCACATCCGTTTGTGGTTTCAAAGAAACAAAAAACATCTTCCTCATCTTGGCAAACAGCCAACAGGTGAAAACTCCAGACAGCCAACCACCAAGGAAGACCATCACCAAAAACACCAGGAGTTCTTCCATTCGGAAGATTCCCAAAAAAACGGAAACGCAACAATTCGTCTAGCTAGATCCAAAAAGCTTCCATTGCTACCCTTTGTTACTCGCAACAAACAACGCGTCCATTGTCTGTCCATACAGCTGTTCAACTGTCACACTCTGTTTGACTCTCTGTGACATTTCATCACAAACAAAACTGCAAATACATCAACTGATGCACACGCAGATGTATGTGATTCAGTGCACGCCCCCCGCTCGCGCACACGTATACGCCGCGTTACACAGCGCCAACGCAAGCGACTTGTTGTACTTACCAGTCTCATTCCAGTTCACATCGTTAAGATGCGCATGTTCCTTGCACCTGCACGCTTGGAAACGCCTCAACGGTTTGACAAACTCCTCAGAGTCACACACAAACCTCAGCCTCTTTCCTACAGGTTTACCTGAGCGCGATACGTACCCAAGTTTGCACAACCTCATGACTGCTTCCTGTTTGAGACCTAGTTCATTCAGCAAGTCCTTCACGCCTGCATACGACCACAACACATTGTTCACTGGCCATTCTAAGCTGAACGTATCAGCTTTCTTGCGGTACGACGGCAACCTTTTAAGAAGGGGTTCAAGTTCAGCGAACCGAATATCCTCAGAACCTGCATCCTGGCGCAAGTACCGTATTGGAGACCCAGACGCACACGGACAGCTCGCATGAAAATGCACGTGCGGACGCATCCCAAGACCCGACGCACTAGCACACAAGCGATCAACCCGTTCAAGCACGCTTCGCAAAGTCGACGCTTCCTCCCCATCAGCGGTTACCCCAATGTACGCAAACGCTGTGTTGTGTTGTGACAGTGCACTCTGTTCATCGCAGCAAAACTCAACGAAAATCAGTGCAATCGTTTTCTCACGAGGTTTCAGTGTTTGCAAAGGTTTGTCAAACCCTTTCAAACCCTTTGACCCTTCGGTTACTGCTGGGCTTTTCGGCTGAAATCCACAAGTTGCCCTATGAACAAAGTGGTAACTTGAACACTTAGTTAGGATATCTGACAAGTTTGTAGGACCCTCAATCCAACCAAGCTGAATATACCTCTCCAACTGTTCACGCAACCAAAAAATTCTCACTTCCGTATGTCTGGATTTCCGTGGAACATCAAGTGCTGAAAGCAACTGCTTGGCCGACTCGGAGTCGGTAAGCATCAAAATAGGAAACTTCCTACCTTCAAATCCAGCCAAGTCCCCAAAGAAGTCATTCACCATCTTTCTCACTAACGGTAAGAGACCCATAGCCTCCTGTGCCGTCTCTTGAATGGCAAACATCTCGGATTCGCAGCTTGACAGTGATGTGCACGTCTGATGACGTGAAAACCCTTTCACAAGCGAAGACAACACAAAAATAAAAGCTCCAGAGATACCCTTTCTTTGAGTCGCCCTCATGGGTGCATGTGACGCATCACAGAAAACCACCATCAATGGTTCCCCTGACACCTCTACAGAACCCTGAAACAAGGATTTCAAATTCCCAGGGGATGGAAAAGACAATTCTTGGTCACCATCAAACAACAGAAACCTAAGGACCTGCCTCATGGCCTTTTCATGACGACCATCCGGAGCATGTTGACCCGTAGCCAAGTATGCTATGAAAATATGGAGATCCTCTCGAGTTTGTGACAACCATGCCATCTTCCCCAAACTCCTACGATATCTTTGATACGCTTCAGTGCTCAATGGTGGTTCCGGAGGACCATCAAGTGTTTCTCTCAAATTAGGCACAACTGCCTTCCCCAGTTTCATCTTTTCCATTCCATAATCACGATAACAAGAATCGAGATACCCTGTTGCGACTCCTACCAACAGTTCTTTTGCCCCAGCTTGCCGACGAATCACCCTTCCAACAAACTTCATGGACCCCTCTTGATTCGGAAACAGTTGACCCGTGACTTTCGTTGGAACTACCGCATTCAACTTTTCCCAGATTTTCTTACCCATGTCAGGTTTGTTTGAGAAGATTAACAAATCATCCACATAAATGATCATGACTGTACCTGGTGCGGTAAACACACATGGACTAGTAACATCACATGTCAATCCAAGTGGTTTCACAATCCCCTGCACATACTCCAACCAATCAAGAGAAGCGGATCTGATTCCATTGAGACTTTTACTCAAATCCATGAACAATGGTGAGTTATCTGGCCAACTCATCGATGCCGGAAACCTCACAATCACCTTTCGTTCCTTCCCCAAAGGTGTGTGCATGAAGGCTGCCGAACAATCCAGCGTCCATCCATACGCATTGGAATATCCACCGATACCTAAAGCCATTTTGATAGACTCTGAACTGGGTGTTGGTGACGAAATACCAAGGCTCTTGGCCTTGCCACCACCAGAAGCGATGTCTTTGACCACTATACGGGCTCGAACACCATCTTCTCCATCAATCACCTTCTCGGTTGTGACCCAACGGCATGGTATGATGCGGACACCATACTCATCCGCCTTTGCAGTGGCTTCAGACTGCCTAAGTGGTTTTCCTGCACAAACCCTATCCAGATTCTTGACTTCAGTCAACATCCCTGAAAAAGTAAGGTTACCATCTAGGGTATTCGACGTAGAATCATCAACCGCATAGTCTGGTTTCCAAACCTTAATTGAGGATCCACAAAACGACACTGTCTCTGACTTAGAACTGCCTTGGTATACGACAGACTGCAACGATTGGTCTTCGAAGAACATGTCAGCCCCCGTGAACCCCTCAGAAAGTTGCATGATTCCATGAATTATGCTACAATCATCGGTAACACAAACACCAACATTGTCCAACATACCCTCATCATGTTCAAGAGGTCGTTTCCTAGATTCCCCAACATCCAAGGATTCAAGTTCTGGTTCAAGCTGTGCATCAGCTACACGTTTCGTTCCACGAGTTGAAACGTGGGAGCCATCAGCTATCTGTGCATCTTCAACATTCTGAGGACTCGAGAACCGAGCCTCTTCTTTCTCATGGATGCTAGGAGCAATGCTCGGAGTATAGCTATCATCACTGGCTTCCCCCGATCGTTCCAACGGACGTTTAACACCCCCACCAAAAGAGTCCTGGGCGACATCGCCATGGACATCACTCCCAACACCCCCTTTTGAGGTATCAACCATCACACTGGGACCAGAGGTACCAACCTTCATGGAATCACCCACATCGGCTGGACTACCTTTCAACAGCTTTTCAAATTGATCAATACATTCATTAGAATGAGTTAACCCATCAGGATTCACACCTAATTCCAATGCACCGCATGCCGGACAACCAGGTGTATACCCAGATTGATCAAACCATTCATTGGGGGGTACTTTAACCACCGCTGCTCTCTCTCTCTCAGCCGCTTCGGCCGCCTCTTGTCTCTGAGTTCGCAACCACCGAACGTAGTTTGCACAACAGCTGGCACTGTGTACCTTTCCCTTTCTCGATTGACCGAGTTCCAAGCATCTGCACGCTGCGCAGTCTTTCGTGTACAGTTCATACTGTTTAAACCACTCCTGAGGTGGCCCGCCTTTTGGACACACTGGTTCTTCAGTTGGTGGACTGTCGGACAGCCTCACCTTTTGAACAGCGTCCGCCGGAGCAGAGTCTCCTACTGGTTTATGCTGGCATTCACCCTCAACACAAAACCCTTTCAGCAGTGACCTTTCCCACCTCATTGGTAAAACAAGTTTGATACTCTTTGGGTGGATTTTTCGAAGAACACCATCAAGCATCACAAGGCAGAGTCCTGACTTACTTTTGAATTCTGGATGCAAGTATGCCCCCTCCAAGAACCTAGGTCGGTCGTCGGCCTGAGCCGATTGAGGTAACTCACAAAGCACCATGGACGTGATTGGCCGAGTGGACACGCTTGGATTCTTTCCCGAAAGGAATTCATGTGGCGTCTTTGAACTCCCATGAATTGATGCATGACTGTTTAACATGAAACAAACATACTCCAAGACTGCTCCTACAGCTGTTTCAGTATCACAGATTGCAAGCCCCTGCATTCGCAATTCTTCTGACACGCAAACAAAATTCTCCTTGATTGCCCTCACAGATCTCTCCGCTGACCCGTTCATTGCCTGTCCCTTGCAGTCTAGAAAACACGTTTCCTACTGCTTCTTCATCATCAGTACTGACAACAAGGACACCATGACTGTCTCCTAAGCAACCCATCTCTCCTAACCATCTTTGAACAGAAGCTCGAACATGATCAGTGTTAGGACCCATGTGAACAACACCCACCATGCCAGAAAATCGTTCGCAAATGATCAAAAATTTGAATGTTTTCAAATGGAAAAAATCAGCAGCTAGCTCAACAATGTTTGTGCCGTATTGTTTCCGTCTGTGTTGAGAAACCCCTTTCGTTCTCTGACAGATTGCGCAGTTTGGGTCAAAAGGAATATGTCCCCTAGCCCTACGCATTTCATCCATGTCACTCTGAATGACTGCTTTCTTATAGACTGGGTTAATATTCAACTCAAGTACCGAAATCGAAGATTCCCCAGCTCCTGACGGATTTTCGCACGACACCTCAATTGTCCCAGCAACTGGACGGCCGGAGCCTTTCCTGGATCCAAGGTACAACCATGGACACCCTGCCCACGACATCAAATCAGCTGAAAGACCCATGCCCTCATGAATCAATTGAGATTTCTTTCCAAGATTCACATTCCATCCACGTTCAACCAACTGCGTAGTACTCAAGATGTTGTTACTAGTGTTTCCTACCAGTGCAGACAACTTGATTTCCCTTTCAACCGTTTCTCCAACATGATTAATCATGCTAAGATAGGTCTGAACCACGACTTTGTTCTTCATGGATACTTCAGTTCCATTCGCTGCAAAAAACCGTGGACCATCTTTCACAATTTCTTCTGAAAGAATTCGAAATGAACCATTTTTCAGTGCAGTCTCTGACAAAACAGTGACGCTGGCACCTGAGTCAATCAACCACCAGTTGTCCTGTCCTCTAGTCTCCAAAGATGACAGCAGTGGCATACAAATGAGCCCATCGAACCACGACACATCCCCTTCAGGAATACGCTTTGATCCAACTAGCCCAAAAGAACCATTTTGGAAAACAACCTCTGATGCCCCACCGATATCCCTTGTCGCCTCACCAAGATACACCGATGACACACCATTTTGGAAAACAACATCTGATGCCCCACCGATACCCCTTGTCGCCTCACCAAGACACACCGATGACACATCATGACATGAAAAACCAAAATCATGATCCAAAGAACTTTCATGAGTCTTTTCAGACAAACAGTCCGACTTCAGATCTGGTCCCAAATCATGCACCTCAGTGCTTTCATCCGCCAAGATCTCATCATCAGTCGTGCACACAATGTCAAAGACACACTGCCCAGAGGTACCGAAAGAACCCAAAAGAGCCATTTGAAGACCTGAACCAGAAGCCTCTTCCTGTGCCTCCTCTCCATCAGCATCCTCATAACCCTCTTCCTGTTCCTCCTCACCCTCACCAAGTTCATACATCTTTCCCTTGCCCTGCCCCTTACTTTTGGCCTTCGCCTTGGGCTTCGACTTGGGATTTGGACCAGGTTTACCCTTCTGACCTTGGTTTCCACCCTTTGAAGTTTTGTTGTCACCAGCCTTGTTCTGACCCTGGTTCAAACAGTTTCGACCGATGTGACCAGTCTTACCACATTTGAAACACTTGACACCAGTCATGTTTGTGGTACAGTCCTCAGTTTTGTGTGACTTCTTCCCACAACGACCGCAACCAGTACCAACAGCTGCAACTGTCTCTGAACCCTGTGCATCACCGTCACTTGAAACAACCTGTTCGCCTGCAACTCCATGCAACATGCGCTTCGAAAATGCCCCTAGCTCAACATATAATCTTTGTTGTCTCTCATACTTGAGACCTGCTGCTTGCAACGCCTCCCAAGTTTCGCTTTCTGAGTGCAACAAACAATACTGTTTCGCATCATGAGGCAAATTCCGAATAAAAAGAAGTGCTAAATCTGAAGACGTAATTTTTAAATCAGCCCTAGAAATTCCCACAGGCAACGTCTCTGCTAGCCTTTCATAGTTGTTGACTGCAACTTGAATCATGCGTACCAAGTCCGATACTACGTGAATGCTCTTTGAGTCCACTTTAAACTCTCTACGCAACAATTCTGCTCGAAGGCAAATAGCCTCCGTTCTAGTTCTCAGTGAAAACTCTAAAGCTAACACCCTGATCAGCTCGTACCCACATGAACCAAAAGGCTTTTGTGGAGAATTGTGGACTGCACATCCCGCCTCGAAGGCCCGAATGAGTGAATCACTACGATCATGGTCAGCAAATGCCACTTTCAACAGTGCAAACAGTCGACTACTCCTAGCCTGCTGACCCGGCGTCAGAGTTGAATACACTATCTCAGTAGGCCACTTGATACTTTGTTCGATCTCCGTAGCCATCTTGGACGATGCCAACTGGCACCAAGCTCTCAAAGACTGAACGTATTTGAAAAACCCTGTGATTTCAGTTTCTCGGTCACGCCAAGTGTTAGTACCTGGTACTGGGGGAGCTGGCAACCACTTTTTTGATCGACTTAGTACATCCCTTTCACCACTGACATCCCTACGACGTGCAGTGTCACCAGATGAACCATGTCCACGATCATGTCTGCGTATTGGGCTCCCGATTCGATTGAAAGAACAGTCACCATCCCCAGAATACTGCTGACCAAAAAAATCACTAGGACCCTGCATTGGAGCAGTCTGGTTTCTAACTGGATTACCCGCAGCATTCCCAGTCTCAACCTGTTCAAGTCTTCTCTCAAGAGCACCGAAACTCCTACCAATCTGCCCCTGCAAATCACTCCGCAGAGACACCAAGGCTTGAGAAATCTGCAACAACTGCGTTTCAACGTTGGTTTGTCCGTTTGTTCCAGTTTGTCCAGTTTGTCCGGGCGGCGTACTAAGCGACGGAAGACTATCATCAACCGGTACTTCATGCGCTCTCATCGCGTCTAGACCTGGACCTGCCTGCTGTCGTGCACCTCCATTAGAATTACCCAAACCTGGGGGCTGCAAACCTCCCTCCATTGCTTGAGTTGGACTCATTGGCTCCCTGCTTACGCTTGTGACAAAGGGCCCTGGAAGTCTTTCATCGCGTTGCCTTGCATGGTTATTCAACCAGTCTCTCCAAGCATCATCTCTTTGCAAAGGATCATCTCCGCGAAACTTTCTGTTTCAGGTTCTACACTACGCCTACGCCTCCTAGCGTCTCCGCGTCTACCAGAACCACCAGATCCAGACATTGCAACTACACTACTGCAAGGATACTTGACTACAACGGATGCTGCACGTTGGCAGCTCCGCTACCATGCGGAAAATTCAAACCCAAGTTGGTTCAAAAATCCTTTCTACGTAAATCCCAGGACCTACACCCAGATGCAGTTCCTACAACTTACGCACAGCGAAGTTTACGCAAACGCGGTTCCCACACACAAGCTCTCAGGTTCGGAACAGCTCAACCCCTTTTGGACGCTCTCTCAGAGGTGCGGTAGCAAAAACACGAACCAAAGCAAAACAAACAAGCAAGATGGACTAAACCACGTGACTGTCTCAGACTACTGCAGTTTCCTTGGCTTTGAGCCAAAAGCAACCATACAGCTTGACTGCAACAATTGTTTAAACGTTCAAGATCCGAAGATCTTTCTCAAAAAACTCTCTTCAACTAACCAGAGATAGTCAACATCGACACTGCGGTCTCTGATGCCCCCTCAGACGACCGGCAACCCATTTTTGTCATCTCACTATGATGACGGGTGCTCGGTCTGTTGTCATCATTGAGGGACATCGGCAACCACCGTCTCGATGTTAACCTGTCAACCAACAAACTCAAAACGACGTGTCGACTATTCACAGTTACACACACAACTACTAACAAGCAGCCACTCTAAACTCAGTTTAGTCCAAAGTTCAAAGTTCAAATCGGTTCGTCACAGTGCGGAAACTTTCTATGAAAGTTTCCCACAAAAGTAAAGTTCACAGAACGCAACTTTCGCTGAAAAATTCTGTGGGTTTCTGGAAACTCCATTCCAGGTTCTTTGAATTCATAAACACTTTCTATGCATACGATTCCACTTGCATTCAAATGTCCACATTCTTGAATTACTTCAAATGCACTCATGCATTCAAACGTCCTCAATTCAGATTGATTCCAAATGCATGCAAACGTTCACAGAACAATCCAGAACTCTTCAGTGTCATCAAGACATATCCGAAAAGTCTTCCAGGCTTCGCATCTATTCACAAATATTCATGGTTACCATAAAACAGATCCCAACAGATAACAGTCTCACCGCATCCACGAATGTTGTATCAATGCAATATCCAAACAAAATCCCGAACACTAAGATGACACAACCTCAATTGGTCGAGCAATTTGGAATTCGTGACTCCAGTCACCGGAAGAATGCTCGGGTGAGACTACATCAATTGGCTTCCTCAAAGAATGCCAGCATTGAATTCTCCAAAGCAGAAATGCACTTTTTTTTCCGTCCAACGCCGTATGGCTTCCGCCTGGTCGTTCAACATGTTTCCAAGCATGTCTCCAAAGCAGAAATGCACGCCCATCCAAATGTGCACAAAGCCAGAAGCTTTCCTCGCTCACCAGTCATAAATTTCCAGCATTCGTTCTCGGATATCCAGATTCCCCTTAGAACAACGCTAAAGCTGCATGCCTGATCTGTTGCTTGGTCTCTCTGGTCCTACCTTCTGTTCTGCAAGGGGAGTAGGTTGTAGCCGGCGGGAGCTATGGACCAGGCTGCGCTGCAGCGAGTGACACTGGTGCAAACTAGTGGCGCTCTCTTCTGGACAGTCTGGAGCGCCGGTGAGAAGCAAAGCCTGCGCACATGGATCGTGAGGTTCTTTCTCGGATCAGCGGCTAATCAGCTGCCCACTCGTCGGAAGAGTAGTCTCTATTCTGGATTTTAGGCTGACCGTCTAGCACAACTATGCTTGATAATGTCTGGAACGGTACTCTTCTTGACTTGGCACGGGCTGCATGCGTAATACTATTATTGTCTTTTGCAGCTGGATCTCGTAAATAGTAAATTGGAGTGGCTGCATCAAGGCTGCTACAGTCTTGTTGGCTCTTGCACCATTTGCTGTTTGCTTTGCTGTCTTTCGGATGGTGAGACGCAAATCTAGCTGGGGGATCTGCGTCTTGCCTTGTGTTTTTGGTTTGTGTTTTTGGATGTTTTGATTTGCCAAGCTGCATGTGACCACCGGCGTCCATGTAACAGTTTTCTTACTAACAGCTAGACATGTGCATTCAGCTTCCAAAAGTGAAGCCAACCCAGGGGGTACCAGTTCAGGGGGGTCCTATAGGGGGTGCTAAAGGTACTAGGTGGGTCACCACAAGTTCATGGTGGTACCAGCAAGCCTGCTCCCGATTCTCGGACCAATGCCTTTTTGGCGCCTTCTGGATCAAGACTGAGTCGAGACTTGCGTTTTGCAAGACCTTGGAGGAACCAGGAATGATGCGACATATACATGGATGAGGCATGGATTGGGTAGTACCGGGGTGTAGTGTTCGCAGATTGTATTTCACTGAAATGGTTTTGTTCCAAAGCAACTATAGCTACAGCTACAGCAATGCCTAATGTTTTTTCATCGCGACATCCTTTCCATTTGGGAAGTCTGGCCGACACGCCTTCGCCAAGAGGGATTGATCCAGCATCAAAGGCATATGAACAGACCAGTCAGACCAGTCGATGTATTTAAAATCATACAGGCATATGAAAAAGATCCGAGGGTATGGCTGAAATGGCTAATACAAACTGATGTTAAGATATTTGTCAAGATAAACAGATTAGTTTAGACATCTGTTATTCACAAAATATATTTGGTGGATTAGTCAATCCCTCATTCAAAGCGCCCCCAAGCGATCCAGTCTTCGACCATGGATGCCTGTGACACTAGCGGTGTCATGAGCTAACTACTTACGCATTGATGCGATCAGATGGTTTCTGATGCTAAGATTTTAATTAGATACCAAAGCTTGGGTTTGTTCAACATGTGATCCTAAAATCAGTGATCACAACCACCCAAAATTCACTTCACCAAATGTCGTGCATCTTTCGGTGTGCGAAGCACTAGTGCACTTGTCTCGGATCCCGTCTGGTCTGCCTTCTTGACCTTGCTCTGAAGGCACGCGTTGGGGCCGAACTGGGCAACTCTGGTAGCGGTGGCAGTAGCAGTAGAAGCTTGTTCACCTTTACCCTGTGCCTTGCCACCTTTCTTGGGTTTGAACTGCTCACCGGGCCTGAGATGACCATCAAAGAAGTGGTGGGCTTAGTATAAACCCAACATAGCACATGCCTAAAATCACCAAGAGCAAACAAACTTGTTATGGTGCCATAATACATCATACACGAATACACTACACTACACCAAATCAATGAGAAATGACCCCAGGTCCACAGATATTTGAGAACCAACACAGTATGAAACAGTTTGGTCTTAGACTTACAGTATGGCCATGCATGTCAAATGTTTGTGCTGCTTAAGTCTAGGTACAAGAGCCCCCTCTTCAACACAGCGTAGTTTTTGTCGTTGATCTGTTTGACATAGCAGAAGCTGTTGTCATTGGGAATAAGCACACCATATGTGACCTTCACCTTCTCCCCATGGAAGTCGATGGTGTTGAATCTGGTTTCGCAGATCAACCCAGCCTACTCCTTGTCGTCAAGCACGGGAGGAACCATCCAAGCTGGGCAAAACATTGGTGACTGAACTGATGTGTAGCCGTGGCCGCTCACACCAAACTTGATACCACCTGTCGGGAAACATTGGCAAATTGGCTGTCTATTGTCTATTGTGATGTGTTCGGTGATATGATGTTGTGTTGGGAAACAAAACCATGAATATCAACATCAATCATACCGCTGTCGCGAACTTTGAATTAGTCATGAACCATGTAACTCTAACTTGTAACCAGTTGTCTATGCGTAAATGTTTTGAACCCCAGACCGTATGGGACTTCTCCGCCATCCTCTTCAATGGTCACACACAGCGGGATGTTTGTCACCGGTTTCTGTGGGCCCCGAAGTGTGGCAGAACGTGTTGCAGGCCCTGAGACATTCTCGTCCACATATTCACCTGGAACTTGTGGACATGAAGCGACGTAACAAGGAGTGGAATGATTGAGCGGTCCGTGTCCAATGTAGTCTTGACATGATTGAGTGATCATGACTTAAACAACACAGGCCAACAGGAGAGTCGTATCGTATCATTGTCATATCAACATAGCAAACCGTAGGACCAAAAAGCAAAGATACAATCCAAACCCTTTTGTTCATGCGACAGACAATGATGATGACAATGATGACAATGATGATGATGATGATGATGATGATGGTGATGATGATGATGCTGATGATGATGATGAGGATGGTGAGGATGATGAGGATGATGATGAGGATGGTGAGGATGATGAGGATGATGAGGATGATGAGGATGGTGATGGTGATGGTGATGATGACGATGATGATGATGATGACAACGATGATGATGTTGCTGATGATGATGATGGTGATGATGATGGCGATGATACACAAGGAACACTGTCTGACTGATGAGTATGACGGGAAGATAATATAATATTCATGCATTGTGCGCACACTATACCAGACTATGTTGGCTAGGCTTCAATGCTACAGACCGTTCTGAATTTCTACATGCTCATGCTCGTGACAAATACTCTTCTGTCTTCTGGTATTCTTGAGCCTAGTGGCCCACATCACCAAAGAAGATCATCGTCAGATCGGTGACCTTGCAGAACTGAACAGAATCATCCGAAGGGCTTGTCAATATGTTGACATCGTCACCAAGCTCCAAAAGCATCTGGAAGTCCGTGGAACCATCCTTGCCACTCTTCTTGGTCGAAACATCCGCAGGCTCCCCGAGAACATGTATGGTCAGCTTGTCCCAATGCGCAGTGGAGGCACTCCTACCACGGACCAGTGACTAGAGCATACATTACAAGATTACATGTATATCGTCTGTGTGCCTGTGTGACTGTGCGCTGTGTATCTTGGCAAGAGCCATTGTATGGTAAGGTAAACAAAGAACACATGATGCGTGCCCACGTAAAGCTTTTATGTTTATGAAATACTTTGAGTACACAAAATTTACCTAAGGACATCTACAAAGTCAAAAAAAATACATAAACCATCCAACGACATGTCCATTGATTGTTGACCGTGGTTGCTTGTCAGGATAGATGTTGCCTTGATGCTGAACTTGAACAGCCAACCAACTAACCATATATAAACAAAGACACATTAGCGCAGCAGTCCGGCAGTCCTTGCTTGTTGGATCAACTTCGCAGCAATCATCCAACGTAGTTCGAGCATCTGACTCGCCGAAGGCACACTCTTTGAACTCCCAAAGTCAGCAAGCTCGGCCACACTGAAGATGTGATGCGAGGATTGGTCCTCGCCGTCTGGCGCAAGAGATGTAGTTCCACCACTGTCGGCTCCCGTGAGTTTGATGGCTGCAGATGTCATAGGTTTGATCTCAGCTCGGGTCAAAATGGCCTTCAAGTCCAACTTGGCATTGTGAGACAGCATCTCGGTTGCCTCCGTCCACACAGAACAAAACTCTTGCAAACCATTGATGCAGCAAGAGTCCAGGGTCACCAAGTCCCGCTGAATGGTCTTGTCTTTCAAGCTGCTGAAAAGTTGCAACCACGTGTCACTTGAAGCTGAGTTGGCGCACATGTCCACCAAAAGCTGTATCATATAGGTAGCCCTCATCTTGGACAAGGTCACAGCATCACGCGCATCCAGCTGAAGGTGTTTCAGCTCATCGGGAGAAGTCCAACCTGTCAAGGGAACATGCCGCAGACACATATAAATATGTAAGTGAACAGCATCCCTGGGCTACCAGATCCCTAGGAACCCCATCCCTAGGCTACCAGACCCCTAGGAATTCCATCCCTAGGCTACTACGCCATCTAGGAACCCTACAGTAACCCCATCCCTACACTACCCCTAGGAACTGTATCCCTAGGCTATCATACCCCTAGGAACCCCATCCCTAGGCTACCAGGATGATGATGATGATTATGATGATGATGGTGGTGATGATGATGATCATGATGACGACCGGATGTATGTGTACGTGCGTCATCAACCCCTGCCTGCGCTGCACTCTTCCAAGAAGAGATTTGCGAAACAACTCCAAGAATCACCAAATAGATGATGGACTGAACGAGCGACATCGTACATCACATCCTTCATGTCTGGGTCCGGGGTGTGGAACATACATGAAGGTCCGGTGGGCTTTCCCTGATGAGTCTGTGAAGTCGGGGCATTGGCCACATCTGCTCCTGCGGCACGACAAGTGCACGATGTCTGCAGGATGGCTTTCAATTTCCCAAAGGAAGCATGGTCAGACACTGTCAAAGGTGATTCCGTTTGGAGGACTCTGGTAGGCTCATTTGCCATCCACTGGCTCAATGACGAAGACAGCTTCTCGAGTTTCTCAAGCACGGTTGTCGTCTTGTCCACATATGCCGATGCTGGGTCTGAAACCAACTCCTGCAACCGTGTTCGTGTGTGGTCATCTGTCTGTTCATCAGACATCTGTATCAGGTTGGCCATCTTGTGCTTCAACGCCTGGATGCAACGGATGACAGCTGTGGTTGTGTGTGTGTTTCTCCGACCACTAGAGAATGCCAAATCATACAACAATGCAATATCCGAACCAATGTGGTTGATCTTGATTACGAAACTGTTATGGCTGGCCTGTCGGCATGACATGTATAAACAACTATGTGCGTGTGAAACTCTTGGAGACGGTGAGTGCACATGTTAATGATGATCATGATGACTGCTGTTGGTAGACTGCAAACTTGAATGTGAGTTCATAGTCGCCCGAGCCTGGGTTACAACATGCACACCATGCGCTTGCAAAGCAGGACGAAGTAAAGACCACTTGTTGTACTTCTTGGTGTTTTTCTTGGTCGTCACATTCACCTCACCCAAGAACGCAAAACGCAACCCCAAGCGGACAATGCTGGTCTTGGCTTGGTTCACAACAGATTGCTCTAGCACATCGCCAAACTGTGCCTGTAGACATCGCACTGTGTGATTGGCACAAGACACCAGGCAATCCACCCAGAGCTTGTTGCGCACACCATACTGGCAGTCGATAGTCATCTGGTCAAGATCCCGCTCTGGTGGTAGGTTCACATCCAAATCACCCGCTGCTTTTGCTTTGCTCTTGGCTTTGGCCTTTGCCCTAGACTTTGTGGTTGGATTGTTGGCTTTGCGTTTGCGACCACCACCACTCTTTGAGGTGCCTGCCACCACTGAGCCAATCATTGCAGTGAACAAGCGATGAACCAGTTGCTTCTTCTGGAGGTTGTCAAAGATCCAAGATGGTTCGTCTTCTTCACCCAAGTGCGGAACCTGCGCGAAACAGGATTCACACCTTGTCGATGTCTCATGTATGGCGTGTAAACTGTGTGATGAGCGCTCATGCATGAGTCATGCACCTGTGGTCATGCGTGCATAGGTGTGCCTCCTTGTTCTCCTGTAGACCTAACTATACCTTTGTGGTTGTCGTCCAACATATTATAGCATATAGTCGTTAACATGATAACATGAGAACATGCATTAAGTCAAAAAAATATGTTCGTAGATTGTGTGTATACCTGACATAAGACATATGTGCTTTTGTGTTTTACATGTTCGTACTGATTGGCGTTCACTATAACATATATACTGTTTTATTATATATATATGTGTGTGTGTGTAGCTGTACGACTGAAATGAAAGCTTAAACGGTTTGGTAAGTAATGTGGGGTGACATGCGACTGTGATGATGTGCCAGGCTTGTGATTTGTGAAGTATCGATCATGTCAGGTGTCGATAGAAACACAAACACCGACTGGTCTTGACAAGAAACACAAAGGTTCAAACACTCAACCAGCAGCAGGGTCAAGTCTTCCTCTGCAACCCCGTCGTAAAGAGTTTGGACCAATGAAGTTCCGATGTGCTGCATGGACTGGAGGACAATGGTGTTCGAGAGGCGTGGGTTCATGAAGTCCACGCTCATACACATCGATTGCCATAGGTCCTCAAAGAACTGTTCACCACGTTTTGTCACAAACAACTGATGGCATCCACGGGCCGCCTCGAATAGGCGCCATTCACCAAAAACTTCGCCAAATTCAGGATGGGTCTTCACGTAGTTGGCGCCTCAACCGATGGCAGACAGGGTGTCACAGAGGGGCCATTCACTACATTGTTTTTTTTTATTATTGTCAAACAGTTTACCAATAGGTATGTTCCCCAACAACGATCCACCCAAACAAAACCAACATAGGGTTTTTAATCGTCTATAGTCTGGCTTGTGGAAAGAATTAAATGATTTGTAACACCCATCACACATCACATTGGTGATTCAACTGGTGAAGTATATGTTCATTTGGTTCATGGTTCATGAAAGATCATCAACCATCAGGATATCAAGCTATCAAGTTATCAAGTAGTGAAATCTTGATTTATTGGTATAATAACGGAACATGTGATTATATAAACGTATATTCAGCACGCACGATGTGCCAAAATAAATGTTTAACCCATTTCAGCTTGGCGTCATTTGGACTCGTAGTCGGGCACCTTCCACGTCAAACCTTGAGTTTGCTTCCAGGTGTTGAGAGCTATGTCGACCTGGACGGATGTGATAGCAAGGCGGGATGAAAATAATCTTGAGTTCATGGATTGGGATTGGGATTGGAATCTGGGAAATGGTCAAAGTCACAGTCTTGAAAGTATCATTTGAATCCCGTACTTGTCACATATGGGTTAGGTGTCACATGTTCAGTTGAGATACGATGAGATGCCATGACTGTAATCGATGACTGGTCATAACTCTTGACTCATGACCTCTTGAGCTACAACAATTTACAACAATGATAGTTAAACAAAAACTCCATCAGCCAAATGCTCGCATACCCATAGCAGTGCCTGCGGAGCCTGTCTGATAAGCTCCAAGAAGTTGGTGCTGGCGCCATGGTGAAACTGGTTGTGAAGCGTCGTGAGGTAACGGCATATGTTGCCGGGCGTTCGTGAGGAGAGAATGCGAGCTTCAATGCCTTTACGGCATGTGGTCAGCAAGTTTTCGTTCTCGCTGTCCTCAGTGATGGCTTGATAAAAGGCCTCAATTAGAGACGCACAACTCAGGAGAAGATGTGGGCCTTTGCGGCCATCCTGCACCTCCTCCGGCGCCACTGCCCACATTTCACCACGGACCGATTCCACGATCCCCCTGGCCTTCACCGAACGCACATACGCTTGCTTTACACCCGCTTGGTTGCGAGGGTTGTAGATCATGTGTCTTCCCAAGTTCTTGGGTTTCTCCGAAAAGGGAATGTTCGGGTTGTTGTCGGTACCGTCTTGAAAGAAACGCAAGGTTTTCTTCCCTTCCCCAACCTGAAAGGCCGGGTCAGGTGATGCCATCCACACAGGATATGAATATGAATATGGTGGGCAACATCTTCCTGGAAGTGAACTGTTGAATCATGTTTTGTTTTCGAATATGATTGAATTTCATCTCAACATGATTGAACATGTAGAATCAAAAATCGCTAGGCATACCCATTGACCATGTCAAACCCGCCAGTGATTGTGAATGTGCCTAAATATCATTCAGATCAACAGTAGGTAAGTAGAGTCATGGTGGGCGAAATCATTTGAACACTGAACAGCAATACAAGATCACAATATTACAAGATTACTTGGTGGTTTGTTGTTTTGAGTTTTCACTGTGGCCTGGTACAGTTCAAAGAGCTTGTCAAGGAGAACACGCCCCTTCACATCACCCGTGAACAACTGATCAACGGTCACGTCCTTGTCCCAAATGTTGACACCATCACGTAGTGTCACCGATTGGGTGCCGGAACTTACGGCCATTGCCCCAATGGCAGCGATTGGGTGATTGGCCAACGACAAAGAGAGAAGCAATTGTTCGAGGACACACCCCAAAAATAGATAGCCAAAATAGCTTGCAGTAAGTTGGATACTGTTATGTACTTATGTACGCATAACATGATCAGAAATAGAAACTATTATTTCTGGTATTGGTGGCTGCTAGTTACCCTACGCAAACGAACCCCATAGAGTTAAGGCTGATGATCACCACGAACCCTTATAGAAAAACACAAAGAACCCTTGGCATCGTTGATGCATCAAATGAAAAATCTTGCAACTCAAATGACCTGCAACTGTGAAAAATTGAACGAAACTCCTGATCTCACTCGCTCCTTTTCTTACACCAGTGACAACGGGCTGTGCAAGTATGAAACGTCGACCTGTCGCTCCAAAGTTGTTGCCACCAGATCCAGCAATCAAATAAATCGCTGGCAAGAAAAACTTTCAAGTGGTGCTTCCGATTTGTATCTGCAATTCAGTGTAAGGATCCCCGGTCAAGAAGGGGGAGTTTGGGACCAAGAGTTTTCGTCTGAGTTTGCGTCCAGTGGCAGTACAGAGAGTGAAACCATCAATCATGCCGTGGAGAGCCAACACTCTGACTAAATTTGCTGTAGGGAAATCTGACGATGCTACCAGTGACTCTGACCGGGGTTTGGAACATGTTGGCCTGGAACCCAGTGCTGTGAAACCTGGACAGTTGCACGGAGCTGGAGCCTCAGAGGATATCCTTTTTGGAGTTTTTGCGGAAGACGTGCATGAGACAGGGCGCAATGAGTTTCAATGGGAGGAGCCTGGCCTTGTTAAGGGTCGATGCTCGCCGAGACAAGGAGCTTTGGACCTCAAGGCAAAACTGGTGCCGAGGGGTCCCACACTCAATGAGGCAAGTTTTGAACAGCACTTGTCTCATGCATTTCTCAGCACCAGAGGACAGGTTAAGGTTGTCATGCCATGGGAAAAAGGAGTCTTCAAAAAGATCTTCAAGAAACAACCAGAAGATCAGTTGCAGAACCTTTTCAAGCAGCCTCGTCACTGGGTGGGGCTGGATGCAGTGCCTGAAGTGGAAACGAGTGAAGAGCTGTCGTCGGCTACTGGCAGTCGGCACCAACTGGTCGGGGCCTTTTATGAGCATGCATTGTCATCAGTTTCTGACCAGTCCTTCTTGCAACAGCGTCAAAGCATTTTGGAAACTGCGGTAGAGAAATGGTTCTGCATCATCAGAGTCAACATGCTTGCCTCTTCAATTGGGCATGACATCATTGGTTTGGGCAACATGGAGGAGCAGAGAAAAGGTGCATTTCAAATCATAGAAGCGGTGATAGGTGTCAGATCCAGAACCACTGCAATCACAAGGGCCAACGCCTTGCTCAAGTTCTTGCGGTGGAGAGCGGACAACTCAGACAGTGATGGAAAAGATTTTTCAGAAACAGAGGCATGGACCTATTTGATTCATCTGAGAGAAAGCAGCGCTGCGCCCACAAGGGCTACAAGTTTTCTGTCGGCTTGTGCCTATGCGTTGCATGTGTTCGGTTTCTTGGGACTGGAAGCCATCTGCTCTAGCAGGAGGCTCAAAGGTTTGGCGGAGTTGATGCATTCTGCAAAAGCCCCTCTGAAACAGGCCCTGGTTTTGACAGTTGGCCAAGTGATGTTCCTTCATGACAAGCTGGCTGAACAATCATGCAACCATGTGGATAGAGCGATAGTGGCATATTTGTTGATTGCCCTTTATGGCCGCTGTCGCCATAGTGATTTGCAGAATGTCGAGGATGTTATTCTTGACTTTGGCCCTGAGGGTGGGTTCATGGAAATAACAACCAAAACCCACAAGACAGCACGAACGGTGGCGCAGAAAACCAGGTTGCTGCCCATAGTGATCCCGGCGGTTGGCATCAATGGCAGCGAATGGATTTCGGAGGCGAAAAGTGCCCTGGAAGAGTATGGCCTGAAGTTGGAAGGCCACATTGGAGGCCCGTTGTTCAGACCCCCAGGGTCATCGGGTGAGCCCCATTGCAAGAGAGGAATCACCTCGGCAGAGGTCACCCGCTTCCTGCGCCTCATGCTTGAGGATGAGGCATCGATCCAGAAGGATACAAGGGTGTCATCTCACTCGTTGAAAGCCACGGTCTTGTCGTGGTGTTCCAAGGCTTGCATGGAAGCTTCAGACAGAGCTGTCTTGGGAAGACACACCAGCGCTTATGGAGAGTCGAGTGCAGTCTACGCTCGAGACCTTGCAATTGGTGCTGTGTCCAGGTTGCAGGAGGTGCTGAAGAAGATCCATGGAGGAGAGCTTTGCCCTGATGCAGCCAGGTCAGGGTATTTCCTGTTGCAGGCCCAGACATGTGAGGTCGAATTGCCGCTTGAGAGAGAGGTGGTCAAAGTTGAAGATGAACAGACTGAGGAGGAGCAGGCAATTGCAGCTCCCGACAAGGAACAAGTGCCTGATGAAGAACAATTTGATGGCTCTTCTGACAGTTCGGAGTCAATGGAAGGCTCGGATTCAGGAGATGAGGTGGTGGAGCCCACCCCCAAGTGTTTTAGACACTTTGCCGTTGGTCCTCTCTCAGGCAGATTTGTGATGCACGATGTTTCGAAGCTGGTCCATTATGCAGACCCAAGTTTTGTGGACGGTCGAGGGGCCAGGATGATTTCATGTGGCAGATCGTTGAACCAGAACTATAAATACATCACTCAATTTGACTCAGTTGATGTATGCAAAAGATGCAAAAGCAACGCTGTCAAAGACGGCGCATTACCGAAAGCACTTGCGTAAGGAGAAAAGGTCGCACGGCAGGGTCTAGTGGTACTAGCTGCATGGCAGTTAGGAACATGTTGTGACCTTGTCCAAGATGTGCAAGGCAAGTGCTTGGGAGGATCTTTAATTTCTTTTGGAACTTGGGTTGCGTGGCACCCTGTCAATGGCATGCTTTGGAGCGTGGCTCATAAGCACTGCGTGGGAAATCATGAAAGCACGGCCTTTGGATTGTTTTAACCTCATGTGATGCATGATCATAATAGTCGAGTTACAGTGCCAATATTGAACTGTCCAATTCAACGAACTGGAGGGCAGGCAACAAGGCAGGAAGTCTATCAGGTCATTCCACAGCATGCTGTTGCATCATTTTGGAAAAAACAGTGTTTTCTAGGAGGGATTATAGTCGCGTCGACGCATTGGCAATGGCAAGTTTACTGGATTCAGAAGCTCAGTTTGTTCAACGCACCATTGATTTGAGGCTGTCAGATGAACTGAAGAGAAGCTTGAGTAGAGCTGGTTTGCAAACATTTGGAACGTTTGCCTATGCACATGGGCAGCCTGGACAGAACATTGCGGATGAAAGCTTTGAAGCATGGGTTACAAATCAACTGATGACGGGAGCCACAATAGCAGATATTGCGGGTGCCAAACGTCTCCTATTTGAGAGTCAAACCATGGTCTTAGCATCCTTACAGGATCAGGTCAATGCTACTGACCCCTCCTCCATCAAGAAGGTGCCGGTGGCTGAGCGTGAAACCAAAATGCGAGCGATCAAGAACAGGCTAACCGGCCTCCTTATAGAAGGGCCACTTGAACCCGGTCATGCACTCCTTGACACTACGGCAAGTATGATGCAGCTCAATGAAATCAAATACATTCCTCCTGAAAAATGCATAGCGAGGACCCATGAAGTTTTGAATCAAAAGTCGGCAACAAAACAGTTGGATATCTCAGCAGAGAGTTTGATTGTGAAGGAAAAGCAGGATACCCCCGACATGACAGTCACTTCAGCACTTCAAGTGCAAGAAGCTTTTCAGCGTCGCGGCATAGCGCTGGTGTTCGCCGACCTCATCACCCATGAGAGCTACACCAGGTACCTTATCACTCTTTTTGGACATTTGCATAGGGACCCACCTGCGGGATATGCCAGGACCAATGTGAGCCAGCTTGTGAATGCTGACAAATCTGTATGGCAGATGTTAATGGAGGAGGGTGTACGGCCCAAAAGGGATGAGACGGGGGTGCTTGCTTTGGATTCAAAGCTGTTGGAGAGTCTCCAGAGCTATCGTGTGTCCTTTTCCTTGCTGCCGATGATTGCCAAGAAAGACAGCACTCCGAGCCCATCCAAGACAGCCAAACCTTCTGTGAGCCATGGTGGAAAGGGTGCAAACTTGTCCGTGCAGAAACCCTGGATCAAGTCGAAAGGTGGCAAAAAAGGTGGCAAGGGAAAAGTTCGAGTGCCAAACCACATTTTCAAATTGGGTGGCACTGCGTCAAACCCAGCTGAAGAAGCGATTTGTTTTGGATTCAATAGCAGTTCAGGATGTTCAGAAGCAGCCGATGGAGCAAAGTGCAGACGTGGCCTCCACATCTGTGCAAAGTGCTATGGAATGCATGGAATCCAAAAGCACGAGTCCACTTGACTCAATGAGCAGCAGGCCGACGGTGAAATCCTTGCAAGTAATCCATCGAACCGATGTGTCAAGGGCCCAGACGTTTTTTCCAGTAACAATTTTTCAGTTTCAGTTGCTTCCAGTGATTCATGCAGAAAGCGTGTTGAAGATGGCAACTTAATTCAGCAGAGAACCAATCACACTTTAGCGATGACTGTTAGTGATGTTGGTGCCAGTTTTGATCACATTTGTGCAAACCCAACCAGCAGCAATGATTCAGCCTGCATAGCCGAAACCCAAGCGCATCGAGAAGAGCCTTCAGTTGGGAACCCAGCAGACTTGGATGGTGTAGTAAACCAAAACCTGTGTTCCGATGTCAATTCAATGCAAACTTCAGTTACAGATGGCTTTGCATTTAATGAGGAGCAGTTGACATGTCCAGTTGTTATTGAAATTTTTTGTGGCAGTGCCAGACTTACAGCCAGCCTCAAAGAGGTTGGGATAAAGGACGCATTTGGAGTAGATCACAAGCTTGACAAAGCTGTTGCAACGGCGAAACGTTTGGACCTTACTGTGGAGTCAGAGCAACGAGTTCTTTTGCAGTGGTTGGAATCACCGTTGGTTGTTGGAATTTTTCTGGCGCCTCCTTGCGGCACCTGTTCACTGGCTAGAAACATCAAGTTGCGTGATGCTACAGGGAAAATCATACCCGGCCCCAAGCCTCTGAGATCAGCTGAATGGCCGGAAGGTTTACCGGGTTTGGGGCCACGTGACAGAGAGAGAGTGTCAGCTGCAAACAAACTTTATGACTTTTTGGCGACACTGGTGGATTTAGCACATGAAAAAGGTTTGTTGGTTGTGGTGGAAAACCCTAGATCTTCTCTCTTTTGGCTTACGAGATTTTGGAAGAAAATCAGGGCGCCCTTACAATATTCGGCGCATCAGGCATGCGCTTACGGTGGAGAGAGACCCAAGTGGACGGTTTTGGCTTGGAATCATCCAGCTTTTTCCTCTATTTCCCTTTGCTGTCCAGGTGAATCAGATGTACACAGCCACAAACCTTGGGGCCTGGTACAATCAGAGTCAGGTTTTCATTTTTCTACAAGTGAAGAGACGGCGTACCCCAGAGGACTGGCTCATGCCATTGCGAGAGTGTTTGCATCCATTTTGTCAATGCATGGGTGGAAACCTCCTCTTGAACAAATGCAAGAACAGCCCGATGTGTCCTTGCGCTCCATGAGAGCCATTGCAACCGCGCAGCCAAAGGCATCAAAAATGCCGCCAATAGTCAGAGAGCACAAAAACGTGGTCTTGATCACGGGGCCTTTTACTGCACTTGCAACAGCACCAGTAGAACGCATGCAGAGGTTGAAACAAAGTTGGACTATTCCACCATCCTGTCAAGCAAATGTTGATCATTTACCTCCTGGTGCCCAGCTGTTGCGTACCACGCCATTGCGGTCAAATGGGGGTTTGTTACAGACCAAGCAGCCAGGAGTTGGTGTCTTCGAGCAAGCGTGGGGCATTCCATTTAGTCCAGATGAATTTATACAGGAAGCATTGGAGCGAGGGCATCCCAAATCTTTTTCTAGGCTGGTACCCCGAGTGTTACAAACTGCCATTGAGAACAACTTTGGCAAAGACGGATTGCACTCCTTACCTTTAAGTAGGATCCAATGGTTTGCAAAATGGACCGAAAGAGCCAAACAGCTTCAGCAGCGAGACATGGAGATCAAGAATGCACTTCCGGACCATGCAGCCAAGATTCTGGAAGCAAAACGTTTGGCCTTGTTTAAGGAAATTTTGGAAGAGCTTGAGTATCCCGATTTGGGTGCGTTTGATGAGCTGGTTGACGGAACTGACCTTGTGGGTGAAGTGAAGCCTTTTGGAATTTTTGAAAAATCATTCAAACCGGCGGAGAGAACAGTGCAGCAGTTGAGAGAAGCAAGCAAATCAGAACGAATGCTCAATTTCTTCAAGTGCTCTTCATCAGGGGACAAGGAAATCGATGACATTGTTTACAGAAAAACGTTGGAGGAAGTTGAGTTCGGTTGGGCCACAGGGCCTTTGCGGTTGGAAGATTTGCCGGTAGACGCTGTGATCAGCAGAAGATTCGGCCTTCGACAGCCAGGCAAGATCAGACTCATAGATGATCTCAGTGCTAGCGGAATTAACCAAACGGTGCAAACAGCGGAATCACCCAAACCACATTCTGCAGATTTCATTGCAGCCATGCTTTTGGCAGTGCTAAAAGTTAGCAAGGTTCAAAGCTGATGGGAAGGTCTTTTGATTTAAAAAGCGCTTATAAGCAACTCGCTATCTCACCAAACTCTTTGTCATTTGCGTTCGTAGCAGTCTACAACCCTGACAAAGCCAGAGCAGAGGTGTATCAATTGCTTGCAGCACCCTTCGGTGCAACCAGAAGTGTGTATTC
>CAMXCT020004832.1:15000-28425 GCA_947184155.2 Cladocopium goreaui | reverse complement strand
TACTACTACTACTACTACTACTACTACATACTACTACTACATACTACTACTACATACTACTACTACTACTACCACCTACTACTACTACTACTACAAACTACTACTACAAACTACTACTACAAACTACTACTACTACTACTACTATAAACTACTACTACTATAAACTACTACTACTATAAACTACTACTACTATAAACTACTACTACTACTACTATAAACTACTACTACTACTACTACTAACTACTACTACTACTGCTACTACTACTTCTACTGCTACTACTACTACTACATACTACTACCACATACTACTACTACATACTACTACTACATACTACTACTACATACTACTACTACATACTACTACTACATACTACTACTACATACTACTACTACATACTACTACTACATACTACTACTACATACTACTACTACATACTACTACTACATACTACATATACATACTACTACTACTACTACAACTACTACTACTACTACTACCACCTACTACTACTACTACAACTACTACTACAAACTACTACTACAAACTACTACTACTACTACTACCACTACTACTACTACTACTACTACTACTACTACTACTACTACTACTACTACTACTACTAACTACTACTACAAACTACTACTACTACTACAAACTACTACTACTACAAACTACTACTACAAACTACTACTACAAACTACTACTACAAACTACTACTACAAACTACTACTACAAACTACTACTACAAACTACTACTACAAACTACTACTACAAACTACTACTACAAACTACTACTACAAACTACTACTACTACTACTACTACTACATACTACTACTACTACTACTACTGCTACTACTGCTACTACTGCTACTACTACTACTCCTACTACTACTAGTACTACTACTAGTACTAATACTAGTACTACTACTAGTACTACTACTACTACTACTACTACTACTACTAGTACTAGTACTAGTACTACTACTACTAGTACTAGTACTAGTACTAGTACTACTACTACTACTACTACTTCTACTACTTCTACTACTACTACTGCTTCTGCTACGACGACGACGACTACTACTACTACTACTACCACTACCTCCTTTTTTGTAACGTGACTACTATTATCCCTCGTGAAGTTGGATAATGTGGATTTGAGCTGCTCCGATCTGTCCAAAAATTTTACTATTTGATGATGGCTGAAGACCCCACCAGCATTTGTTTTACTGTGGGGGAAAGGAGTGTTACTCTGTGTGTGTTCGAGTTTGTGGGAGTCATGACAGGCACGGGATGGTCAACATCTCATGCAGTGAGGTAACATGTTGATTTTTTGGAGCCGGGTATGCGCTCTGTTCTGGCCCAAAGGTCAGCAGGATGGCCGAGGAATGCATGGTTTGCATGGGCGCGACGCAAGGGAGGTGGAAAAGCCACTGTCGTCGCGCCATTTGCAAAACTTGCTGCCGGCGCATCCTGTGCGAAAGACCGGAAGGGGCACAGACAAAGTTCTCCTGGTCTAAGGAAAGGATCCCCGGCTTTCCTGGCCGAAGGGCCAGGCGGCGCGTCGCAGTTTCGCTGGAGGACCTTGTGGCCACCGCGTGGCAGCACGCACAGTAGCTTGACGCATCTCAAATACCTGCAGCATGCCAAAAACACCATCGCCAATGGGTATTGGGTTTGTTCTTACAGTAATCATGAAAGGTAGCGGCAGCTACCTGAGTTCTCCGTGCTTCAGCACAATCATAGGGGGTATTTGGGGGCTAGTCCGGGCAAAACGTAGAATTCCAGGCGTTATGTATTAGATTTCAATTATAAGGGGGGGCAACATGGTCATGGGCTCAATTCCCGCGGGTGACGCGGTCACAGGGTCATGCATTGTGGAATCTTTCCGCGGCAAAGCATTTTGAGGCTGCAAGGATGATCATGGAAGAAAAAGGTGTTATAAATAAACTTTTCTTTTGTCTTGGAAACTTAGACCATATGAGGTAGACAAATTATATCCTCTTTCTTCCGCATCCAGTAAATTCCAAAACCTAAGCTACTGCAAAGGAACGAAGCATGTACACCTTATGTGTGCACACTATCAGATGGTACCGTCCTCAGCCCCCGCCTGTGCCGGCGAGTAAATGGTTTCCGACGCACGAAGAGGACGAAGATAAAAAAGAGAACGGGAGGTTGCGGGAGTGTGTTCCTTTCTTGTTTTTACACTAAATTGCTGATGCTAATTCTTTTTAAACAGCAGCATGCCTAATGCCTTTGTCAAAAAATCAGTGCCACCAGCCAAAAAATCAGAAAAAACTAAAGATAGTCAGTGGGGGGCGCGGTCATGGGGTCATGTATTGTGAAATCCGACCGCATCAAAGCATTTTGAGGCTGCAAGGCAGAGGGGTCAGAGTACAACTCATAATTTTTCCGCCTGCACTGCACTACCTTTCGCCCGCCTCTGCTTGCTCTCAAGTGCTGGATGCGGCACCGCATGTCAGCAATGTCGGATTTGGTTCCCTTCGTTGTGTTGGGCATGTTGGATCCCTGCTGTGAGTTCAAGTTAGAACATTTTTTCCATTGTTTTTGTTGTCGTCTTAAAGGTGTAGGTTCAGATCGTTTTTTGTTTTCATCTTCAAGTCAGCTCATTTCTGCATTTTTTTGGTTTTAGTTGGTTTTCGCGATCTCACTTGAAAAAATCCGGCAACATACTGGGCCTTCCAAGGCTCCAAGGCTGTGAGCCTGGGACTGATGGCCGGAATCAGATGGATTTAGAGAAGGAAAAAATGAGCGTTCATGCCTGACCAAATATAGGAAACGCTGCGAGATGAAAAAATAATTCAGTTTCGACCTGAACTAATGAAGTTTCAGAAGGGAAAAATGAACTAATCTCATGGCCCACGTTTTTCCCATTGTTTGTTTTATCACTTTTTCATTCTGCAAATGCGGCCGGCATGAAAGTTCACTTTTTGGCACATAGCAAATCCAGAGACATCAGAAATGATGCTTTTCAATTTCGCAAGTTTGGCAAAATTGTAAGTTCATGTCTTTGTATTTTCGATTTTTTTCAAATTTGACAATCTGGTCAATTTGGAAATATTTATTTTTCAAAATACCAAGTTCCAAGCAACCATTTTTCCAAAATGTGCGTTCGAGTTTGTGGGAGTCATGACAGGCACAGGATGGTCAACATCTCATGCAGTGAGGTAACATGTTGATTTTTTGGAGCCGGGTATGCGCTCTGTTCTGGCCCAAAGGTCAGCAGGATGGCCGAGGAATGCATGGTTTGCATGGGCGCGACGCAAGGGAGGTGGAAAAGCCACTGTCGTCGCGCCATTTGCAAAACTTGCTGCCGGCGCATCCTGTGCGAAAGACCGGAAGGGGCACAGACAAAGTTCTCCTGGTCTAAGGAAAGGATCCCCGGCTTTCCTGGCCGAAGGGCCAGGCGGCGCGTCGCAGTTTCGCTGGAGGACCTTGTGGCCACCGCGTGGCAGCACGCACAGTAGCTTCACGCATCTCAAATAAATGCAGCATGCCAAAAACACCATCGCCAATGGGTATTGGGTTTGTTCTTACAGTAATCATGAAAGGTAGCGGCAGCTACCTGAGTTCTCCGTGCTTCAGCACAATCATAGGGGGTATTGGGGGGCTAGTCCGGGCAAAACGTAGAATTCTAGGCGTTATATATTAGATTTCAATTATAAGGGGGGGCAACATGGTCATGGGCTCAATTCCCGCGGGTGACGCGGTCACAGGGTCATGCATTGTGGAATCTTTCCGCGGCAAAGCATTTTGAGGCTGCAAGGATGATCATGGAAGAAAAAGGTGTTATAAATAAACTTTTCTTTTGTCTTGGAAACTTAGACCATATGAGGTAGACAAATTATATCCTCTTTCTTCCGCATCCAGTAAATTCCAAAACCTAAGCTACAACACTCCTACTGCAAAGGAACGAAGCATGTACACCTTATGTGTGCACACTATCAGATGGTACCGTCCTCAGCCCCCGCCTGTGCCGGCGAGTAAATTGTTTCCGACGCACGAAGAGGACGAAGATGAAAAAGAGAACGGGAGGTTGCGGGAGTGTGTTCCTTTCTTGTTTTTACACTAAATTGCTGATGCTAATTCTTTTTAAACAGCAGCATGCCTAATGCCTTTGTCAAAAAATCAGTGCCACCAGCCAAAAAATCAGAAAAAACTAAAGATAGTCAGTGGGGGGCGCGGTCATGGGGTCATGTATTGTGAAATCCGACCGCATCAAAGCATTTTGAGGCTGCAAGGCAGAGGGGTCAGAGTACAACTCATAATTTTTCCGCCTGCACTGCACTACCTTTCGCCCGCCTCTGCTTGCTCTCAAGTGCTGGATGCGGCACCGCATGTCAGCAATGTCGGATTTGGTTCCCTTCGTTGTGTTGGGCATGTTGGATCCCTGCTGTGAGTTCAAGTTAGAACATTTTTTCCATTGTTTTTGTTGTCGTCTTAAAGGTGTAGGTTCAGATCGTTTTTTGTTTTCATCTTCAAGTCAGCTCATTTCTGCATTTTTTTGAGTTTAGTTGGTTTTCGCGATCTCACTTGAAAAAATCCGGCAACATACTGGGCCTTCCAAGGCTCCAAGGCTGTGAGCCTGGGACTGATGGCCGGAATCAGATGGATTTAGAGAACGAAAAAATGAGCGTTCATGCCTGACCAAATATAGGAAACGCTGCGAGATGAAAAAATAATTCAGTTTCGACCTGAACTAATGAAGTTTCAGAAGGGAAAAATGAACTAAACTCATGGCCCACGTTTTTCCCATTGTTTGTTTTATCACGTTTTCATTTTGCAAATGCGGCCGGCATGAAAGTTCACTCTTTGGCAGATGGCAAATCAGAGATATCAGAAATGATGCTTTTCAATTTCGCAAGTTTGGCAAGTTTGTAAGTTCATTATTTTTTTGTGTTTTCGATTTTTTTCAAATCTGACAATCTGGCCAAATTGGAAATATTCACTTTTCAAAATACCAAGGCTCCAAACAACCATTTTCCTAAATGATAGCCAAAAAACAGAGCAAAAAGAACCAGAAAAAATGAAAACAAAATGAATTTTCATAACGAAACAAAAACCAAAATTGAATGAACAAAAAGTGTTTTGCAATAAATCAGAACCAAACCGATGCAAGAATTTGCAAGTTTGGCTAGTGAAGTCGTAGTCCATTGTGGCTAGCATAGTGGGCGCAGAGCTGGGTGTTCAATTCTCAGTATGTTCAGTTTTTCCCTTTGACGGGCGTTGCCCCCAGACAGTTTCAAAGTCAAAGTCCAGCACAACTGGATTCGGAGATATTTTTTGGGGTGTTTTAGGGATATATTTGATGTATATATGTTTTTTAATTCATATGTATATATATATTTACATATACAAGAAAAAAGGGGTGATGGCAGACCATAACATAAGGATACGTAGAATTTGTGGACGTTCAAAAACGTTTCGTTAGGAAATCAACTGGATGGACAAGGGAAACCGACGAACACAATGGCGATATGACTGTGATGGGACACAACATGACACAACCAACAAATACCAACAATATTTGCGATAAATGGTTTTTTACCACGAGACTTACTGGCAGTCTAAGTGGATCGATATATTTAAAGGTGGATTAAAGGCAGCAATAATGGGAATTTCATGGGGATACAATCGAAATCCGAGGAGAAGAAGTAGCCAAAATGAGGAGAAACTGGGACGATTGTGCATTTGGCTAAGCGTCACTGAGATTAATCCATCGCAAATTGACCATTCCTGTTCAAAATGTTGTTATTTCTGTTCATCTCAATACTCATTGCGATACCACGTGCCTTTTTGCTTGGAAGGGAAGTGTCACGATCAATGCACAACATATTTACAGACGAGAAAACAAGCAGTTATCAATAGTCCTCCACTCTCTCAATGGTGCTTGCCGCAACTGCTACCACAGGAGCCGGCTCTCAGAAGTGATCAAGACCAAATTGGTTCTCCAGAATGAAGTCGCTGCAGCCCGTCAGCGGGAGAACCAACTGCGGGAGGATTTGCGATTGAAGATGGAAGCAAAGGAAACATCACAATTCCCCAGGAGTTGTTTGCAGTTCGACATGACTGCGGAGGACGGGTCAAGGAAAAGATGGGGTGAATCGTATCCACGTGATGATTGATGATTGATATTGATATGATTATTGATGGCATTGCAAACTGCTGCTTCGAAACGTGGAAACAGATGGAGCGACACATTGTCCAGGAGCCAGGTATAGAGAAACGACTTGACAGCGATGATGACGCTTCAGGACTGATGAATTTGGGGGTCCAAAACTGTTACGTTAAAGCCCCATTCCCATGTTTTTTTTTCGAAAAAAAAATCATTTAACCAAATTGAAATGGCCTGAGCTACTGAGCTATCTCAGCTCTCGTTTGTGGACAAGCACCTATCATTCATGTTCATGGTTTTGCACCATTAATTTCCTGTAGATCCTGATATTTGGCTTTCAGAATCGACCTCGTGATGTTACAGGAGCTGAAGCTGATGAATTCGATTTGGAGTTTACTTATGAGGATGCCACAGACCTTGCTTCCTACTTCCCCATTGCGCGTGTCGCAAGTATGGGGACCCTTGGTTTCACATGTTTCACATGTTTGACGTTTAGCCTTGGTGTACAACGGGATTTGGGAAGTGAGACTTGGACACTTTCAATCGTTAGTTGAATTGGTTGAATAGGATTAAACTATGAAAAGTTCAGTGGCACTATCCCAATAGTTTCTCCCAAGCAGTGACTGCCACATCACGAAACAACCGAGCGGCACCACCATGTCAGGGGCTCATTCCCGCCTTATCGGCTGCCAAGGAAGCGACCCTCCAACAAAGTGCAGCCAGAGATGACAACAGCGGAATTCGATAGCATCATGGGCGAGTCTTGGGAATGAAGTGGGCATCATAATGGGATGTGATGGGATATGGGATGGGTCATGCCGCGGTCACTCATGATAAAAAAATGGCATGATCAATGATCACAACCATCCATGATGATCATCCATTTTCATTGGCTATTTTGATGTGAATGCTAGGGTAGCAGGCATTGAATCCATAGCCACAAAGTGGCGATCAAACCATCATTTTGGTTTTTTGTTGAATCATCCACAACAACCTGCTGTTAGTTTTGCCGTCACCACCAGCTTTGCTCGTGGCGCTTGAGGAGTTGCAAGAGGTCGTTCTGGAGTTGCAGGGTGAAAAGAAAAACCCATCTCCAGTCCCCAAGGACAGCTGTCCACGTCGGGAGATTCCGAGGAGTTGGAAGGTCAGCAATATCTTCAGATGGAAAGGAGTTGGGTCGACATTCCCGGAATTGGAAATTCTGCAAAGGTTTTTGAGTTGTAACTCTAGAATGTCATTGCAACAGAAAGCATGCCAGGAAAGAAAACACATATTACTTCATATATGATTTTCTATGAAAACAAGGTACCCCCAAATTCACTGGTTAATCATCATTGTCCCTATCTACAATGCAATTTGGTTCCAGGCATACCCATATTGATTCATATTGCTGTCTAGTTTCTGGTATATTCTCAGGGAAAGCGTGGGAAACCATATGGCTTGTGCCAGCAGCGCTTGAGCAGGAAACCGCTGAGAAGCCAAGGATGGACGAGCAAGAATTCCAGAAGATCCTTCTTTTGGAAAGTTGTGTGTGTGAAAATGGGATATGTTCCATTATTCTGGGTAAATTTCATCACACCTCACTACGACCGAGCCCTGGAATCATGGTTAGTAAGGGAAATCATCCCTAAATGGCCTTAATTCAGGTGGATGAATTATTATAATTTACCCAGATTATTGGATTGAATGGAATAGTCATGATTATAATGGGCATTGGACGATGGCTGGGGATGTTTTTGGGTACATTACTCGTATAACCAACTATGTCCAGTTTGGGGTGTTTGCGGTTGGGCCCCCAATTCATGGCATGGTGTTTAGGGGGTTATGATGAAAAGCCTTTGGAATTGGGGATATTGGGGGGGTACCCACCATCAGACAACCTAGGTGTTGCAGTTCTCTGTGTGTGTTGTTTTCGCTTCCTTTATTCTTGCCCTCAACTCTGAATACTTTAGTCCCGGCAGGTTTTAACATGCCTTGAATTCAATGTGGCTGAATCAAGGGACCTAAATATATCCAGTAACATCCAGTAACCCAATTTTTTTTGAGTTTCCAATTCATGGGAGATCTCCAAAACCACAGCTTTCAAATGGTTTCAATACTAAAATGATCGACTTTTGGATGATTTGGGGGTTCCCTATTTTAGGAAAGCCCAGCAACGATCGCAAGGATCCTTGGCGAACTGGAACAAGCCGCGAAAGAATTATCCTTGGGCGGCATCCAGGAGAGATCAGCGGGTGGGTTTCTCATGGTTTCTACAAAAACATGGTATAGACCCAAATAAATCCAAATCATCTATCCATGTTTGATGGGACAAATGATGATGAACCACTGGATATTGGCTGTTTTCCTAACATGTTCAGAAGATTTCTGGGACAACGATCCCTTCTGCAGGAGCCATCGAAATCATCGAATGCTAATGTTTCGGAGCAACCAAAAGCTCCAGAAAAGAAGGAACCTGAGCCTCAAGGTGCCAGAAACGTGATCCTTGGGGACGATTTGACGCGTTTATGCCTATAAAAGAACGAAGAGATATACTAAAGCTGATTGGTGGTTTGGATTGTTTTTTATTTTTCCATATATTGGGAATCATGATCCCAACTGGCTAACCAATAATTTTTCGGGGTGGCGAAAAAAACCACCAACCAGAAAGCAAAAATGGAGTTTTAGATAGTTTTAGTATCTTCACTTCATATATTGCAAACTTCCGTCATCAACCCGTCATCAATCCTCCAAACATCAAAACCTCTGTGGTTGGAGGCGCCCCCGAAGTGGTGACGCCGGCGGAACAAGAGGAGCCTCCGGAGCCTCCGGAGGAGCGGCCTGTGCCGGTGGTCTCTGGCCTGGCGTTGCTTTCTCCGTGCCTTGGAATGGGGATAGGATGGATCATGATGGATCTCATGGAAAAATGTTGAGTAATTATGACAAGTATCATAAGTATCTGGGTAAATTATAGGTATCTCAATCTTGGATGGATCATCCCCAAATGGCCTTAATTCGGGTTAGTGAAATATTATAATTTACCCAGAAGTATGGATAAATTATAGGTATCTCATGGATGTTTGGGGATGCAATTGTAGCTACATGAATCAGGTATGATGACATGTTTAAGGTTAACCATGATGGCTAAAGAATGGGTATAGAATGGAGATTTTGTTGGGGATGTTGTATTGATGCTGGATTAGTCGAAGAATCAACTGCCAACTGGATACTGGGAGCAACCTCCAAAGGGTGGAGAAACAAGTTACGAAAAGACTGGTCGATTGTTGATCTAACTTTTGGGGTAAACACCATATTCTTATCTTCGTCAAACTTGAATATGTCAATATCGTAATATGGGATGGTCAAACAATCAAATCGGTGATCCATAGTGTCAGATAGAGATGGACAGAAATTTGCAGTGTTTGCCGCCACAGCAAAGCGCCATAGAGTAGCTTGATTCTATGGATATCCTATGAACATGATGAACATGAGATCCCAAAATGAATATTCCATGATATTCCAATCCCAAGCCAAGGTATGCTAGCTTCTACAAGTACGCGCATCTGTCTCGCTGACGTCACACAACCGTGAAAAAAATCAGCTGCGCTGATCTGAAGCTAGATTTGTCCATTAACGGTAGCTATTGATACCCTCTGGTAATTTAACATAACTATGGAAAATCACCATTTAGTTCGTGATTTGTCCCATTGATAGCATGGTGGATCTTTCCATAGTTTTTTGGGATGTTTACCAGGCCGGGTTCGTTGCAAAGATCTGGTTCTCAATGCCTATCAGTAGCATTAATTGGATGAAAACCCAACAGCTGATGCAGGATGCGCCGCATGGTATTAATCTTGTCAGGGCAAAGATCAGAGATCGTGGATATATCAAATATACTTCTGGATCTGTTCAAGTGGGATATGATGATCTTAGAACAAAAAACTATGGATCTGTTGAATCATCATGAGTTTTCATCTTGGATCACTGGATTCCATAGATTCCATAGATTCCATAGATCTTAAATCAGCAGGTCCTGCTTCACCCAACCAGGTAACCACCCAAAAATCATCCAGGACCAACCGTATAACAGAGCTTGGGCCTGGACCTTCTGGGAAGCCTCAGCCGCTCAGCTGCTGTCAGCTTGGATGTGAAAAAGGGGCATGATTGGATGCCAATGTGGAAGTTCAAGCCACAATGGAGGCATACTGGAGGCATTCAAAAAGTAAAGGTGAACATACCTCTGGTAATTTAACACAGCTATTGAAAATGGCCCATTTATAGTTGATTTACCTATAAAAATGGTGATTTTCCATCGTTTTTGTATGTTTACCAGGCCGGGTAAGTGAACCAAAAAGCCACAAGTCTCAACTAGATAGATGTTGATCATTGTTGATCCATTCGGCAGGGATTCTGCAGATTCCGGCAAAAATGAGGTCCCCGTGCCAGATGCCCTCAAGGGCAAGGAAATCACCATTCTTTGTCGAGCCGTTGATTCAGCATACAGCACCTTGCTTGCACCTGGTCAAGTCATTGCAACGCTGGTTGCTTGGAAATTGCCTGGAATTGGGATGAATTGGGAAGGTGGTTACCCTCTGGTTATGTCAAAATAGCTATTGAAGCCATGGCCCAGTCGAAGTGGATTAACCCAGCTAGAAAATGGTGGATCTTTCCATGTATGTTTACCAGAGGGTAATTGCAAAGTCTTTTTGAAGGGAGTTAGAATGGTGTTGTTTATTTGCTGGGCATTTGCAGGCACAAATTAGAGTCTCTTCCTTTGCTGCTATGACATATAGACATCATAGAGATTCCAAATTTACAAAAAGTACAACAAACAAACCAACATTAAATCAGAACGCTTGAAACTGAAAATGGGGAAGCTTTGCTCATCTTAGCTCTATTTAATTAACATAGAACCAATACGACAAAACACGTTCGTCGTGTCGAGGTACTCAACCCGAGAGACCTGAGCCTTTGTGGAACTTGCGCGGTTTGAATTGCAATTGCTGGCATCGCGTTTCTGTGAAGCACGAGGAATTAAAAATCGAGGCTTCGCACCTCAATTCGAGGTTGAGTCTCTGCGCCCAACTTTTCAAGGCGGCTCCAACCTCAAAAATACCTGAAAAAGAGCAGCTTTGGCAGCTTTGCACATGTTGATCCATTTGGAAATTGCATGATATTCCATGATATTCCATGATATCTACGGTATTGCCTTTCTGCTGACATTTTTAAGGGCTGTCCCTTTTTCGATCTCCGAAATCCCATGCGAAAGCCCCATGGTGCCGTGACAGGGTGAGCTACTCAACATCAACTGTACAGCTAGTCACAACGATGTAGACCCAAATAATCAATCATATTAAACATAAAATTAAACATTGATGTTTAGGAAACCATTATCAAACATAAAATTAAACATCCTAAACATAAAATTAAGATATCAACCATATTAAACATGATTAAACCATCCCCAAAATCACCCCATGTTTATGGATGGCTTTCCGAAAAATCAACGACGATGAGCCATGGACCCCGTCAGCTTCACGTTGCTTCATGGCAACGAGAGCCAACGCTTCAGCCTGCGGCCTGGAGAGGACAGGATTGGTTTTTTGTTCGGGAAAATCTTCACCGGAAACCATAGATTTTCCCACGAAATATGGGGGTTTTCCGGTTAAAATGTTCCCTTAAACCAATCCATTGAGATTGGGATTTGATTGATTTGATTGATTTGATTGAAATATGAACCATATCTGGTTGGTGGTTTGGAACCATGGAATTTTATGACTTTCCATGGGAATAGTAACCCCAACTGGCGAACTCCATCATTTTTCAGAGGGGTAGGTACACCACCAACCAGGATTTGATTGAAACATGAACCATATATTGGGTGACACAATGTGGAGATTGGTTTCAAAGATTCTCACCATGATGTAGAAAATGTTGCTAGGATGACTGTGTGACCATTGGTCGCGATCCGAACTGTGATTTGCCTGTGAACTTGCTTGAGGCTCAGCTCCTGCTGTTTCAGTGGTTTGCCAATTTTTTTCGTTTAAAATGGCTTGAGATTCTGAATCCCGCCAGTCATGAATCGCGTCACCAGGTTTGCTATTGAAATCTGAGATGAGTGGTTCTTTATATTTCTCATGTTCCTTAGTTCATAGCTGGGATGATGATCATTCATTTTCATATGTCTGTTGCAGTTTGGGGCAGTTGTGCTTCAACCACCCCGTTTGTTATACCCTCCAGTATCAAACATGGCAATGGAAAATCCACCATTAGATGAGTTTCCAATGAAAACTTCCATTCATACCGAATGTTTCCCATCAAAACTCCCATTTAGAGATGATGTTCCCATATGTTCCCATTAAAACCTCCATTCATAGATGATTGTCCCATGTTTTTTTACATTGAAATTTCCATTTATAGATGATTTCCCAGCCATCCGTTGAAGAGTATCCTTCCATCCGGACCTAGGTCGGGAGTGTCTCGAAACCATGCAGAGCTCCGTCTGTGCGAACGTCGCGGGGAGTATCGTGTGGCAATCGTGGACTTGTCCTCCAATGCTACGGGCCTGAAGGTTGGTTGAAAAGGAGGATCCCCAAGTCACCGAATTCAAGATGTCAATGAGGTCTAATTTTGGGGATGATTTGGGACCCCTATTTTAGGAAACCTCCACATGATTTGCTGTGATGGCAAAATATGGCTATAACTTCGGGATATCTTGGCAGAAATCCCATGTTCGCATTTCCGACAGGCGCCGGATGGGAGCGTCACACATTTGGAGCCCAATGTGGCTACGGAGGTGCAGCCAGTGCAGCTGAGTACCATGCAGATCTTGGAAAATGTTCCGACTGCCAGGTGCCCGAGGGCACATGGGTGGTTCTTCCTATGAAAATCAAGGCACACAGCCAGCACGCTGTGGTTCAGGTTCAGGTTCATCAGGTCAATGATTTTTTGTGATCACAGTTGAGTCATGTTGCTGCGGTCCCGTCAGCTGCTTCCATGATGCATGCAGTGGGAGGCTTCTGGACAGGATGCTACGGATCTTCGGATGCCGCTAGTCTCATCATGTCATCATCTCTTGATACAGCAAATGATTCAGCAGATTGCTGGAATGAAGAACAAGTATTCCAAGTATCAATGAAATTCAATGAACAAGATGTCGGGCAAAGTTCACTTTTTTCGTGCACACAGCGACCTTCCACTTTTTGGTAACTCCATGCTACGGGACTCTATAAATCTGTTACTGTTGAATCGTTTGAGTGTTGTTCGCCAAGGGCATTCGCGATCGAAATGGAGCCCAAAAAGGTGAAG
>CAMXCT020004832.1:0-10000 GCA_947184155.2 Cladocopium goreaui | reverse complement strand
TCATCTCTTTCTGCTTAAACCTTCTCCCAACATCATCCCAACATCATCTCTTTTCTGTTACCTCAGCACTGCAATTTTCCCTCTTGGCACATGGTCCTCATCCCATGGTCGCAAGGTTCCCGTGGCTTCTGTGAGACGTCCTGGAGCGGAGCAAGCCTCAGGGCAGTGATGTGCAGCCATCCAGATTGATCGATGGAACCAGACGAGACCCATAAACATGCAGCACTTCAAGTATCTGATGTCTCTAGTTTTACCAATTATAAATGCATTTCAATACCATTCAAACTTCAACTTTTGATAAATGTTCACAATGTGTGGAACATTGGAACACTTGATTTTTCATGTTCAGTCGAGTGGGGCCTTTGGAACACGAGGCCAATTCTATGCGATCTCCGCTGGACTCGACCTCAGCTTCAATAAGTTGATCACATATTTCCAAAAACAGGTCCCCATAAATCATTAAAAAAATCTGTGTGTTTTGAATTAACACATATTTCCAGATTAAACATTGAAAAAATATGTGGTTAATCACCGAAATTTGGAGACATATTATGAATTATTATGAATTATTATGAAACATGTCATACCCAACAGGAATAGCATGTCTAATTCTCCAAGATTCCCCACCATTGCAGGTTGGTGGACCTGTGCTCGGAGTCAGAGCCTCAATGTCCCAGATGGATAGAACCTGATCATTCAGGGCAACAGATACTTCTCCACTGTGATCAATATATGTATATTGATTATATTAGATTATATTAGATTATATCAGATTATATTAGATGATATTGGAGCAAAATCAACCAAAATCTTCCATTTCCCATGGTTGCATGTACACATTTTGTCGACATCTTCATCACAATTTCTGCATTGAACATTGAATCCAGGTTGCCGGCTCGCCGGCCGTGACGGTTCCATCCCCCTTCGGAGGAGCTCCCATCAAAATTCCAGCGCCTGAGCGATGAAAAAAAAGCCGGGTGGATGCGGAAAGGTTGGGAATTCCTGGGAAAATCATGAAATAAGTGGTGAAATCCTGGGAAAATCCACCAGATAATCTTGGAAAAATCATCGGAGAATGTCGAGAAACTCATCAGATCTTGTTGGGAAAATGATGATACAGCCGATTTTAGGGTGTAAACACAACCATTGTGTTTCCAACGTGTTCAGACATGGTTTTTTTCAGAGTCATTCTTCAAGCAGTTGGAGATATTTGGAATATTTTTTCGGAGCTTTCAGTTCGATGTACCCGGCCTGGTAAAAGTTTACAATTTGCGAACTTGAAAATGGACCCGATTGAAATAGTTGATTTCCCTATTTAATTTGGTGATTTTCCATAGCGACAAGCTATGGAAACCCGGGACTCCAACCCTCCAGACTCGAGGTGCCTGCACCATTCGGACGTCCTTTGCTGCCAGCTTCAATGGTCCGGAGCACAAGCGAAAGTGCTGCAGCTATCAGTGGATTTTTATAGGGGGTTCCACAAATGGATGGCTTATGATGGAAAATCCCAATCTAAAATTGATGATTTAGAATGGTAACCTTCAAAATGATGATATGAGTGGGATCAATGATCAATACTTAATTAAGCATCAATAATGGGATATTGACCATCAATGATGTTGATTCGGATTGCTATTAACGGTCAATAGTGGGATATGCATTTATTAATGTGATATTAATGGGATATGATCCATGAATAATGGGAAATATCATGGGGGATGCAACTGATACAACGGTGATAGTCCAATCCCCCCAGAAACCATGGTAACATGTAGGGGACAAAAAGACATTTTTCGGACCATAGAATGGAATGTTTAATATTCAGGGAATGGGATCAGTCAGGGTTGGAGTACGAACTATCCGATAGGATATAGCTACGGTCTATGAATAGATTATAGATTTTGAGAATTGGTGTCTGTCAAATTCTATCAATTTTGATGTTGGCTAACACCTTCAACTTTGAATTTGTGTTCGGATCCTTTAGGGATCCGACAAAGAACCTTGTTCGCTTCTCGCAGGTGTTCATCATATTTCATCACCAAGCACATCATATGCAAAGATTTCAAAGTTCAAAATCCAGACCCCAGGTATGATCTCCCATGGGAATAAATAACCTTGGAATCTCCCCCTTGATTGTTATTGTGAAAACCACTGTCATGCAAGCATGTTTGGAATGATGGATATAACATGGAAGGACATAGCCATGTCCCATTTATCCTCAGGTGGTTCCTTGTGAGATCGACTGCATCTACCGATTGCACCTTTGGCTCCACTATCAGGGCCCTTGAGCCTGACCTAAGGAGGTCAGTGCTACTTTCGTGCGCCTGTGGAAGAAACAGTGGCGCTGTTGCGCGATCATCCGTTCCGTGATTTCATCATGGTAGCGGAGCGTTAAGCTCCAGCTACGCTCCTTTGGAACCGGAAGAGGTGCTTCACTGCACCCGCGGTTAACATAGCCTATCCTGGCTTGTTGGGTGTTGCATTTAACCGGAAATCACTTTTTTGGATTGGTGCAATACAATTGGTGGTGCAATATAGTTTGCAATGGGTGACAACAAAGATCCTTTCCGAGACATCACCTTCGATGGTCAGCCTGGTGGATATCGTGAATTTAGACGGAAGACGGAAGGTGATCCTGTCAGCTGCAGCTGTGGAGTACAAAAATCAACATCTTGTTGGACCAAAACTCCTCAGCCGCCTCACAGGTGAAGCTTGGCGATGTACGGAACATTTGCCAATCTCGGAAGAGCGACTGAAAAAGGGTTGGATCAAGGTGTTGGAATGTCTGGATCAACACTATAGATACCTGCCTGAAGTAGAGTTGCATGAGGCCATCGATGAGTTCATGTTCAAGCTGTCACGCCGTCCGAATGAAGGTGCAACTGCTTTCTCATCTCGATTCCGGACACAACTGTCGAGACTGGAAACACTGATTGCACAAGAGCGTGACATAGCAAAAGAGAAGAGAGATGGCCGCAAACGAAAGCATGATTTCCCTGGTCCCGCATCGCCTGTGCCAAGTTCTTTGGCCGAGTCTTCAGAATCCGAGACTGGTGGTGCTGGTGATGAGCCAGCAGATGAAACAGATGATGCTGAACCAGCAACTCAGCCTGAGCAAGCTGCTGAGGCTCCTGCCAGCGATGCACAGCCATCGCAACCTCCAGCTCAGCCAAAAACTGCCTCGAGACCTCCTTCAAGGACGTCTCATCCACCGTCACAGCAGGGTTCATACAAGTCCGTGCACAGTGGATCAAGTGGTCGCAAGTCGAAGCGTCAGCTCTCGTCTGGCACTTGGCAAGCCGATATGGAGAAGCAACAGTTGGAGATGCAACAGATTCTGGGTTCGATTGAACGTTCTCATAGAAAGCCAAAGCCTATCTTTCCTCCATCTGTACTGGGACACCTGTATATGAGAAAATATGGTTTATCAAAAGAACAACGGTCACAAGTGATCAGAGCTACAGGTGGATCCTCACGTTTTTTGGATGTGGAACGGATTCTTAGGACATTGAGGACAATCATCGAAGAGACCCAAAACGTCATCAAGTTCCTTTCAAATCTCAGCGTCGTGATGCCTATGCCGTGCAGGTGAATGACGATGATGCGAGCTCTTCTATTGAAGCGCCAATGTCAAGCACTGAATCAGGTGAAGAGGCCATGCTGGGTGAGACGGGAGAAAAATCTGGTGATGGATCTGATGAAGAGTTGCAAGAGATTTATGAGATGCAGAAAAAGGCAAAACGGGATTTCAAAAAGAGTTTTCGAACATACAAGGAAAGCAAGAAAAGGGTGAAAGAGATCAAAAAGTCACGATCTGGGACTCCATATTTCCCTGTGGTTGCAATGACTCCTGAACAAGCAGCTGCATCCAGCAGTGCAGCACCAAGCCAGAAGTCATTCAAGTATGATCAAAAACAGATGGTAAAACGAAAAGGGGATGGAAAGTCTCAGAAGCAACAAAATCCACGAAAAGAAGATGCAAATCTGGCAGTCACCGAGGTTCTCACCGAGTTCAGCTACATGGTTGAAGATCAGTTTGTATTGGGGGATGATGAACAAGAGATTTTGTTGGCCTCCATACCCACTGGTTATGCAATTTTGGACACTGGTTTACTACGTCTGTTGTTGGGGAAGATACTGCAACTGCATATCGGGATCTATTCCAGCAAAGTGGTTATCCTCCTCCTCAAGGTGTCGAATTGCCGCCTGTTGAACTGAAGGGTTTCAATGGTCGAAAAGAAACTACCAACAAAGGTTTGAAATGGACTGTTCGCTTGGGGAATTTGCATGGTTGCATTACTACATACCTGGTTCCCGGTCAAACACCATTTCTGCTCTCAAGACGTGTGCTAGAGGGAATGGGTGCCTCCCTGGACCTGGGTCGCATGACCATCACCAGCGAGAAACATGGGATGCAATCGCAGCCACTCCAGCAAGCAGCCAATGGCCATTTGATTCTGCCTCTCTACCCGGTAGAGGACGTCGAGATTGCCGAAGCGCCAGCATGCAGCAGCCAGGACTGCCAAAATGAGCCCAATACGAATAACCCTAAGGATAATCCTCAACCCAGGGATAACTTAGTTCCAGAAGGGCGGTACCAGGGGGGTTTTGACCGGTGACCGGGCAACCGGGCTGACCGGCCCGGTTGACCGGGCCCGGTTGGCCGACCGGCCAACCGGCTGACCGGCCAACCGCCGACCGACCGGCCAACCGGCTGACCGACCGGCCAACCGGGCGGCCGGCTGACCGGCCGGCCGACCAACCGGCCCGGTTGGCCGACCGGCCGACCGGCTGACCGGCCAACCGCCGACCGACCGGCCAACCGGCTGGCCGGCCGGCCAACCGGTTGACCGACCGGCCAACCGGCTGGCCGGCTGACCGGCCGGCTGACCGGCCAGTAGTAGTAGTAGTAGTAGTAGTAGTAGTACTAGTAGTACTAGTAGTACTAGTAGTACTAGTACTAGTCGTAGTAGTATAGTTGTTGTAGCAGTAGAAGTAGCAGTAGCAGCAGCAGTAGCAGTAGCAGTAGCAGCAGCAGCAGCAGCAGCAGCGTAGTAGTAGTAGTACTAGTCGTAGTAGTCGCCGTCGTAGTAGTGGCAGCCCAAACACCAAACGACAACAACAACGCTCACCAGCCCCAACACAAAACACATATCCAAGAAAAAAGCAAAAGCAGAAAAAGCATGAGGAGGAAGAGAAGAAATTACACGCAAACACCCTTAAACAAAAAAGTAATATGTCAATAACTTTTAGATCAGGATTTGAGAAAAACATAGTTTCCCAAACGGACCAGTTTTTGACAACTTTCTTTACTAAAAAAGGCAATTTGAAGTTCAAAGAAGGGTCCCCTCCACAAATTGCCGAATTTAACTTGTGCGGCAGTCATTGTATTGACACATGTATGATGTTCATCCTTATTTCTATGTCCTGGTTTCTGCAGCTAATATTTGATGGCAGCCCAAACGCACATCCAAGAAAAAAGCAAAAGCATGAAAAGCAGAGAAGGGCGGAGCCGGGCACTCTCCAACCGTGAACCGTGGAACTCAACCGTGGAAACCGTGAAACCGTGGAGCTCGAACCGTGGCCCACGTTTCCACGGTTCAACCGTGGAACCGTGGAACCCGAACCGTGACACACGGTTCCACGGTTCAACCGTGGAGCCCGAACCGCGGCGTACGGTTCCACGGTTGAACCGTGGCGGACGGGCGTACGGTTCCACGGTTCAACTGTGAAACCGTGGAGCCCGAACCGTGGAGCCCAAACCGTGGCCCACGGTTGCACGGTTCAATTGTGAAACCGTGGAGCCCGAACCGTGGCACACGGTTCCACGGTTCAAGTAGTAGTAGTAGTAGTAGTAGTAGTAGTAGTAGTAGTAGTACTAGTAGTACTAGTACGAGTACCAGTACCAGTACCAGTACCAGTACCAGTACCAGTACCAGTACCAGTACCAGTACCAGTACCAGTAGTAGTAGTAGTAGTAGTAGTAGTAGTGGTAGTGGTAGTGGTAGTGGTAGTGGTAGTGGTAGTGGTAGTGGTAGTGGTAGTGGTAGTGGTAGTGGTAGTGGTAGTGGTAGTGGTAGTAGTGGTGGTAGTGGTGGTAGTGGTGGTAGTGGTAGTGGTGGTGGTGGTAGTAGTAGTAGTAGCAGTAGTACTAGTAGTGCTAGTAGTACTAGTAGTACTAGTGGTACTAGTGCTAGTACTAGTACTAGTGCTAGTACTACTTGTTGTAGTAGGAGTCGCAGTAGTAGTACTAGTACTAGTAGTAGTACGGGCAACCGGAACGGGCAACCGGGCCACGGTCAGCCGGCCAACCGGGCAACCGGAACGGGCAACTGGAACGGGCAAACTACAACTAACACTACACTACACTGCACTGCACTTTCACTACAACTACAGCTACATTACTGTTACAACCACAACTACATCTACAACATTCTACAGCTACAACGGCAAGCACAACTACAACTACATTACATTAGAACTAACTACACTGCGCTGCCTCCAACCACTTGTCGGTCCATCAGTTGGCTCGCTCTGCCATCTATCCTTCACAGCAACCAACCTCTCCAAAAGGTTCCTATCTTTAAATTTCCGTCATCGTCTTGTGCGGTAGTACTGGTCGTATAGTCGTCTATATCGGACTTTCTTTGGTAGAGTACATAGTTGTATATGTAGTCGTATACATAGTCGTATATAGACAACTCGGATGAAGTCTAGAAACCTTTGTTTTCTCATCCTCTTTCCTGCCAGAAACCGATGACACAAAGATATTCCAGAAATGACGTGGCAGGACGACGTGCCATACACACACATATATATATATGTAATTATATAGTCTTTTGCTTGGTCCTTTTTGAAAAGGACGTTTTTTTGTCTTTGCTGCAGAAAGGTGCTGGTTCTCGCCGCAGTGTTTTTTTCGAAGTTGCTGCATAGTTGTGTTTTCGCAGCGCTGTCCATGGATTTTTGTTGCGACGGGTCTGCGCTAACGCTGTCTGTCAGCTCCTCTGTGCTCTCAGAACTCTTGGGAAAGTGCCTTGGTTGCGACGGGTACCCACGCAATACACAAGATATGAATGCCATGGTCATAACTTTTGCACACCATGCTTGTGTGCTGCGTACTCATACAAGTCTGTGTGTTGTTTGATCCTTGGCTTTTACCTGTTTGGATCTACCTTCTTCGATTTAGGATTCTTGCTTTGGTGAACCACACCTGTGTCTGGAAAGTACTCGTAACTTCTTATGCTAGGTTTGGCCACAGATAGGGGGCTTTCTGTTTCTTTCGCTCTCGCCATCAAGGGTTGTGGTTGAGGAGGCATGTCATTGGTTTATGGTTTTGTCTTCATTGTGTTTGCCGTTGCATTCACACGCTTCGTCCTGCTGAGGCGCATTCTTCCTGATTCATCTCGTGGACGGTGCCTGGTTTCCGACGGGTTTGCAATTGACATGTATTCACTTGTTCGTGTCTCTTTTGGTAGACCTGTAGGTCTTGCTGCAAATGGGTGAAGCTGTTCTGTCAGATGTCGCCCTCAAAGAAATGGGTTCCATTAAACATACCGTCGCGGTCTTGTTGCGCTATTTTTTTTTGGACCTGGTGTGATCACGATTCAGACCCCGGACCCGAGAACCCACTCCAGCTTCATCTCTATTAACTGTATTCGGTCTCTCCTTCTCACACGTCTTGTTTGTGGGACTTAACTGTGATCTTTCCCATTTCCAAGCATGTCGCTCTGCGAGGCCATTGCCGCAGGATGACTGCAAGAAGGGGACGACATCGCGAAGCCTTGTTTCAAAAAGGTGCTTTGGATTGTGTGTGAGATCAGAAGTAACGGTTTCATGTGTACCTGATTGTTGTCAATATTTTCGTTCTGGAAGATAGTCTTCTGATTTCTTTTTTGGCTTTTCTCAGTTTATGTGGCCTGTTGCCATGACCGGAAACGTTGGACTTATTTCTCCACCTGCCAGGTGAGGGTTACTAGATTTTACCATGGCTGCGCGGGGGGGACGGAGGGGGGGTGGAAAACCTCCCGCTGCCTCCCATCTGCCAGCTCAAGATCCCAGTGGGCACTGCCAGACCTCAACGGCGAGCTCCCGATCCCAGTGAGAAACGCCGGGCTCAACCGCGAGCTCCTGATCCCAATGGGCAACGCCGGACCTCAATAGCGAGGTCCGGATCCCAGTGGGCACTGCCGGACCTCAACGGCGAGCTCCAGATCCCAGTGGGCAACGCCGGACCACAACGGCGAGCTCCAGATCCCAGTGGGCAACGCCGGACCTCAACCGCGAGCTCCAGATCCCAGTGGGCACTGCCGGACCTCAACAGCGAGCTCCCGATCCCAGTCAACAACGCCGGACCTCAACCGCGAGCTCTCGATCTCAGTGGGCACTACCCGGCCTGAACGGCGAGCTCCACATCCCAGTCGGCACTGCCGGATCTCAAGGCCAGATAGAATGTCAGATAGAATGTCAGATAGAATGCAAGATAGAATGCAAGATAGAATGCCAGATAGAATGCCAGAAAGAATGCCAGAAAGAATGCCAGATAGAATTCCAAATAGAATGTCAGATAGAATGCCAGATAGATTTCCAGATAGAATACCAGATAGTATGCCAGAAAGAATGCCAGATAGAATGCCAGATAGAATGTCAGATAGAATCCCAGAAAGAATGCCAGATAGAATGGCAGAAAGAATGTCAGAAAGAATGCCAGATAGAATGCCAGACTGCATGCCAGATAGAATGCCAGATAGAATGCCAGATAGAATGTCAGATAGAATGCCAGAAAGAACGCCAGATAGAATGCCAGAAAGCATGTCAGATAGAATGTCAGAACATATGTCAGATAGAATGGCAGAGCATATGTCAGAGAAAATGCCAGATAGAATGCCAAGAGGAAGAGGAGGAGAGGGCAACTCTCATGAAATCTAGAGACCGAAGGTCTTTAGATTTCATCAGAGTTGTCCTCTCCTCCTCTTCCCTGCCAGAAAGTTTTGCCAGAAAGAATGTCAAAATCTGTATGACATTCATGGTGGGGATCACTCGAAGAAAGGTCACCAATGATGAATCTTCGATTTAGGATTCTTGCTTTGGTGAACCACACCTGTGTCTGGAAAGTACTCGTAACTTCTTATGCTAGGTTTTGGCCACAGATAGGGTGCTTTCTGTTTCTTTCGCTCTCGCCATCAAGGGTTGTGGTTGAGGAGGCATGTCATTGGTTTATGGTTTTGTCTTCATTGTGTTTGCCGTTGCATTCACACGCTTCGTCCTGCTGAGGCGCATTCTTCCTGATTCATCTCGTGGACGGTGCCTGGTTTCCGACGGGTTTGCAATTGACATGTATTCACTTGTTCGTGTCTCTTTTGGTAGACCTGTAGGTCTTGCTGCAAATGGGTGAAGCTGTTCTGTCAGATGTCGCCCTCAAAGAAATGGGTTCCATTAAACATACCGTCGCGGTCTTGTTGCGCTATTTTTTTTTGGACCTGGTGTGATCACGATTCAGACCCCGGACCCGAGAACCCACTCCAGCTTCATCTCTATTAACTGTATTCGGTCTCTCCTTCTCACACGTCTTGTTTGTGGGACTTAACTGTGATCTTTCCCATTTCCAAGCATATCGCTCTGCGAGGCCATTGCCGCAGGATGACTGCAAGAAGGGGACGACATTGCGAAGCCTTGTTTCAAAAGGGTGCTTTGGATTGTGTGTGAGATCAGAAGTAACGGTTTCATGTGTACCTGATTGTTGTCAATATTTTCGTTCTGGAAGATAGTCTTCTGATTTCTTTTTTGGCTTTCTCAGTTTATGTGGCCTGTTGCCATGACCGGAAACGTTGGACTTATTTCTCCACCTGCCAGGTGAGGGTTACTAGATTTTACCATGGCTGCGCGGGGGGGACGGAGGGGGGTGGGCACTGCCGGACCTCAACGGCGAGCTCCAGATCCCAGTGGGCAACGCCGGACCACAACGGCGAGCTCCAGATCCCAGTGGGCAACGCCGGACCTCAAC
>CAMXCT020004831.1:0-28430 GCA_947184155.2 Cladocopium goreaui | reverse complement strand
TTATATATATTATACATATTATATATATATTATATGTTATATAGTATATTATATGTATTATATATAATATGCCATGATATATATCAGGTGACCAAGTTTTATTCGAAGAACAAAGGAAGATGAGGCCTTTTCCACGCATGTTGTTGCGATGTTGCCTCTAAGCGAGGGATTCCGCAGGGATCTGGGGAGATCCGATTTGAGTGCAGGGCAAGTATTGTTACCCATAGACTGTAGTATATAGTATATTATATAGACATATAGATTCTAGATGTATATATATATATATAATGATATTAGTACTATAAGTTGGATAGTATACCTCTTGATAGTATAATCTAATGATGACTATAGACGTCTATAGACTAAGTTGGATATCTCAGGACTAGGTCTGGCACCTGTGATCCCGGGGCTCAGGCAGACTAGCTTGAGGCAGCTTCCGCGGAGCGTTTTTTTCTGTTCCAAATGGGATGGAACTGGGCCTTTCTGTGGTGCTAGCAATTTTGCAGTGAATGTGTCCGAGACTGAAAACATGTTGGTTCAAGGGTTGATAGGATCGGCTGATCGGCCCCATCCTTCGCCCGACATTTGAGAATAGTTTCTACGAATGCTTTTTGATCTTGCCTTCCAAGTATTGAAGCCCTTTGTATGTCAAAACCTGTACACACATGTACACCATTGCGGGTCATATCTTACTGGTATCTTCTTTTCGTCCCGACAATTGCCATGATGATCCTCCAATGACTTTTATGTGTTTCAACATTTTTCAGGAGGATAGCCACCAGGGAGTTTATCCTACAATTGGAGGAAACTTTACTGAAAACTCTTTGTTTGATGGTAAAAACCATGGTTTCCGGGAAACACATGCCATTTCACCTATGATAATTACCAACGAGTAACTAGCCTCCATTCTTGCAGTATCGCTCGACGCCCAAATGCACTAACCAATGGGGCCAGGTGAGATTCTGCCAAGCAGAGTCGACCCACTGCTGTGCCGTGTGCCAGTAGAGCGTGAACGAATTGTCTGTGAAGCTGACATGTTGGATATTATATATATATATACATTTTGAAATACAAAGAAACATTTTTTTCTGACATATAAGTATTCTAAGACATTTCATTAATATGAAATGATTCGGATATGAGTATAGGTATGTGTATATGGGACATGCACATGCATGCACCATCGATACAGTACACGTCCATATTTGTATGTCTATATAACACATATACTCTATACACATGTCGATGAAAACATGGATGCATTTCTCTGAATGTAAACTCCGTAACTGAAGTGTAAGTAGTAGTTTTGTTGCCAAACTTACTCTCGTCATGTTTTTGCTCATGTTCCCCATCATATGCTGGATGTTTTTGGACGCGCCATTTGGGATTTGATCCCACAATGCACAAGCCATTGACCTTCCGAGACGCCGAGATTTTTGGCTTCCAGGTCCCCAAGGGATCCGGAAGTGATGTCGGCCTCCCATTTGGAACGAGGTCTGCCAGGCGACAAAAGATGTATCCAACATTGGGTGATGTTGAAGAATCGGCTGAGGACGCACAGAAGCAGCAATTGGGTTTTCCAACCATGGTACACCCCCATACCTTCACATCCTATTTAGATTATTTAGGAACTGACGTTGTATATTTGATACTGCCCCAGTTACAAACAATCAAAACACGCCCAAGGGCACCTGACCATGCTGCACCTACCATCCACCCATGCGACGTCACATTTGGGATCGCAGCTTTGGCGGAAATTGCCACCGGCCAACGTCCATGCATTGAGAAGGCCGAGAAAGTTACGGGGCTTTTTCCAACGCTGCCAAGTTGATGTTGAATGTTGAGGAAGCGAAAATTTTGCTGTTAGGGGTTGTAGTACCACTATTCTACCACTATTCTACAGTGAAACTACAATAGATGATGTGAACTTCACCATGATCACCATGGAGATTCCCCCGAACATCCACCAGTTGAAGACATAGTAAGACCCTGCTTAAAGTTGGGACATCTTTATTGAGGAATATATGGCTGTGGGTCAAGTTTCTTGACATTTTCTGACACAGAGCAACTTTTGGTCATCTTCCTTAGCTTTGCTGATGTTTGGAAGATTTTAGAAGCACAGTCCCATTTGGCTCATTGACCATTTGGGGAATATATATATATTATATATGAATATATTGGAAAATCTGTGGCCTCATAATCCGAATTCCTCAGTCTCCAATAGTCGAATTTCAGGGTCGACTTCGACGCCTGCAACTCCCTCCGCTTGAATACATAAATTATAATATATAATCACATATATATATATATATGTATATATATATATATGTATATATATATGTATATATATATATGTATATATATATTTGTACATATATACATATATATATACTGTACATATACAGTAAATATAGCTACTTGGAAACTACTTGAGCTGGAGCCATCAGCATGTAAAGATGTATGGACGGATATCTTCTCATATACTATTTCACAAGTAGTATGGGCTAGAATCCTGAATCCTCCTACTCTAACTTTGTTGTTCTTGTGATGAACCCAGCCAAATAGTAAACGTTGGATCCCGGGAAGTGCGAGTGTTGTGACATTTCTAGAGGTAACATTCCCATATTCAGAAAATCTTCGCATACCATGTTTTCATCGTACTCCAGACCTGGGTTTTGGTATGTTACTTTGATAGGCATTTCAGCTCAATCTGGAGGGAACAGTTGGGCCACGGCGAATCCACTGAATGCCCCTCCACAGCTTTCTATCCCCTATGTCGTTCCAAAGCAGCTCTGGACGTTGAATGAATTGAAGGCTGCTTTGATAAGGAAATTTCTTCATTTGTCTACCGAAGAAGGACAGGGTTGTCAAGGGTAACGTTTTTAAAGGTTGGCTGAGTAAAAATTAGAACATTTCTTCCCCGGGGCCTGACCCAAGGTGAACTCGGAAAAATAGAACCCACTGGTGTGCCCCTGGAAGTTTGGGCCGGCTTTGGGATTGGAATTTTGGTTCTGGCCCCGAAATTTCCCTATGTGGTCTGTATACCAGCCACACATACTCGGAATTCTTCGCATTCCACAAATTCTTCGCACTCCAGCGAGGGCATCGCACTCCACAGCTAGGGACGTGCACATACTATAAAATCCACGCACTCTGCAAGATCTTCGCACTCCATAAAATCTTCGTACTCGGTGATTTTTCGTTTTTTGCGTTTTTTTTTTTCGTTTTTTTTTTTTCGTTTTTTTTTTGCTAAAATCGCCTGGAATCACGTTTTCTGGAATATGGGCAAGGTAGCGGTTTCGCGTGAGACGTCTGTAGTTTCACATACTATCGCATTCCAGGCCATTTTGGCCAAAAATGACCCCCCAAAAAAAAAGAAAAAAAAAGCTCAGCAGGGTGAAATGTGATAATTTTCTGGTATATGATGGAAAAAAACTGGTGTTGGATCCATGGGGAAGGTCGAAGGGGGCCACGCATACTGTTTTATTTTCGCATTCCAGAAAATTAGCGCACTCCAGGGGTGGCATCGTACTCTATCGGTGGAATTAGTTTGCACGGAAGAAAACAGGATCGTCGATGATTTGTGTTCCGAGATCCTGTTGTGCAGGGCTCTTTGCGGGGCCACAAAGATGTCAAGAAAGATGGGGATGGCGCTGCTGTTGAAAGGCCAGCCAAGCGTGCCAGAACATAAGCTTAAAGCTTATGAATTGGGTTTTGAGATCCTGAAAAATGAAGATGACAAATTCCCATAAGAATATTATGAATCCATTTTTGGAAAGCTCAACATTATTAATTATGACATTTCCAGAAATTGTTGAAAGTAAGGATCTTCTTTGCGGAAGAACATGTGCAGTCGACAACGTACGTGCCAGAAGAAAAGGAGTACTTGGCAAATTGTATGAAATACAAATTTCACCTGAAAGGGGTCTTCGCAATTCCCTGAAATTTCCCAGTTATTTTGGCATGGAATATGTTCGGCCCTGGAATATGGGCAAGAAATTGCTAGAACATTAGATGGTTCGGAAATCCTTACCAAGTTGTGCATGCCCAAGAACCAAATCAGAGATGTAGATCCAAATATGCATTGGCTCTGATGAATATGACAAAATCCAATACCGTCACCACCACCACCGCCAACACCACCACCACCGCTACCACCACCATCATCACCATCACCATCACCATCACCATCACCATCACCATCACCATCACCATCACCATCACCATCATCACCATCATCATAGACATCATAGACATCATAGACATCATAGACATCATAGACATCATAGACATCATAGACATCATAGACATCATAGACATCATACACATCACACACATCATAATCACACACATTGTATATAAGATATCGTAAGTATCATCGCAGCAGCCAGCCAGTACAGTAGTAGGCAAGCCAAGCCAAATCAGATTCAGCTCGTCCTTTATCAGGTTCTGGATCTGGAGTCATGGAGGCGCTTGTGATCTCTGACTGCGGTTTGGTGGTCCCTGTGGTACAAAAAAAACATGGCTATGGAAAATGGGGTTGATTTATAAATGATTCATATACCTAATAAAAATGGTGATTTTCCGAATCTACATTAAATGACCAGAGGGTAATGAGGGTTTATACTTGATAGCCGCAGAAGAATGGGACGAGATCCAGTTGGAACGTTTCACCGGATTGGTTTGATCCCGTGTGGGGTCAGGAACCCGCAGTTTTCACTATCGACTACAGGGGTGTTTACCCGACCCAAACTGGAAAGATCACCGGGTCATCCTGCAGATTTGGAGCTGGTTTCCTAGTTTCAGTTTTTAAAGAATATTTACCCTCTGGTAATTTAACATAGCTATTGAACATGGCCATTTATAGTTGATTTACACACTAAAAACGGTGATTTTCCATAGTTACTTTAGTTTACCAGAGGGTACCCTCCCGGCAAATGAGATGATGATCCCAATCGTCCAATGACAGGCACCACCCAACACCAACATCTACGTTGCAGACCTCCCTCCGGGAATCGATGTGGGGAGACCAAATTAAATGGCAGCGATAGGGTGGATCTGCTGGTGTTTCACGATGATGAAACAACATTATAATTGAGATGATGCTGAAAAACATGTTATGATGATGAATCAATTAACCATGATGATGACAATGACAGCAAATTTGGTGTGTTGGGGTAGCATAAATGTGATTTGTCGATGGTCTTTGCCTGTTTGTCCTTGGTATTATTTTGGTGATGCTTTGATGATTGTTTGATGATGGGGTCATGATTGCTTGATATTTTGACTACTATGAAATCACTATGAGTTTGTTTGTGAATGGGAACACCCGAACTTATTGCAACTGATATGTATATAAATGTATATATATATATTAATAAGAGTAACAATAAGAACAGCCATATTAATCACAATTTTCTCATTTAGCCATGACATAGCTATTAGTGATACTGCACTACTAAATATAGTGGGTATGTAGTAGGTATATGGCTATATCAATAATGGGTATAGTATTAAATTGATTATCAATGTGACAACTAAAGGGTATATCCAAATCATATTATTATGTGGTGATATAAAGATTATAATGTGGATATCTTTGGATTTGGTGGATGGGGACACAATAGTGGGTCTGGCTCGTGGCTTGGCTCATCATTCCAAATATAGTTGAAAATAGAAGTATTCGGCAACAGCCTAGGCTTTATAATTGATGATAGTTGCATCTTATCACTATGGATGGTATAAGTGGGTGTATTCACCACAATTGGTGCATATTATGATCTATATGCCACCCATTTTTTTTGGATATATATATATATATATATAATATGATATAATCGACAGCAAACATGGATGCCACGGGGCTTGACCAAGAAGAATGGGGTATATTGTAATTTAACCAACATACATGGGGATATCATGTGGTGTTTTGAAGGGGATATACCTTACGGTAAGCGTGATGTGATGTGGGTTTATCTGAAACTGGCGTATACCCCAAATCGCTTCAGGCCAGCACTGTGCAGACCATCTTCAGTGAGCAACTCCGTTGAGCCAGTGGACTTTTGCGAATGTTGATCCATAGATGAGGAATTTAACATAACCAAGAAATCTGGCAACACGATGGGACAATGGGGATATTATGGGGATATGTTTCAGGATTTAGGATGATCTTGGATTTACTGAAGATTTTTTCTTTTAACATGTCCATGAATCCATTTATATTGGGAATCGGTTGCTTTTTTTTCTGTGAAACAAATCCAACGACTCATTTTGGCCGACGATTGGCAGCTTCATCGACTCCGGCAGATCATCAAACGTGGCCGGAGAATCCCCGATGGAGCTTTCCAGCAAGCCACGATTGCCGGAGGGTTCTACCTCGTTCATTGGGGATCATATATCTTGTTGAATTATGCTGTTATTTTATGCATTGCATTGTGTCTTCATTATGGGTGAATCAAGCCACCCGTTCGAAAGATGGTGGGTCCCTCGGAAACAGTCCCAAGTTTTCTTGGGAGCTGGTGATGCATGATCTAAGATGAAGAAATTTGTGGCTACATGGCCCAATTTTCCCCTGTATTTAATGATATTTAATGCGATTGATCATTTGGACTCCACCACCTGTGAGCTGCCGAAGCCTCGTTTCATCCGGGATGTTGATCTTGATTCCATCATAGTGGATATCGACCATGGCAATGGGAAATCCCTGGAAATGGGTTTTTAATGGGACAATCAATCTATAAATGGGGGATTTCCATTGCCATGTTTGATTACTTATCAATCTTATCAGAGGGTAGATTTCTTTTTTCTGTAGTGGGTGTTTAAAGAACAAACCTAGAGGTGTTTCTTTCAAATAGTGATTGACTCCCCCAATTTTGAACATGTGTGTAGATGAACGTATTTCAGGAAGCCTGAGAAATCACAAATCAGTTTCGATTTTTGACGGATGACCATCTTCCATGTCTGAGGTATGGTACTATCGTCTCCGGCCAGATCAAGGTGATGGCTGGCAATGCCCCTGGACGCAAGGTGCAGAAACCAGCCATACTCTGGGGGGCTGTCATTCACTGGCCATCAATTGCTGCATTTTTGATGGCAGTGCTGGCGATCCCAACTCCCAACTCCAACGGCCATGGACCATTTGATCTGCGACATTGATATGTAACCAAATATACATATATATATAATATACATATATCATATACAGGGTTGTTTTATTTTGTCTTTATTTATCTATAGTCATATTATACATAAATCTATATTTATTTATTTGCCTCTCTCTCTATATATATATATATAAGCAGGAGAAGGCTATGGGATGAAAGAGAGATTGAGATTAGTGGAGAGCAAGAAAGGAGAGAGAGAAGAGAGAGAAGAAAGAATAAAATATAATAATATATATACTTATATATATATATATTTATGTTTATACATTCTCAACATTAACTTCAGCAGAGCAAGCACCTTGGATTGTTCAGAGCATCTACAGCCTGATGAAGTTTTCATTGAGACCTGCAAGATGGTCAGGTCGAGATGATTAGCCAAGTGATATGTGGGTCTCAAGATGTTTGAGATAGTCCTTACCAAATCTTAGTTGGCTTATCCATGGTTTCCGGCTAAGATTTTCCCAGCAATCCATTGATGTATGGTTGAGAGGTGCCGTGATCTTGGTACCAACAGCTGATGAGTCGGTTTCTTCGCCTACGCAATCTTTGTTCATTTGGTGGTACTTGGATGTGCATTACCCATAGTATGAGGATAAGCCATCCGTTGTCAAATGTTATAACTCATTTACAAGTGGGATATACTGCAGTCATCTATATCCTTCGGAAATCAAACATGGCAATGGAAAATCCCCTGCAACTGAATCTAGCTAGGAAAATCAATGAGCATCATCTATACATGTTTTTTTTCCAGCAAACCACATTTGATTACTGGAGGGTATGGGTTATGAACCACATACCTAGCAGGATGTGCCGAATGGACATATCATGAGATGCCTATCATCCGCTCTCGCAGTCTGCCGCGATGATTCGATTCTCGACTATAGAGGAGGCACGCTAGTGACGGGGCGCGGAAGATGTACACATAATTATGTGTCCATGCCGGGACTTAAATTGGGAATAATTGGGGTATATTGTATATGTATATATATATATATGAATACATCCCTTGTCACCATATGTTCCATCAAAGATGCCCAGTTTCACTTGGAAAACGTTGGCCAAACTGGCAGGCCAAGTGGATTAAGGACAACTTGGACGGAAACATCCCACAAGGTTTGACCGAAGCGGTGATTGTGAAATACGCTGACACGTCGGGGACACAACGAAAAGGTTGGGGAAGAGGTTGGGGTCATTGATGTTAGGGCTGCATCTGGTCTTCCTGCAGATTCTTCGGTTGATGGGTGATGGCATTCCATTTTGCTTATTGTTCGCATGGGATATCGGTGTGGGTCACAATTGAGTGCCCCAGGGCCGTTCGGATCGCGGGCCGGGCTGTCTGGTCCAAGGCCAGAGATCAAAGCCGCCAAAGCCATGGGTATGGCCGGAGGCGGAAAGGCGCGAGCCCAGCATGAATGAGCAGCCATGCTGGAGCAAGATGCGACCATTTGGGATGGATATGAACAAATGTGTAATTGTGTACAAATCTGTGCAAATGATAGAGGAATATCGAAAACTTCAGTTGAATGCTCTATTGGTGCCCTTTGTCCTCTTGTTGGCTATGAGTTTACAACCAAATCATAAATCACAAGTCTTAACCGCGATTCCAAAAAGCACCCTCTGGCAATCACACATTATTGGTTGGAAAATCCACGAGTACGCCCAAGTTTTCTTATTCAAAATTGGTAAAGACTCAGCCAGCTGAGCTTCTCAAAGGGATATAGCCATCATTCCAATGTTTTGCGTTCAAAAACCGCAATTTGGTCGGTTCAACCAGAATTATCTGGCTTGAATCCAACTTTTTGTTGGTCAATTGGTCAACTCCAACCGTTTTTTGTTGGTGAACAATTCCTGATCAACTCGTCGGTGTTGAAATCTCCAGCAGCGGCACCGACGGTGTTAGGGCTGGCAGCCTATGAATGGCGGTGGCAAGGGAGGTGGCCTCAGTTGTCAGCGGGGAAGCTAGATATCATGGGGATCATATTCCCACATATTCCCCGAAAAATCCCAGTTGGATAACTATGACACTTAATATATTCGGTACAATTAGTACAAGCTATTTCTGGTACCAATCATTAACATGAATGAAGTATACAACCAGCCATTTCTGGGGATAGAATGGGGGTATGATATGGGCAAAGGATATGGGCCTCAATGGGATACCATGGGATGTACAGGTGTTCAACTGGGGACCCACAAATTCAAATGTGATGCTTCTTCAAGTTGGAAGCCGCAAAACGCACACAGTTTCATGGCTCGGATGGAAGAATTGCAGTCTTAGGGTACACTCCGCTTTTGGACAACCCCGATCGAGGGTTTTCATAGAATTGGGGACCCTCCAAACCAACCAACTCAATCCAAATCAGTGATTTGTAGTGAGGAATCCATGGTTTGGGGTATCAATCTGGACAAATACCCCAACAACATACTCCCATTATAACCCCCATCAGCACCCCATGTTCGTGATTTCCATATGAATCTAGCTATGCACCAGCCAAGTTTGGTGTGAACACATGTTCTATCTATGAAGGGGGAAGAACCTGAATGTCATTCAACCCCTTTCCTTCAGGCTTTTGTTTGTGCGAAACAGCTTCCCTTTTTGATCTTTTTGAATTTCCTCTCAACATGATTTGAAGCCCGAAAAGGAACACTAACAATGAACCCAGGTCGCCAATATTATCACAATCATGGTCATCCAACACTAACATCAAAAATAACAAACAAAATACCGTTTTTCTGGCACCCTCGAGCCTCGAGAAGCAGCTAGACGTCTTGCCATCCGCTGAGGCTATGGGAAGTCGAAAAGTCCTGCAGCCAGGAGCATGCCGTACATGGCTCCGGCTATGATGGGAGCTATGGCAGGCTGCATGGGAGGTGCCTTAAAAATCCTTGGGAGGTGGTACACATGACTGGGTGAAGTGGATCAATGTGGTGAATGCGGATGTTAGCGAAATGCGGCATCCTTCAGGATGGCAACTTAAAAAGAAGGTGGTTGATATTGGTTGATCAGTTGATCAAGAACAGATGCAATCAATTTGAATAAAATCCACAGATTTTCGGGGCCACATTTTGAACCTGTGCCAGGTCCCGGGAAGGGCAAGATGAACGTCGGAGGGCATGAAGCTTAGTGCTATGCCAACAAACTGTATGAAGATGTTTTTGCACGGTCAAGCCTGAATGAATGTTGATGGCTGGTTGGTGAAATTTTTTCGGTGGTCTACATTGAAAAAGCAGATTGCGGAACTGCAGAACTTCCCTTCAACTGGGGATGAATGGAACATCTGCGGGAAAGCATTGATTTCACCAATGGAGTTTTCCTATCGATCCAATTCTGGGAGTCACCGGAGTCACCACTAAGGATGAAAGGAGGTGGCAAAGGACAATGGGGCGGTATCAAGGCCCGCCAGAAAATGCCGCACCTGCACCTGGCAGCGCTGGAAGATGATGAAACTTGAGATCATCAGCATTCCTTCGCCAGGATTTAGTAGGATTCCAGAGGATTTTCTGGGGATGTTCTTCCCATTTTACCGTGGTTTTTACATATTTTTGATGGGATTCCAGCATGTCCATGGTGGTTCAGAAACATGGGGACCCATAGGGACGAGACACGGCCTGCAGGGCTTGTTCACTGGCCTGTTGGAGGCCAAGGCTGTGGGCCCAGAATGGGTCAAACGTGCACGGGAGAATGACGATGAACCTAGTGGATTTATTAGTTGATGGTTGACAATTTATGGTTGGCCCATATTTTTTGGGTAGGAAGACCATGGTTTTCGGTCGAGATTTTTCCCTTAAACCAATCCAGAGCTAGCAAGAAGTGACAGATTTCACGAGAATTCATTGAGGAGAAAAAGCGCACATTCGGGGAGGATGTGCGGCAACAATGGGATGCGCACAACCACAATCTGCGGGTCTTGGGGTCCAACATGTTGAAAGGTACCCAAATCAAGGGGAGCAAACATGCAAGCTACTGATGTCTGGTGTTTGTCTAATCCGTTTCCTCCCTTTGAATCTTGTTGGTCCCAATTGCAGGAAACTGCCATTTGAATCATCCACATAGCAGACCATCAGAACATTGATGGCGACAACAGAGGTCATTTTCCATACTTGATGATAATAACCCCTATTGGCTGATGATTCACCACGACTTGTTTACAGTATGAGATCTTATGGCATGATGGTACCCTTCATCAAACATAGCAATAGAACATGGCCTTTTCATGCCTTTTCAATGGGAGCGTCCTCTACAAATGGATGCTATGGAGGAGTTTCCATTGCCAGATTCGGTGGGGGGGGGCCAATGGGCCCCACGAGTCAACCCCTGTGGGATGGTGGGTTTCAGATTTATCAAAGATATGATACAAAAAAATGCGCTCAGATGGCCTGTTGATCAATACCTCTAGTGTTACACACATTATAAAAAGGGTAAATGTATGTAAATGTGGCATCCATATATAAATCCCAGCTATTGCTTGGTTCAGCTTAGGCTCTTCCTGGGGCAGCTGACAGTGACAATGACAGGAATGCCCTCTACGCAGGGGGGCTTGGAGTTTGTGGGGACATGGCAGAACTATCCCATTTTTACCCGGAAAATTATCCAAATTTAGATATTGGTGGGAAAACTTGGTATTTGTAAGGGGGGTGATTGTGAAAGGCTAGTGGAGCTCAGGTTTCCAGGAAGAAAATGCACGACTCAGGCTGCTTTTTGGCGGATTAATCCGTAGTCCCCTGTAGATTTTTCCTTCAACAAACCCAGTGTGAGGTTTTATATTTTTGTTCCAGGGAGTTGGCTCCTTTCCCACTGTATCTCCGCTGGACACATGACCAGTTTCCTTAGAGACTGAGGGTTCTTACACTTCCCATCGTGAGTGGCAATGAGTCGTTTCGACACCATGACTGTTGGTGTGAAAACCTCTGACTCTGACAGATTTTTGTCTTGGAAATGACGAAGAAAAAAATCGAGTGGGTATCCTTCGGATTCAAAAGGTTGCTGGAAATCATTTCAGACTGTATTAGACTGTGCCGGAAGTGCTATGGATCGGTGGGTGTAGTTCACAAGGATTTGTTTCCTAAAGGAGGCCATTTAAACTTTAAACTATTCCCAGTGGATTCCTCAATTGGTGGATTCACATATTTCCATGATATCCCCATTGCATTTCCATCACTATTGGTAATTCCCCATTGGTTTTATACAGTAAATAATTCAATTCCATGTCCATCATTCTTCCCCAGTTTCATCATTATTTCATCATTATTCCCCATTGGTGAATGTATGGTCATAATCCCATTTATAGATATTTATATCATGATATATCCCATTTAAAAAAGGGTAATGGTAAATATCAAAGGGATATTTTAATCGGATATTACCAATAATATATCCCATATTTCCATTTATTGGGAATAATTCTCCCAACTGACGAACTTATATTTTTCAGAGGTCAACCAGCAACCAGATCATATATCTCATATTTTATAGGGAAATGGTAAATATCAATGGGATATTTTCATCGGATATTAGCCATAGTATATCCCATATATCCCATCTATGGGGGTACCCTCTGGTAAACTAACATAGCTATGGAAAATCACCATTTTTAATGGGAAAATCCACTATTAATGGCCATTTTCAATAGCTACGTTAAATTACCAGAGGGTAATTTTATAGGTTCGTCTTTATCCCCATGAGCCATGGGTAATTCCCCATCAATTCCCGGCCGATGCCATGGGGCCACTGTGCCACATTTCCTCCGATCCGTGGTCAGGTCTCCGGATTGCCATCGGACACACAGGAGCAACAACGACCCGAAAGAAACGCCCGTGAAACTGCTGGAGGTTTCACAGTTTCACAGCAAAGATGTGGATTTATCCATATTTATCAATGAAAGGTCATGAATATCTGTGAAGCATTGCAGTTTTAGCAGGCAACTTTGGGTGTCTCAAACACGGGAGATTTGCCGAATTTCTGGCGATTTGGATGGAGAACAGTTGAAATCATGGGAAGGAATGGTGAACCAAATTTTGAGATGACCAGAGATAGAAAGTCCATGAATGGCGACTGATGATACATAATGATGTATATGTATATATATATTGTATAACTAAACATAATGATGCTATAATGCTTTATGTGGCAAGTCATTGTTGACTTTGTACCCATGGCTCGGTGGACATCTCAGGCAAAGCCTCGGTGGCTACTGACAGAGTTTCCACTGATAACTTGCAGACCCAATGACCTCCTTACAGCGGGTAGTTCAGTTCTGGGTGGAACAGCACCATTTTTTGACAGAATAATGATACATATAGAATCAGGGTTTCTGGGTGGTACTTAATTTTGAATTTCAATCTAATTCTCATCATGTTTTTTTTGTATCCCAGAATTCCACTCAACGCCTGGACCTTTGTTTGGCAAGGACGTCGATCTCTACAGGATTTTTGCCCCATTTGGTGCAATTGCTCCTAAGGTCCGGTGCTGGGGTATTGATGGTGGATTCAAAAAGGGCACAAGGCGATTTCATGGATATTTCAAGGGACAATCATGGAATAATTGATGGGATATAGCAAACACAATCTATTACATACAGGGTGGCTCCAACCTCTTGTAGGTACATGATAGCCACAAGGAGGGGAAATGGGTAGTTTTGACTTATTTGCCAAATTTCCACCCCTGGTAGGTGTTGAGAGCAAACCTTGCAACATATGTCTTTTTTCAATGGTAAAACATGAGGCTGAAGCGGCTTAAACCACTGGATGTCGGGATATTGATAATTAGATTTGATAGCCGCCGTTTTCGGACAAACTCAGATGTGAAATCTGCCGCTGTTGCAATGGGATGGTTCCAGAACTGTTGCAGGGCGTGAAGGCCATGCAGAATCCAGATGGCAGTTGTCAAGGTTGGGGGTCCGGACACCCAGCGAAGGTGCCATTTTGGATGGGTCAACTGGGTCAGGAATTGGGCACTGGCCCATTTTGTGGGGATTCAAACACCAGCCAAAGATGGTTCTTGGTCACCCTAAAGTTGGATGATGTGGTGATGTTCGAGTGAGATATTTCACTACCCTTGACCAAGCAATCTGCTTGGGGCCCTTGGCGATGCAAGTTGGATTCCAGGCTTTGATTTGGACTTGGCACGTTTCAGGGGAGGTCCGCCATCTATGAAATAGACTATGCTGTCCACATATTACATATACTATAATGTCAGTTTTTGACAATACCATGATACAACATGCAATCTGACCTTTCTTTGATAGGACAAATAGCTTCGTGACATATGATATCAAACAACACGCTCTTTTTTTTCATCGCCTCCATTGATTTTCACCACATTTCAACAGGCAGCCGCAGTGCCCTGACTAGCAAGCCATTTCTGATTTACAGGATTTGATCCGCAGAAACAAGTCATGATTCAGGCAACAATCAAGAAACCATAAGAAACCTAGATCAAAGGGGATTCAAGCTCATGTCACAAGGTCGAAAATTCAGTAGCCCCCCCTTAGCCCACATAGTTAGGCCATTATAAGTCGACCACTGTTTGTTGTGGGATATATAATCAATTGGTGACACTACAGCGATTTGAGGCACCTGCAAAATTTGTTGGCCATCAATCCATACCTAGGAGGGTATGAGCAACCATAGGTTAACAAGGTATATTAAGCTGTTATTTGTGACAAGGCTGACACGTGATACTGCTTGGATCCCCATTTGGATCCCCATTTGGATCCCAAGATTGTCGCGATCCACCTGCAGGCCTGATATTTTCACTATAGTTGGCTATCGTCTCTTAGTTCGATTTTTCTAATGTATATACATATATATATATACTGTACATATATATATACTGTATATATACAACTCCTTCATTATAAATCGCATTTTTTGGGGGGTAACCAATCTACCACCTTTCTCTACAGATCGCTGCAGCCATCGCCGTCGCCAACGCTCATTTCATCGAGGTTCGTGAATTACCTGGACGCAGTGTCGGTGACCTCCGCCTCGGATATGCTCAACGGGACCATCTCGCGGCATTTTGGATCATTTTTGTGCCATAAATCCACTGGTTCAGCATCATTCCTTGCTACCTTGTTATTTAACAGTTCGCCATGGAAAGATAGATCCACCATTTTTCATATGACGGTAAACCATCTATTTCGATTAGGGCCATCAACAAACCATGGCTACAGGTTAGTCATAACCAGATGGTTTTTCTTCATTGCCATTGGATCCCCAGTGGTGGGATGGTCATCCCCAGCGGACAGAGCCTCAGCAGCGGACAGGACGCAACAGGCGGATGGTCGAGAACTCATTGTGAAGCCCAAGGATTTTCGGGCCTTGGAAGGTGTGGAAAAGTCATGGCAAAAGCCATAGGCAAATGATGATTCAGAAATGGACTCTATGGATCTATATGGTGAATTTTCATGGATTTTCCATGTATTCATTTGCTGGAGAGTGAGCATCAGAGATCTTCTACTGTCACATAATGGCAGCAGCTGTTGTTTTTGAATGAAATCGTCGATATTTCTAGAATTTGGAACTGCTGTTTGATATTGGTTGCATACTCCAACCAGTGACGAATACTGTCATGTGCTATTGGTCGCAAAGAAATGGCTCCAAAATGCTCCAAATCTTGGGGCCAATTGCCTCAAGTTTGAGCCATTTCCAAATTTATCTGGTTGAACCTGGTTGTATATGATAGACAGGGAGATAGATAGGTAGATAGATAGGTAGATAGGTAGATAGGTAGATAGATAGGTAGATAGATAGGTAGATAGGTAGATAGATAGGTAGATAGATAGGTAGATAGATAGGTAGATAAGATCGAAATTCTAAGGTCTAAATCTCCATACGTTTGCTGTTAACATCCCTATTGTTTATGGTTTTACCCAGCATGTTTGCTGGTTGCGGTGAGCTCCCCTTTTTGGCAGCGTCTCCCATTTGAATCCAGGACGCCAAAAAGATGGTCTGAATGGCACGGCACCCAGATAAAATCCGGATCTCTGCAACATAAAAGAAAGGTGTGTCTTCCTGCACATAGATATACAATTTTTATACATGATAATATTTAATATATATATATACATATATATATATATTTATGTGTACACTTATGTATCGAACTGAAATCATATGAACCTCTACCAACAACAATAGTAGATACTGTAAAGTAAATAAGCCACAAACGTTTTTTCTCCTGCAACAACAGAATTCGAACCATCCATCTATGGTTTCATGGATCATGATGTCAGGTACCCAGCCGGCCCTAAAGATAGAAGTTTTTATGCACACCTTGGAATACAGTAAACACTTTGCGAAACCACATCATGTTTGATACTGGATACCAGTTAACATGTTTTCATACTGTGGTTGCAAAATCCAAATTCCCAGTTTTTCTAGGTGGTTTATGCCATTATTTAATATTATTTATAGGGTTTCAAGATGTTTCAACCATCCCAAATTGGTGGTGTTTTTTTTCTGTCACAAAAAACCGGTTGAGGTCTGACACCAAGTATCCTGCAGTTTTCATGTGTAAACACTGAAACCACTCCAATGAAACAGGTTTTCTACAATTTTATAATTTTATACCATTGTTTGGTTATAGGACGTTTTTTTGGCTCATTGGACGATGACATTTATTTGATGGGTAAAATCGCAATGCTGGCTCCATGGATCCCCATGGGGCACGAGCTGCGGCTTGGAGCAGGCAAATGGCGAGGAAAGCTGAGGGGTTGCGGTTCAACAAATACCAAGGCTAAGAAAGTTGCGGTATACACAGATTACTCAGATATGACTCAGCATTCCCATGAGACAATGACCCCATTTGGTTGCAGATGACCAGATGGTCAGCATTGGCTATGTATTCGGATCCAGCTATCGCCGCCGCAGTTTTAACCAACTATGCCCGCTGGGAGCGGTTCAAAAGGTCCGAAGATCGCTTGGTGGTTTCAAAGATGCACATCATGCTTTCTTGATGTGCATTCTCCAACAAGGTCTATTCCTGAAAATGGGATGAATGATGATGATCCCACTTAAGACTTTCATTTTTTTCAAGGATTTTTTCAATGGTGGTAGGAAATCAGCAGCCGTCGAGCTTGTGGAGGCTTCGAGCCGAGCCCCAGAATGACATAGGTACACTGGTAGGACAAAAGTTGCGCTTGCTGAGCTTCCCACAGTGAACATGGTTGGTTTCTTCTTCTGCACACCCTTTCCCCGTAGAATCCTAGCATGGAGCTTTGTCGTACCCCGGTCGCATTCCCACCCTCCAAAAGCTTTAAAATCTTATATATTAAAAAGAGGGTGATAATTGCCCGTCCCACCCCTGCCACACAAAACGGACTTGAAAATGTGATCCGCGGTTGACCGAAATGGATGTTTTGTAAAGCTTTCAAGAAGCATAAACTTTGTTCCTCCTGAAGGGTACAAAAAGCTTATTGAGTGGGGATTGCCAAGTCATTTGCTGATTTTTGCACCTGCTTCAACATGTCTGTCTCCAACCTCTTTGCCTGCACTGCGACACATGTGCCGTGACGCAGGGTACAAAAAGCTTATTGAGTGGGGATTGCCAAGTCATTTGCTGATTTTTGCACCTGCTTCAGCTTGGTCATTACTCCACATAGCATGTTTGTCTCCATCCTCTTTGTCTGCACTGCTACACATGTGCCGTGACGCACTGGTAGGACAAAAGTTGCGCTTGCTGAGCTTCCCACAGTGAACATGGTTGGTTTCTTCTTCTGCACACCCTTTCCCCGTAGAATCCTAGCATGGAGCTTTGTTGTACCCCGGTCGCATTTTCACCCTCCAAAAGCTTTAAAATCTTATATATTTAAAAGAGGGTGATAATTGACCGTCCCACACCTGCCACGCAAAACGGACTTGAAAATGTGATCCGCGGGTGACCGAAATGGATGTTTTGTAAAGCTTTCAAGAAGCATAAACTTTGTTCCTCCTGAAGTATAGTATCACTGTATTTAACCATACTGGTACTATATTATTGTCTATATGTATATATATATATTATAGAAAAGTGAAATCCCACTAAAATAATGATGAATTAGCTGTTCTATCTTTTCGGAGGTTGCTATATATCCAATTTGGGACAGTGCAAAGCATTCTTGAGACGATGGCTTGGACGGCCTTTGGTTTCTTTTCGGGACAAAATTCAATGAAAACAACATGGTGTAGAATTTCGGAGTGTAGCAGCTTTCAAGTACATGAGAGCATGTCACAGCGACTCTTTTGCCAACATTTGAAGAAACACAGGAGAGGGACATGTCAGCCTGATTGCCCAATTCTCTGGCATTTTTGAAGTTGAACACTTATGTCATCTTATGTCAAGGCCGGATCAAAATGCATTGCAAGATTTCAGCAAAAGTCAACAGACTGCATCTTCAGCAATTTAAAGATCCTACAGAGGTTCCAAAGCTGTGAAGCTCGGGTTTTAGTCTTTCAATTGTGAGGTCTTGCAACATGTTTCTGCCACTTTTAGCATCGGCGCAGCAAAGACTGGCTCATGAGTTTCCTGGCAGCTGAAAACAAACCGAAAACAGTGATGGTTTTGCTGGAGGATCATACCACCAGATTCAACATGATCAATAGAACTAAGAAAGTTAGTAACAGTACAAGACAGATATGGAGGTTTTCCACCATCAACAGTGGAATCGAAATCCAAGCGACCATGGACTTTCTGGCCACGGCTGTCCGGGGAGGCGATGATGGCGACATATGGCGACCCTGGATGGATCTGGATGGTCATTTTTGGGAATTTGGCATTTCACCTCCCACTTTCTTACTGGTGCTAAACGTAGGGAATGGATGGGTTGCTGGGGGTTGCTGGGGGTTGCTGGGATGATGAAATTACTAGTGATGACTGGGATCATTCCCGAAAATTCCCTGCTAAACACCAGTAAGTTTCAAGCAACTGGATCCAATGGGGGAAGGACTGGGTTGTTTGGGATGTTGGGAGCCGACTTGAAGGAGATCAGTCCTTCAATCCCCACCTGAAACTTTGATCTTCATGAAACCTCCTTGCTGACCAAGGGGTGGCTGGTATTGGGTAGGGACTGAACAGGTCGAGGTTTCTTTCTGGATCAGCAATCTCACCTCTGAAAATAAAATATGAAGAATGCAAATTATGGGATACTCCTAACCCTATATGGGCAGTTTTATTTTTGGTTGGATTTCACGCACCCAAAATGTGGCCACAGAGTTTTGCTGAGTTTGAAGATCAAGCCATCGGCTGGGGACATCCCAGTTCAATCAAACTCATAATTGTTACCCATACCGATCTGAACCAGAAAGTACCAATGGTAGGGGCGTAATTTTCTTGAGGTATGCTTGGAGAATCTTTTCTTGCGTGCTTTTGAAACTTCCATGCTGGCATCGCAGCAATAAATGATGTGTTTTTTGTAGGGTCCCATTTTCCTGGCTACAGCTATGTTCTTCGTATTCTTACCCAAAACGGAAGTCCGCAGGGTTCAAAACCCAGGTCTCAAATTGCGTCCCCTGGTCGTCTAAGTTCTATGTCTGGTATTCCACTGGTGTGAGATCTATCATTTGAACCAAAGGTCTGATCGTCATGATGTTCCTCTGAATAATTTAGAGGCCCATGGCCCAAGCTCTGGTCGTTAAGACTTGGAAACTTGGGAAAAACTGACATATGATCATTTTTTAAAGCTGTTATTTAGTTGTTTCTGTAGCACTTTCGATCGGCTATTTTGGCAGCTGGTTTTCACAGGATGTGATTGCAACGGCGTTGGGAATCTTTCAATTCCACGTTGCCATCGTGCTTCTGTCCTTTGCTTTTACTGAGGTGTGCTGACATCTTGTGCTGTCAGGGTATACCTAGACATACCCAGCACCAGCAGCCAGGGATTTATATTGAAAACTAGCTCTGTTTTATGTTTCCCAGCAAAGGGGATTACAATGTTTCCCAACTTTTAGGGGGTAAATAGCGAATGGCAAGAGCAAAGAATTTGAGGACGATCTTTTTTAGGGCCCCCGACCTGCTCCTAGGATGTCAGTGTTTTGGCACATGGGGCATTATCATCTTGGCTTGGAAACTCCCAGGGTTTAGCCTTTGGCCAGAAACTCATAAAGGATCATAAAAGCGAAGACCGAGGAGAAACATGTTGCTGCTCCAATTGGGCACTGCTCAGCTGCCGCCAAAAAAAGCTTGTGCCGTGTTGGGCTGACGATCCAGGTGATCACCGACCCCATTAAAATTTTGGAGAACACCAAACAAAATAGCTTTTTTTAAATCATCAGCTAGAAAATAGCTAATAGCATCAAGTTTCAACCCTGGTGACAGGCCTCCCAAAAAATATTAAAAAGGTACATTCACAGAAGTTTTCTAAACTCAAATTATAGCAGTATAACAAGTTCAAAAATTATTCGCAAACAAAAACATAAAAGACTACCATATATTACCTCATTCATTCCACAAAATCACAAGCACCTACCATTTCCACTACCTCATTCATTTCTCAAAATCATCAGTACCTACAATATCTCTGTCTCTACCTCATTCATTTTCTCAAAATCATCACAGTCAATTCATCACACCCTCATTCATTTTCACAAAATCATCACAACTAATCATGTCATCATCTCGTTCATTCCACTAAATCATACACCACCTATCATACTTCACCTCATCCGTTTTTAGAAATCATAACAGTCAATACGTCATTACCTCATCCATTCTACATCCAAAAGCAAAACAACCAAACAAAACCAAACAAAAAAAGACCAAGCAAAGAACAACACAAAGAACAAAACAATAGACCAACAATAAAGATAAATTCTTAGTCTTGACTAATCCTATTTTAACAGTCCATAAATCGACTAAATAATGTTATTAGAATTATGTTGGGTAAATGTCTTCAATAATTACTAATTTAAAATGAAATGCTTGTATTCCATAATACTATCGTTATCTTGGTCTTCTTCTATATTGCTTTTTACTTCATCCACTGCGGCATTTAATATTTCTCCCAAATCATCTTCATTTGTATCTTCATAATATTGACCGTGATAATATATATATATATATACATATCTAAAACTAAATTCAGTCTCCCCATATTCTTTATCTGGGAGTTTTGCCACTATTTGGACTTGAATATCAAGTTTAACCCTAAAGTCTAAATTATCTTCGATTTCTTCATAAAGTAAAGATAGTAATTCTTTCTTTCTTCTTTTATGATGTTTCTTATACTTTTCAAACTAAATGGTACTCCCTCTCTCAAAATACAATACTCTATATACATCTTGTCTCTTTGTCTTATCGTTCTGTCCTTTTTCGGACCAAGTCTTGATACTCTATATGTATCCTCTACTCTTCCAATGCTTCACTATGTCTATATTTCATTTTCACATATTCAGGATCTCCATGAGTATATGATACAATATTACTCAATACATCAACAGGCAAATCCTTCATAAAATTCATCCTAATAATATATACTTAAATAACTATTCTTTCAGCAAATATTCTCAGATTAAAATATATCATTCTTTAAAAACCTACTTAAAGATAAATTAACTAGATAAAATAATACTATTATATGATGAACAAAGTTATAGACTATTTACTAAGTAATGATTTAGCAGAAATACCAAAACGAGGAAGGAGAGAATTAAATTCAATAATAATAGATGATAAAAGATTTAGATACAACAAAGACAAACCAATATCTACTGTTTTAACAAAGAAACTATTAACAGTAAAGAAAACTAATGAATACAGAAGTTATGCTTTAAACAAGGCAAAAGATGCGTTCAGTGAAGGAAGAGTGAGACAAATACTGACCAAACACGCAATCAGAAACAAATTTAGGGTCAGAGATATTCAATCAGCATTCAGAAGATATGCTAATTCAACAGTTTTAGAAAATAGACACTTTGAAGGAGAAAGAGGACTGGACATGATTGCACACCAAAAACCAAGACTAGTAGAGTTTTTAAGAAAGAATAGAAGCGTGAGACTCAACATAAGAACAGAAGCACTCTTTGAAAAACCTGAATATGATGATGGAGGAAATGACATCGGCAGTCAAGAACTTGTATATGCTTTACCTTCAACCCGCTTCAATATCAGTAATGAGGATGAACTGACACAAGCATTAGAAGACAGTGTTAAACAAAGCTTATTACAAATACAAAATTTAGAAGCATCAGCATCTAATTTACGCTTCCAAAAGATTTTATCAATAACCATTCATTATTACAGATATGACCCAACAAGGGCAGGGAGATTCATAGAACTACCAGAGGATACATATAGAGTATCAAGACTTGGTCCGAAAAAGGACAGAACGATAAGACAAAGAGACAAGATGTATATAGAGTATTGTATTTTGAGAGAGGGAGTACCATTTAGTTTGAAAAGTATAAGAAACGTCATAAAAGAAGAAAGAAAGAATTACTATCTTTAATTTATGAAGAAATCGAAGATAATTTAGACTTTAGGGTTAAACTTGATATTCAAGTCCAAATAGTGGCAAAACTCCCAGATAAAGAATATGGGGAGACTGAATTTAGTTTTAGAGATATATATATACTATCACGGTCAATATTATGAAGATACAAATGAAGATGATTTGGGAGAAATATTAAATGCCGCAGTGGATGAAGTAAAAAGCAATATAGAAGAAGACCAAGATAACGATAGTATTATGGAATACAAGCATTTCATTTTAAATTAGTAATTATTGAAGACATTTACCCAACATAATTCTAATAACATTATTTAGTCGATTTATGGACTGTTAAAATAGGATTAGTCAAGACTAAGAATTTATCTTTATTGTTGGTCTATTGTTTTGTTCTTTGTGTTGTTCTTTGCTTGGTCTGTTTTTTTTGGTTTTGTTTGGTTGTTTTGCTTTTGGATGTAGAATGGATGAGGTAATGACGTATTGACTGTTATGATTTCTAAAAACGGATGAGGTGAAGTATGATAGGTGGTTATGATTTAGTGGAATGAACGAGATGATGACATGATTAGTTGTGATGATTTTGTGAAAATGAATGAGGGTGTGATGAATTGACTGTGATGATTTTGAGAAAATGAATGAGGTAGAGACAGAGATATTGTAGGTACTGATGATTTTGAGAAATGAATGAGGTAGTGGAAATGGTAGGTGCTTGTGATTTTGTGGAATGAATGAGGTAATATATGGTAGTCTTTTATGTTTTTGTTTGCGAATAATTTTTGACTTGTTATACTGCTATAATTTGAGTTTAGAAAACTTCTGTGAATGTACCTTTTTAATATTTTTTCTCCCGCCCCGGGACCCACACCAGAACCTCTGAAACCACCAGAACCACCCCGGAAGCTGCACCAAAATTTTCATGCCCACCCAGAACCATCCCAGAACCGACACCGGAACTTCCAGAACCACCGCGCCACCACCCAGAACCACATGGGAACCCTAACGGCAACCTCCGAACCTCCGGAACCAGCCCGGAACCCATACCGGAGACCGCACCGAAACCTTTATAATTTATATTGGCTGAGATGAGACCCCTAAGCTAACGGCGTTCGGGAACAAAAAAAAGCAAGGGTGGCCTAATTAGTGTTTGCCACAAATGAAAAGTCTGAACAATATAGCTCCACGTTCTTCACATGTAGCCAGCTATGTGTACCAGCGCAAAGAAAGGAAACCCCTGCAAAGGCCTGCCGGTGGTACAGTTGCCCAAATCAACTAATTCGTCCCGCCCGGCCAATCTTTATGATACACTGGAGCGCCGCAATAGTTGAGAGAGAGAGATATATATATATATACATATACAGTCGATGATGCTTGCAATGGATTCTTATGGTAGGCCTTTAAGGTTTTGTGCAAAGTGGGGTGTGCTGGTATGCCGTATTTCCCGAAATTACCATTTTGATGAGGCAATTTGAATTCATGGATCATGGGGTTCTGGGGTGCCCCATTTTCAGACAAATCCATCTAATTACAAGGGTTCAGGAACATTTGGGGTTTGGGCAAAGACATTGAGGAAGAACCTGAAGCACTCATGTTTGCTGAACGGTCTTCTGGCCCTAGGGGATGGACCTGCAGATTCAGTCAGTATGGGATTTTGGGATAGGTTGCAGATTCTTGAAGTTCATAGCTGCATAGAACTATAGCATAAGAGGAATGTTTGCAAGCTTTACCGCCACTCGGGCAAGTTCTGTCACGTGCCCGGGTTGCTGCTGCAGCATTGTGAAAACATGGTGAAGATAGCTTGGACCATGCTGGAAGTGTAAGCGCACCGCGCACGGCACGTGGGCTCAGCTCACGCTGATTGCAAAATATAAACGGCCAGGCTGTATACTAGCTGTCAAGGCTGACGCGCCAATAACAAGTCATGGGCAGGAGCTGCCATGCGTCGCCATGCGTCACCATGAGTCACCGCGGCAGGTTTGGCGTCGCTGTCTGGCGTGAAGCGAGTGGTCAAGAGGTCAATGCTCATGAGCATTTACCGCTTCAAGGAACGGAGGGGCTTGCAATATATAGCACTTGCCCACGGCCAGACAAACATGACATGCACGTGGCGGATCACGCTTTGTTCCCTGGAAGAAATAACAATCCCTTCCTGCGTGCCCAGCCCCATGCCATGAGCAGGAAAAGTTTTACGGTCTCTATGACAGCATCGCATCTTGGACGGGACAATGCGACCTGTGTTCCGACGTGTGTGGGTGTGTGTTTCCCACCCAACAGCCAACTCCTTTCATTTGCACGTTTGTGCCAGAAATGTTTTAAAAAACAAACCTTCAAATCGGGCAAACAGGCAAAGCTGTGCGAAGAACCGGTTTCCACTTTCCAGTTTCCAACATTTTGGGACCGCCCAGCCCAACATGTACCTACGGCGTCCAGCTCTAGCTTTGTGAGGTGGATGTCTTGGATTGTGAAAGGCGCCGGCAATTGCAATGGCGACGAGAAAACTGCGTTCCCAGTTTCCGTGGGGATGCCAAGGCCCCTGGCTTCAGGATGCTTTAGGGGTGGATCAGCCGTGTTTCTGCTGGGCGTGTAGCCTCGGTGGCAGCTACAGAATCTCCCGGGGCATCCGGCAAATGCTAGCAAATACAGGGCGCCCTGTGCATGGTTGTCTTGATGTTGTCAGTGGCAACAGGGATCGAACCACGTTTATCGCGCTCCAACGGATCCATTATGACAACCTTAGAATTCATGCGACAAACTAGCCATTTTGTACCTCGCACCTTTAACACGTCTTGATGCGTCAAAAAATCGGCAAAAGGCACTGTATGGTGCCGTGTTTAGGGGCATTTTTGTGCACTATATCAAGTATCAGTATGAAACCTAGCCCCTGACCCGAACCACATGAGAGTGACTCAACATGGATGGAGCCAGAAAGGACCACTTTTGTTGGCCTACTGGCCCCATGTTTGAACCATGACCCCATTCCGAGCTTAGACATGGAAATCAAAATTTTTGAGGTCACAAAGATGGATTGTTAGACGAAAGGACCGCGCTGGCTATGGTGGCAATCAAAAATTCCACAGGGAACATAAGGGGGTTCGAGACTCAGAGACCACCCGGTTTTTCAAGTTGAATGGTGTTTTCCACATTCACACTCTGGCCCTTTCTAGCCACCAATGCCTTCGAAAGGGGTTCATATCATTTTCCCTTTGTCCATAATTAACACCAATCGCATACGGGATATATCATGATATACCTATGTATGTACATAATATGATGCAGGTCACTGATGGTTTTGTTGCAATTCGCATGGTATGTGGCTGGGTATAGGTCAATATTAAGCGCCCCCATTTTTCGGTTGCTTGTTTACATCGACAATTCCAAATATTTTGTGATGGGTGAAACCTAAAGGATTCTAGGTGTTTCCAACCCATCGCCATGCCAATCGCACATGGACAAATTCATTTTTCCTCATTTTTTTATGGATCAGATGAAGAGGAAGGTACCGGAGTTCGAAGTCTGCTACAGGGGTGCTAATCCCGGTTGATTCTTCATAGAATCCTTTTCTCAGTAAGGGATACTTTCCCATCCTTCCATGAGTTTCACCCCCAAAATGGATTAATTATTTCAGATCCTAAGAATTAAATACCACATCATGATGGATCTATATGAACTGGATCTAAAACCCAAGCTTGTGTCCAAACTGGAAATTCAATTCCTCGACTTGACCTATACACCTTCGAAATTATTTGTTAATCCATATAAATCACTAGCCACTAGTACCATCATATACTGTTACCATATATGCGGGTGTCTGAACATGGCGTATGCCACCTCAAAATGTAAAATTTAATGTTTAAACATGTTTTTCCCCACCTGCCAGGTGAGAGGGTTGTTAGATTTTATGTCAGTTGCTTCCTCCTCGTCCTCCTCGTCCTCGTCCTCCTCCTTCTCCTCCCTCTTCTCGTCCTCCTTCTCCTCCTCCTCCTCCTCGTCCTCCTCGTCCTCCTCCTGCTCCACTGCGATCCATGTCAGTGTGCCCTGCCGGACCTCAACCACGACCATCCACGTCAGTGTGCTGTGCCGGACCTCAACCACGACCATCCACGCCCAGTGTTCCCTGCCGGACCTCAACCACGACCATCCACGCCCAGTGTTCCCTGCCGGACCTCAACCACGACCATCCTCGCCCAGTGTTCCCTGCCGGACCTCAACCACGACCATCCACGCCCAGTGTTCCCTGCCGGACCTCAGCCGCGAGTATCCACGCCAAGTGTTCCCTGCCGGACCGCAGTAGGAGATATGGGACAAAGCATGGGCAGAAGAAAGTTAGAAAGAAATGTCAGAAAGAATGTCAGAAGATTGCCAGAAGATATGCCAGAGACGAATTGCCAAATAGAAGCCAGATAGAATGCCAGCAGATATGTCAGAATATATGCCAGAAGATATTGCCGATACGATGCCAGATAATATGCCAGGAAGATATGCCAGATAGAATGCCAGATAGAAGCCGAAGATTTGCCAGAGAGAATGCAGAAAATATGCCAGAAGATATGCCAGATTAGATTATTGCCAGAAGATATGCCAGAAGATATGCCAGAAGATATGCAGCAGAAGATATGCTCAGAATATATGCCAGAAGAATGTTCAGATAGACATGCAGAAGATTCAAGAAGATATGATCAGAAGATATTGCACAGAACGATATGCCAAGAAGATAGAATGCCAGATTGAATGCCAGAAGATATGTCAGATAGAGTGCCAGAAGATATGCCAGATAGAATGCCAGAAGATTTGCCAGATAGAATGCCAGAAGATATGCCAGAAGATATGCCAGATCATATGCCAGATAGAATGCCAAATAGAATGTCAGAAGATATGTCAGATAGAATGCCAGAAGATTTGCCAGTAAGAAAATGTATATATGTCATGGTGGGGATCACACGAAGTAAAGTAATTTTTACCTTTGGTAATTTAACAGTTTGCTATTGAACAATGGCCCATAATTTTCCTACTTGATTTACCTATTATCCATGGTGTTTTCAATAGCTGCAAAGTATGGCTATGTTTACCAGAGGGTATCCATTAGTATCCGGGATCAAATAACAGCTACATAAAGGGGAGGACTTGGGCTACAGTCCAGATTGCCAGCCAGGGGTCGTTTTGTACAAGAAAGTGGAGTTGGGCCAACCTTTTTGTATTTGCATTCATTTTGTAGTTGTTTCCTTTCAAATCCTCATTTGTATTTTGTAGTTGTATATGTTGAGTTAGTTGAAGCATCCAACACAAAATATCATTTGCATTTTGTAGTTGTACAAGTTGAATAGTTGAAGCATCCAACATAAAATCTCATTTGCATTTTGTAGTTGTATATATGTTGGGGAAGTTGAAACATCCATGAAACCTGCACGATTTAGTTCGACGTCACAACGTCACCCCAAAATGTTTACTGAAATTATGTTGGTCGGAACGTTGGATGGCATAGACCCAACTACATCATGTTAACATTTCCAGCTATTTTTCAACTTCAGATGCATTGGTTTTTGTAGTGCATATTTTGAACTATTTTCCGAGTCAAATTAAGTTGTGTTCTGCATTTTGTGGCTGCAAACAAGATGAAGCCCACGAACCCGAATGCTCACACGTATGTTAATGGTACAGATGTCAAAACACATGGTTAGGCAGTCACGCACAATACCTTTCTGTAATAGTTTATTTGAACAGTCTTGTACATGTTTCCCTTGTTACCAGTCTGCAGTGTGGAGTGGAAAGTGTAGAGTCTGGAGTGTGGAGTGTGAAGTAAGGAGTGTGGAGTGTAAAGTGTGGAGTGGGGAGTGTAGAGTGTGTAAAGTGT
>CAMXCT020004830.1:8436-28461 GCA_947184155.2 Cladocopium goreaui | reverse complement strand
AGGCTATGCCGCCTTAAAGTGTCAAAAAAGAAACTCCTAAAACAGGTTGTGCTGCCTTAAAGTGTGAAAAAAGAAGCTCCTAAAACAAGCTGTGCCGCCCTAGTGTCAAAAAAGCGGCTCCAAAAGCATGCTGTGCCGCCTTAAAGTATCCAAAAAAACCGCTTCTAAAACCGGCTGTGCGCCCTAAAGTGTCAAAAAACAGCTTCCTAAAACAGGCTATGCCGCCTTAAAGTGTCAAAAAAGAAACTCCTAAAACAGGTTGTGCTGCCTTAAAGTGTGAAAAAAGAAGCTCCTAAAACAAGCTGTGCCGCCCTAGTGTCAAAAAAGCGGCTCCAAAAGCATGCTGTGCCGCCTTAAAGTATCCAAAAAAACCGCTTCTAAAACCGGCTGTGCGCCCTAAAGTGTCAAAAAAACAGCTTCCTAAAACAGGCTATGCCGCTTTAAAGTGTCAAAAGAGAAGCTCCTAAAACAGGTTGTGCTGCCTTAAAGTGTCAAAGAAGAAGCTCCTAAAACAGGCTGTGCCGCCCTAAAGTGTCAAAGAAGCAGCACCTAAATCAGGCTGTGCCGCTCTAAAGTATCAACAAAACAACTCCTAATAACAGCTGTGCTGCCCTAAAGTGTTCAAAAAGCAGCTCCTAAAATAAGCTGTGCCGCCCTAAAGTGTCAAAAAGGCAGCTCCTAAAACAGGCTGTACCTTGCTAAAGTGCCAAAAAATCATCTTGAAGACAAAACAACAAAAACATGAAAAATTTCGATGCCCAAAAAAGAGGTGATTTCAATACTAACAAATGCTCGTTTGATGGGGGCCGGTGCCAAACCGTGACCCTGGGCCTTTTTCAGGCTCCCAAAGTTGCCCTAAAACAAGCTGTGCCGCCCCAAAGTGTCCAAAGAGCAGCTCCTAAAAGAGGCTGTGCCGCCCTAAAGTGTCAAAAAAGCAGCTCCTAAATCAGGCTGTGCGGCCGTAAAGTGTCAAAAAAGCAGCTCCTAAATCAGGCTGTGCGGCCCTAAAGTGTCAAAAAAGCAGCTCCTAAGACAAGCCTAAAGTGTCAAAAAAGCAGCTCCTAAAACAGGCTGTGCCTTGCTAAAGTGCCAAGAAAAATCTTCAAGACAAACAATCGCACATTTTGGGGGTCCAAAAAAGATATGAGTTCAATACGAAAAAGGCTCATTTGATTGGGGCCTGTGCCAAATTTTCACGCTCCCAAAACTGACTTGCCCTAAAACAAACTGTGCCGCCCTAAGTGTCAACAGAGCAGCTCCAAAAAGAGGCTGTGCCGCCCTAAAGTGTCAAAAAAAACTAGACGACGGTTGGCCCGAGAGCGAAAAAGATGTTTTTCAAGCAGCTCTGAGGATGGTAGTCGTAAAAGATAGTCGGTGAATAGTTGGTGAATTTTATATGAGCTATGGAAAGATATGGTGTGAAAAAGGAAGATTGATCAAGAAGAGAATATTTGGTAAAGGGCATCAGATGACATGTGTCTTGCAACCACAGAGAGAAAGAGGGGGCAGAGATAAAGAGAGAGAGAGAGAGAAAGAGAGAGAGAGAGAGAGAGAGAAAGAGAAAGCAAGAGAGAGAGAGAGAGAATGAAAGGGGGGGTAGAAAGAAAACATGTAGAAATGTAATGTGAGCAACAAAAGTGCACAGGAGGCTCAGTACCATGAGTCTGCGAATGCCATGTGCTATCTCATTTTATTATGGTAATTCCCACACACATTGCGGAAAAAGGCTCGGCACCATCATTCCGTGAACGCGAAGAAACGCGACGCTTTTATACAGAGACGCTTTTACACACAGAATCTTTTACACATAAACACTTTTACACACAGACGCTTTCACACAGAGACGTTTTTCATGCGCACACACACAGACGCATTTCCACACAGAGACTTTTACACGAAAACACTTTAACACACAGACGCTTTTATACACAGACTCTTTTACACACACACACACACGCTTTTACATGCAGATGCCTTTTTACAGACGCACACACACTTTCACACACAAACGCTTTTACACACAGACGCTTTTGCACACAGACACAGACGCCTTTCCACACGGACCCTTTCACACACAGACGCTTTTACACACAAACACTTTTACACACATACGCTTTTACACACAGACGCTTTTACACGCAAACACTTTTACATACAGGCGCTTTTACACACAGACGCTTTTACACTCAGACACTTTTACACACAGACGCTTTTCCACACAGACTTTTACACACAGACGCTCACAAAGCGCGGCACCACTGGGTGACCTCAGTTGCAAACAAAGGTGCGCAAACATAGTTGCAATGGAAATGCTTAAAAATCGCAAAAGTGCACAAGACCAGGCTCAGTACCATGATCAACGCACAATCCAATGCAAGGCATCCGCTCTTTGAGATACAAAATAAGCTCGGCACCATGATGCCGTGGATGACCTCAGTTGCCAACACAGGTGGGCAAACATAGTCGCAATGGAAACGCTAAAAAATGCAAAAGTACACAAACAAAGGCTCCGTACCATGGCATCCAAGAGAATCTAGAAGTCCGTGCAAGAATGCTGCAAATGATTCCACAATAGCAAGTTCGATATCATGATGGCAAGGATGACACCTGTTTCACTGCATTTCTCCGATGTCCCTACAGGATGGAAAAAAATCTTTACAGACAAACAACAGTTGGCTACTGGTTTTGCATGTTCGTCACGAACAGTCTCTCCAGACGAACACTGCTACAGATTAATTTGCGCCAGTTGCACTCAGTTCCATGTGCCACTCGGTACGCAAGCCTTCCAGCTCCCACAAGCTGCTTCCAAGCAAAGGTCGGTACCATGATGCTGCAGATGTGGCATGTTTGCCGCTTTTACTACTGCAGCAATCCGGGTACTGCGGTCGATCTTTATCTGGGCACCTCCACGGACACGACCTAAGTTCCAGCATCTCTGTGAACACAGAAAGATCTTCCAGCCAGTCAGCAGGATGCTCATACTCGAGATTCACAACGCAGTCGTTGCAGTGCCCGCAGATGTAACATCTCTCGGCTGCCATTGTCCTCCAAACATATTCTATGCTTCTGACTGTTTTTTTGATATATTTCATATGATGATGACGAAAGTGTGGTATTGTCACGGTCATGACCTTTGCCCAGCCAGCAGAGACTTGCTGAGATGTCCAGCTATCGTCTGACTCGTTTGGATCGCCGGGTTCTTGGTTGGCACCACAGCAAATACAGATGGTGGTGTCTGCCTCCTTCCAATGACACATTTTCTTCAAAACAACCGGCCAACCAGCTTTTACCAGATAGTGTCCGGTTTCTGGTTGCAAAGAATATTTTGGAGCCAATTCAGAGCTCCCAGGCACAAATGAAAGAATGTGTCGTAGAATTTGTTCATCAAAGACATCCGCCCTTGGACGGATTCCCTGCACATTCGCTGCCATGGCAGAACACACTTAAATCCCCAAATACTTTATGCGACATGTTTGTGCACTAAAACTTTGTTTGTTGTTAACTGCCGTCATGTCCAACGATGTGGGCGCTGCCGCCGAGTATCTTTCAACACCAAGACCCATAATCGGTTGGCATCATCTCTCACTATGAGCATATCAATTCCCACACAGATTACCACACCAAACGAACCAAGCTCCGCACGTCCTAGCACGGATACACTAGCAAGCATTGTCGCCCTCAATCTCTAACAGTTCCATGTCGTGCGGTCAAAGTACACACAAAATCTTTTACACACAAACGCTTTTACACATGGTGCTTTTACACAAACACACTTTGACACAGACGCTTTGACACACAAAAGCCTTTACACACAAACGCTTTTACACACAGACGCTTTTACACACAGACGCTTTTACACACAAAAGCTTTTACACACAGACGGTTTTACACACAGACGCTTCTACACGCAGATGCGTTTTACACACGCACACACGCTTTCACACACAAACGCTTTTACACACAGACGCAACGCTTTTACACACAGACGCTTTTACACACAGACGCTTTTACACGCAGATGCTTTTTACACACGCACACACGCTTTCACACACTAACGCTTTTACACACAGACGCTTTTACACACAGACGCTTTTACACACAGACACTTGTACACACACGCACACACGCTTTCACACACAAACGCTTTTACACATAGACGCGTTGACACACAAACGCTTTTACACAGACGCTTTTACACGCAGATGCTTTTTACACACGCACACACGCTTTCACACACTAACGCTTTTACACACAGACGGTTTTACACACAGACGCTTTTACACACAGACACTTGTACACACACGCACACACGCTTTCACACACAAACGCTTTTACACACAGACGCGTTGACACACAAACGCGTTTACACACAGACGCTTGTACACGCAGATGCTTTTTACACACGCACACACGCTTTCACACACTAACGCTTTTACACACAGACGCTTTTACACGCAGACACTTGTACAGAAACGAAAGCGTCCATCGCAATTTTTCCGCAGTTTTTGACGTCCAACGTCCATTTCGTGCGAAAGGGTTACGATCGACCAAGTAAAATCGCAATTTTTCCTCAGTTTTTGACGTCCAACGTCCATTTCGTGCGTAAGGGTTGCGATTGACAACTCAAAATCGCAATTTTTCCTCAGTTTTTGACTTCCAACGTCCATTTCGTGCGTAAGGGTTGCGATTGACAACTCAAAGTCGCAATTTTCCCGCAGTTTTTAACGTCCAACGTCCATTTCGTGCGTAAGGGTTGCGATTGACAACTCAATGTCGCAATTTTCCCTCAGTTTTTGACGTCCAACGTCCATTTCGTGCGAAAGGGTTGCGCGGGACGCTTCAAAGTCGCAATTTTTCCGCAGTTTTTGACGTCCAACGTCCATTTCGTGCGTAAGGGTTGCGCGGGACGCTTCAAAGTCGCAATTTTTCCTCAGTTTTTGACGTCCAACGTCCATTTCGTGCGAAAGGGTTGCGCGGGACGCTTCAAAGTCGCAATTTTTCCTCAGTTTTTGACGTCCAACGTCCATTTCGTGCGAAAGGGTTGCGCGGGACGCTTCAAAGTCGCAACTTTTCCTCAGTTTTTGGCGTCCAACGTCCATTTCGTGCGAAAGGGTTGCGTTTCGTGGGCTCCGGCGGCCACCGCCCCCGCCTTCGAAGAAGAGAATAGGGGAGAGCGAGAGGAGGAGGAGATCGGCAGAGTGATAGGTGTGAAGACTAGATCTGCAGGTGTGAGGGTGTGAAGATCTAGATCTGCAGGTGTGAGGGTGTGATGATGTGAGACTATGCAGATGTGGGGTTGAAAGATCTAGATCTGCAGATGTGAAGGTCTGAAGATCTAGATCTGCAGGTGTGAGGGTGTGAAGATCTAGATCTGCAGGTGTGAGGGTGTGATGATGTAGATCTGCAGATGTGAGGGTGTGAAGATCTAGATCTGCAGGTGTGAGGATGTGAAGATCTAGATCTGCAGGTGTGAGGGTGTGAAGATCTAGATCTGCAGGTGTGAAGGTGTGAAGATCTAGATCTGCAGGTGTGAAGGTGTGAAGATCTAGATCTGCAGGTGTGAAGGAGTGAAGATCTAGATCTGCAGGTGTGAGATCTAGATCTTCACACCCTCAGATCTAGATCTGCAGGTGTGAAGGTGTGAAGATCTAGATCTGCAGGTGTGAAGGTGTGAAGATGTAGTATAACGGCTGCTTTTTTACAAAGAACCCTTCGCAGGCGCTCTCGGGAAAAAGCTCGTAAAACAGGCTGCGCCGCCGTAAAGTGTCAAAAAAGTAGCTCCTAAAAGAGGCAGTGCCGCCCTAAAGTGTCAAAAACGCAGCTCCTAAAACAGGCTGCCGGCCTAAAGCGTCAAAAAAGCAGCTAAGGCGAGGCACTCCGGCTTATAGCGTTGCCGAGCCGTAGGCCGAGATTTCCTATCCAGGCCAGGCCCGAAGCACGGTCGCGCACGGCCTTGCGCGGAACATAGTGCAGGCGCCCGGCGCGTTTGGCTGGAGGGCGCTGCCGACGTATATGGGCAATACAATGCATTCCCCAAACACCAGCCAAAAGGAAGGGCCCTCTGTCAATTTGAGGGCTGTGCCTTGCTAAAGTGCCCCAAAAAGGGTTTAGGGTCTAACCTTCATTTTTTGACGCTGTTTGGGCTTGAAACCTGTCAAATCTGCAGTTTTAAGGTCTGAAATGGCCAGAAAAGACGGAAAAAGGTGCAATATTGCGCCAAAAGCTGAAAAAAAAGAAGGCCTGGTCAGAACCCTAAACCCTTTTAGCTTTAAAAAAAACACCACAATTTCCAGGCATCACATGGGAGGTGATTTCTGTACTAAAAATACAGGGCCCGGCGCCAAATCCTGGCCCTGGGCCTTTTTTAAGCTCCCAAATTTAAAGGGTTTAGGGTTGGGAAATCAGAAACATTAAACCTGTCAAATCTGCAGTCTTAGGCAGGGTTTCATTTAGAAGGAAATCCTAAACCCGAAAAGGGATGTGTCCGGGTGGCTGGGATGGGAATACTGGCTACGCATAGTGAGCGCACATGGGGAGGGCCGGCGTGAAAGCAGCATGGGGAGCCGGCCCGATAAAGCCCTAAACTAAGCGCGCACCTGGTGCGCGCCTGTCCGGCCGCCATTCGCTTCAATTTTGGGACCGCTATGCAGCGCGTGAGTTAGTATCAAATTTGAAGTGTTCCGTAGGGGGGTCCCAAGCTACAGGGGTCTAATTTGGTTTTCTTGTGGCCTAGGCGGTGGTTTTTCTTGAAATTGAAAGGCAATATCATTTCAAACCTTCCCTTGATATCTTTTCAACTTGCGGTGAGTGTCTCTTAAAAGTTATGGGGAAGTTAGGGTCTCTGAAAGTTTATGTCAGCTGAGGGCCTTTTTGATTTTGTGCTTCTGAGTAAGTATGAAATTTGCAGTGTTTTGCGAGGGGGTCTCAAGCTAGAGGGGTCTAATTTCGTTTCCTTGTGGTCTAGGCGGAGAAGTTTTCTTGAAATTGAAGGGCAGTATCATTTCAGACCCTCCCCCTGACATTTGCTCAACTTGCGGTGACACAGTGGGTGTCTCACAATTTTTTTTATCTCCCCAGTCTCTGAAACATGTGTGTCCGTTGAGGGCCTTTTAGATTTTGAGTTCATATTTTAATTTCAGTGGGGTTTGGTTTTCATACTCTTTGACAAGATTTGCACAGAGCACATTTGATCTTCAACTTTGCGCTTCCATTTTGGGAGCACTGTGCGCTTCTATTTTGGTACCGCCATTCGCTTCATTTTTGGGACCGCTATGCATCGCCGGAGTTACTATGAAATTTGAAGTGTTCCGTAGGGGGGTCCCAAGCTACAGGGGTCTAATTTGGTTTTCTTGTGGCCTAGGCGGTGGTTTTTCTTGAAATTGAAGGGCAGTATCATTTCAGACCCTCCCTTGATATCTTTTCAACTTGCGGTGCGCGTCTCTTAAATGTTATGGGGAAGTTAGGGTCTCTGAAAGTTTATGTCAGCTGAGGGCCTTTTTGATTTTGTGCTTCTGAGTAAGTATGAAATTTGCAGTGTTTTGTGAGGGGGTCTCAAGCTAGAGGGGTCTAATTTCGTTTCCTTGTGGTCTAGGCGGAGAAGTTTTCTTGAAATTGAAGGGCAATATCATTTCAGACCCTCCCCCTGACATTTGCTCAACTTGCGGTGACACCGTGGGTGTCTCACAAATTGCTTATCTCCCCAGTCTCTGAAACATTTGTGTCAGTTGAGGGCCTTTTTAGATTTTGTGTTCATATTTTATTTTCATTTCATACCCTTGACGAGATTTGCAAAGAACACATTTGATCTTCAACTTTGCGCTTCCATTTTGGGAGCACTGTGCACTTCTATGTTGGTACCGTGATTCGCTTCCATTTTTGCACCACTATACATCGCCGGAGTTAGTATCAAATTTGAAGTGTTCCGTAAGAAGGTCCCAAGCTACAGATACCAGGGGAAGGGTCTGACATGATATTGCCCTTCAATTTCAAGAAAAAGCCACCGCCAAGGCCACAAGAACACCAACTTAAACCCCTACTAGTATAGCTTGGGAACCCCTCATAAAATACTGCAAATTTTATACTTGCTCAGCCTATGCATAGCGCTCCCAAACTTGAAGCGATTTGTGTTCCCAACATGGAAGCGCAAAGTTGAAGATCAAATGAGTTCTTTGCAAATCATGCCAGAAATATGAAAACTAAACCCCAATGAGAATAAAATATGAACACAAAATCTAGACGGCCCTCAAGTGACACAAATGTTTCAGAGACTGGGGAGAGAAGCAATTTGTGAGACACCCACTGTGTCACCGCATGTTGAGCAAATGTCAGGAACCCTGTAGAACCTGACCTGGCTCTGCACCAGAGCCTCCCACACCTTCTCCGGAACCTTCTCCGGAACCCTGTTGAACCTGACCTGGCTCTGCACCAAAGGCTCCCACCAAAGAAACCTTCTCCGGAACCTTCTCCGGAACCCTGTTGAACCTGACCTGGCTCTGCCCCGAAGCCTCCCACACCTTTTCCGGAACCTTCTCCGGATTTCACTCAAAATCCGAACGAGTCCCCACCTTGCACTAGCTCATGCTCTGCTGATCAATGTTCTCTCACCTGAAGCGGCAACAGAGCTGAAGAAATTAGAGGATATCAGAGGATGCAACTGCAAGCAAAAGTAAGCACGCGAGGTTCTGGTGTTCGTGAGGAGCCCACGGGCTCGGCTTGTCTTTTGCAGGTTGGCAGGGTACATCCTCAAGGTCCCCGAGCGAGACGCACATCATTGCTTTAGAGCGTTACCAAATGCAGAAGCGCCAGGCCGCTAGGCAAGTGCAGCTTACCCAACCCCCTGGCACGAAATAAGCAAATGGCAATACCATTGGTATACAAATACAGTAGTTTTTTCAACAAGTCTTTGTCGAAGGCGGTCGTGCCTCTAACCTCTCTTCTTCCAGGAGAAATGATTGAACAGCTGCCCTGCACTAGGAGGCGTTGGAAGCGCGATCTGAAATTAGCGCACAGCTGTCACTGACAGGACTGGTTTCCCTGTTTGCTCCCACCTTCTCGCGCCTGGTGGTTTTGAGGCTGGCCGCTTGCGCAAGGGCTGTTTCAACCGCGTTGCTTTCCTTGGCGAGTCATGCAGTGCCATTGATTAGATTTGACTTTGGCAGCTCCACATACGCATTTCAAAACCAGGAGAAACCACCTCCTCATATTCTGCCTTTCCCAAAAACATGGGGCCATTTCTCAGCCAAGTAAATTGATGCCCTTCAATCACCTCTGTATGCCAAAGAAAAACCCGTAAATGGAAGCGGGGGAGCAAAGGGGAAAGCCACACGCGTTCCCTGAGCGCCGCGGTAAGCCGCCACAGCTTCTCAGTGAAGCCAGCGGCTTGCACTCGGAGGTTTGGGTACTGCCCGCCCAGCACAGTCCGGACAGCCTGCCACCACTCCTTCGTGCTGTATTCTTGAGCCGAACCTTTGACCACCTCTTGTGCCTCCCCTTTGCCTGCAAGCGCGGCCAGCTTGCGGGCGCGCCAATCTAAGAAAGGTTGGCGCAGGGCATGCCTGTAAGCACGCCCCTTTGCTGCGCAGGACTCGTCGGTCTCTGCGCCGCCGACTTGGACTTTTCCCTCGCTGGGACCTTGACTTCTCCCCTTGCGGGGGACTTCAAGTTGCCCCTTTTTGCCCCGGGTCTTGCACTATAATTTAGCTGGGTGAAACTTCATGGGATGGAGTGCGGGGGCGGCACTAAGGGTTTGTTCCCGACGAGCACCCCCCATCCCTCTCCCAAGCCGGTGCAAGAGTGACAGTGCTGCGTTTGCGATGCCGCTTGCGTTGCGTTTCGCGATTCGGGCTTTTATCCGCCGCGGTTTGTGTTTGTTGCTGGTTGTGGTTGGCGGTTGTGGTCGTTGTTTGTCTTTTGGCACTCTGGGGCTTCTGCTCGTTGGGGGGTGTCTCTCATTTTTGTTTTGGAGGTTCTGCCCCCTCCGTTTCCCTTCTCGTCCTGTCGGCGGCTGCGGTTGGTTTTGGTCCTTCGATGCTGGTCGCTGCTGTTGGTGTTGCTCTTTTGGTGCCCTGTGGCTTCTGCCCGCCCTGGGTGTCTTTCTTGTGGTGGTTGTGTCTGGTGTTTGTTGTTTGGTGCTCTGGGCTTCCTGGGGCTTCTGCCCGCCCTGGGGCGTTCGTCCCTGTGGTTTGTGTTCGGTGTTTGTCTTTTGGCGCTCTGGGGCTTCTGCTCACCGGGGGTGTCTTTTGGTTTTTGTTTTGGTGGTTCTGCCCCTTCGTTTTGTTTCTCTTCCTGTTGGCGGCTGCCGTTGATTTTTGTCCTTTGATGCTGGTCGCTGCTGTTGGTGTTCCTCTTTTGGTGCCCTGTGGCTTCTGCCCGCCCTGGGGTGTCTTTCTTGTGGTGGTTGTGTCTGGTGTTTTTTGTTTGGTGGGCTTCCTGGGGCTTCTGCCCGCCCTGGGCTGTTTCCACGCGCTGTTGTGATTGGCGACTGGCGTTAATTTTTTAAGGCTCTGGGGCTTCTGCTCGCCCTGGGGTGGTCGTCTTCTTCCCTTGGGTGGTTGTGTTGGTGTTTGTCTTTTGGCGCTGCTTTGCTGCGTTTCTCTTTCTCTTGGTGGCTGCCGTTGGCATGGGTCCTTCCTTCCTTCCTTCCTTCCTTCCTTCCTTCCTTTTGGCTGGTGTGTGGCGCTCTGGGGCTTCCGCCTGCCCGGGTGTCTCTGTTCCTTTTGTTGGATGAGGTTTGCTTTTTTGGCGCTCTGGGGCTTCTGCCCGCCCTGGGGTTTTCGTCTTCTTCCTTGAATGGCTGTGGTTTGTGGTCGGTGTTTGTCTTTTGGCGCTCTGGGGCTTCTGCTCGCCCGGGGGTGTCTTTCGTTTTCTTTGGTTTTCTGCCCCATCTGTTTTGTTTCTCTTCCTGCTACTGCCGTGGGCCGCCGCAGCAGCAGCAACAACAACAACAAGAAGAACAAGAACAAGTTGCCCCTTCCCGGCGAGCTTGACTTACCTCTCTTGTGAGTGGTCTTCTTGGGGGCCTTCGACGTGTCCCTTGTTGGCGACTTCGTTGGGGGCCTGGAGGACCTCGAGGAGGACCTGCCTGAAGACGAGCTTGAGCTTGACCCTGAAGGCAGCTTGTGCCAGATGTCGAGCTCCTTCTTCCTTGTTTCTACCTCCTGAGCACGGACAGAATATTATATACATGTGTGTCCTCATGCCTTCGTTCCAAAAAAACCAGGTGATCGACAAATACATGAAGCATTCCAAGTACTGGAGGAAAAGCATTATTCTTGACTCAAGGACAGGGAAAACATTATATCTATGTTTATTTGTTTATTTATTTATATATTTATTTATTTATATATATATATATATATTATTGACAGGGGTGCAACCTTGTACTTGCTCAGGCTCATTATTGGCACAGGCGTGTGTCCTGCATGTTTTCTTATTACTTGCTTGCGCGCTCCCCCAAGAAAGAAAGTAGTGGGGCCCCGTTTGCTTCGCATATTTTTCACCGGGGTTTTCTTTCTTCCGGAATGCGCTCCTGCAGCTTCGCGATCTTGGCGCGGGGGTCTTTACGATCCGGTGCGTGGCCTTAGAAGTTGGAGCAAGTGGAAAATGCAAAGCAAAGCGCCGCAAAAACTTCTCACGCACACACACACACGCACACATAGAAGATATATCATAGCTATCATATACATGTGCGTATACATGTGCGCGCGATTGCGCGCCAGTTGTACTCACACACAAACTTATTGCTATCAGTAAAGACAAAACATATACAGTTATATATGATGGTTGATCAAAATTCCTTTATCCGGGAACGACCATTCTTCGCGAATAAAATGTTACTTTCGCTAAACTTTCGCGAGCTCCATGTTTATCTCGCGCGGGGCCCATGTTGGGCAACAACACTTCTTATGAAGATTCGTTCACCACCTGCCAAGTTACGCCAGAGAATCACAGGTCACTTCTTGATAGCCTTTTAAACATGCAGCTAGCATCACGGAATCCCTTCTCAGGGCAGATTGTTGCTGACCAGGTTTTTTTTTGGCAAGGTTAATTGACCCACCCCCTTCAATATGCACTTTGACTTTCGCCCGCTCCTTCGCATAACTTTCGCGGAACTTTCGCGAAAATATCCCTATTCACAGACCCCGGCCATGAGCAGGGGGTGCATTGAAGGAAAAGCGAACACCAGGGGCCTTCGTGTTTGGCGCTCGCAAAGCCTTCAAACGAAGCTTGTGTATGCTTTCGTGCGAGATCTCCCTCAAAATCTGCAAGTGGAAGATTTGAAAACGAAGCTTTCGTATGCTTTCATGCGGGGCTTCCCTCAAAAATCTGAATGGAAGAAATGAAAGCGAAGGTTTCGTGCGAGACATCCCTCAAAATCTGAAAGTGGAAGGTGTGAAAACGAAGCTTTTGTATGCTTTCGTGCGCGACTTCCCTCAAAATCTGCAAGTGGAAGATGTGAAAACGAAGCTTTCGTATGCTTTCGTGCGGGACTTCACTCAAAATCTGAAAGCATTGAAAGTGGAAGATGTGAAAACGAAGGTTTCGTTCGAGACACCCCTCAAAATCTGAACGTGGAAGCTTTCATGCAAGACATCCCTCAAAAACTGAACGTTGAAGATGTGAAAACGAAGCTTTCGTGCGAGTGCGGGACCTCCTTCAAAATTTAGAACTTCAACGTGTGAAAATCAAGCCTGAACTGGCAGCTCCACTGCGGGGCCGATCCGAGAATGATCCGAGGACAGCCGAGACCGTTCTGAAACAATCGCCCGGCAAACCTTCCCCATTCATCTTCCGGGACACGTTTTGTCTTGCAAAAGGCAGTAATTCGTGCATCCGGTACCTTTCAAAAACGAATTTCGTGCGAGACCTCCTTCACAACCTGTGAAAGTGGAAGATGTGAAAATGAAGCTTTCGTATGCTTTCGCGCGAAAGCTTTCGTATGCTTTCGCGCGAAACTTCTTCAAAATCTGAAAGCGGAAGATGTGACTTTCGCGCGAGATTTCCGTCAACGAATTGAAAGTGGAAGATGTAAAAACGAAGCTTTCGTATGCTTTTGTGCGAGACTTCCCTCAAAATCTGAAAGTGGAAGATGTGAAAACGAAGCTTTCGTGCGAGACTTCCCTCAAACTCTGAAAGTTAAATATGTGAAAACGCAGCTTTCGTGCGAGGCTTTGACATCCCTTTGCTGTGACATCCCGTTGGTGTGACATCGCTTTTCTGTGATGTGGCTTTGACATCCCTTTGCTCTGACATTCCTTTGCTGTGGCATCCCAGGGCCTTGACATCCTTTGCCGTGAAATCCCTTAGCATTGACATCCCTTTGCTTTGACATCCCTGTGCTTTGACATCCCTTTGCTTTGACATCCCATTGATGTGGCATCACATTGATGTGACATTCCTTTGATGACATCCCTGCGCTTTGGCAACTCTTTGCTTTGACATTCCTTTGCTTTGACATCCCTTTGCTGTGACATCCCATTGCTTTGACATCCCTTTTGCTGTGACACCCCAGCACTTTGACATCCCTTTGCTGTGGAACCCAGTTGCTTTGACATCCCTTTGCTTTGGCATCCCTTTGCCGTGGCATTCCTATGCTGTGACATCCCTTTGCCTTGACATCCCTTTGCTGTGGCATTTCTTTGCTGTGACGTCCCTTTGCTTTGACATCCCGTTGCTTTGACATCCCATTTCTTTCACATTCCTATGCTGTGACATCCCTTTGCCTTGACATCCCATTGCTTTGGCATTCCTATGCTGTGACATCCCTTTGCTTTGACACTCCGTTGCTGTGACATTCCAAAGATCCGTAACACGGAAGTTAGACTTTGAAACTTCCGTTGTCACAACGCGCCTGGCGTGTTCCTGGAGGGCGCCTTGAATATTCTGTCGCCGGGGCAATCTCTAGTGGGGTCGGAACTGGGATTTTTCACCCGGCCCCACAGCTTTCCAGGTAAAATACACCACCCCCCTCAAAAACACCCGGAAAGACGTAATTTACACTTTGTAAGGCCACTCAAAAAACTTAGGCTAAAAGGGGGGATATTGCGCAGGCATGGAATACGAAAATGACTGGGTTTCACCACCCAAAAACTCTTGGCAGGGCAACCGTATCCATCGACCGTACCACTAACCGCACCTATCGTACCACCAACCAAGATATCATACCACAGCACGGCGCTAAATGCACCAACCGTGCCAAACCGTAGTACCAACCCTCGTACCCCCCCACACCAAAAAATCACCGTTTAACAGAAAAGTGCGAAGAACATAAATCTCAGGCAGAACTAACTTTCACATACCTAAAAGCCGGTACCTGTCCATCTGCAAAAAGGCACTTGTAGATGTGTAGATGTTGATGCTGATCATGATGATGGCGACAATGAAGGGGATGATGATGCTGAAGAGGATGATGGGGATGAAGAAAAAGATTATGAAGATGATGATTGGCGGCCGCTCTTTGGAAGGAATCCTTCACAAGAGCTTTCGGGAGAAAAAAATGGATCGCCGCAAAACATATTTCATCTCTCCGCCTGTTCCTCGCCCGAAGCACTCAATTGTTTGACGCTGGTTGCGCAACAGGTGAAATGCGCTCAACATCTCAGGTCGCATGCGTGCGCATGCGGCCAACGGGCTTCACATTGAGGCTACTACATTACATGGTTGACGATGAGTTCATTCATCAACTCCTCAAATTCAGGTGGCACACTCCGGCCACTTTGGATAGATTCGTGTAGCAACGCAACAGCTTTGTTGTAAGAAGCCCTCTTCTCATCATCTTTGCCAAAACCCATGATCATCCGGCGATCAGCATCAGTCATACCCAAGGCTCTTGACTGCAAAGCCTCGTCAATTGTAACTTGAAGAACGTTGGCTGCACGGCATTCTTCGACCGTTGCGCGGAGCAAATCTATTGGGCACTCCTGACGGGCTGCCGCAAACAACAAGACACCATGAGGGCGGGCGCAAGGGTGCGCATGGTTGGGTGCCTGCTTCGCTGTTTACTGGTCGTTTCAAATTGAAAACAAAAACGATCGAGAAAGATTAAGGAAGGGAGCAGCCCTTGACGGCTTACAATTTTTGCGCCAGTAAGGCCTTGGTGCTACCTTTTACTGCACATGTTTACAAAATCACAGCCCCCCGGGACTTTCAAATTCAGGTCCTTGATGGCTGCTGAGATTCCTGCCGTATCTTGGCAGTCGATGGAGAAATTCAAAGTTGCCAGCCTTGCTGACGCGCATGCTGAATGCAGCAGGGGACAGCAACTGCAGCTAACACATGTAAACAAATCAAGAACACATCTGAATACTGAATCGCTGGCAATGACTGCTGGTGGCTCGGCTCCTAATTCATCTAACTCATGTCAAGGCGCATGCGTTCGATTCCCGACTTGGCAAGAAAAGCCTCATTCAGATCATGTTCTGGAAGACCCGCCGCTTCGCATTCAGCAATGGCAGCCTTCAGAACCCGAATGTCAAGCAACTGCACAGCAACACTCAGCCGCGCCAGCATTTCCTCAATCTTCGTCTTTAGGGTTTGAGCTGCGTCGACTTCAGGCAAAGGAGGCAAGCCAGCACGTTGAAACTCAAGAAGGGCACCGCTGAGAAGGCTTATATCTCTCGAATCTGCTGCGACCTGGATCTTAGAAAGGATCTCGTGGATGCTGTCCCGAAGGCTCAAAGCTTCTTGCAAAAGCATGTCAGGAACCCCGTAATCTCTACATGCTCCAATCGCTGGATTCAAGAGATTCAAGTTTCGGGCAGACACACCTTCTTGCAACTTCCCAAACAAGTTTTCAAGCTCTGCTTGCACCCGCGTTGCATCTGCAAGGAAAGCTGGGGAAACCCTGCATTCTTCGCACGCAGCAAGCGCTCGGCGAATTCGGCCCAAATCCCTACTATCCTTCGCAGCATTCACTTGTGCCAGCAGGGCCTCCATGTGGGCCTTCAAATCTAAGGCCTCTTCCATGTATTCCTGCCGCAGGTTAGATTCTTTGCAATCCTTGAGCACTGTCCTCAAAGCAGCCAAATCTTGCCGCGACACAGAAGCTTGAAGCTGCTGAAGCAGCTCCTGGATTTTCAACTTTTGAACCTTTGCAGAATGGATCTCATGCGAGACGATTCCAAAATCTTCGCAAACTTTTATCTGTCGATCCATTTCGGGCACATCTTGGCTCCCAACACCTACCAACGACCAGGCCCAAGGAAGGTTCTAAGACTAGAGGCAAGCCCCATTGGCCCCGCTGGTAACATATGCAAACAAAGACCTTTCATAGACCACCAATGGCAAGTAAAGGACCGGGTGATACCCCTACATGTCAACTTCTTCCAATAACTGCAAAGAAGCGGTGAAGTGTGATGGAGAAGGCAGGAAAGACAATGGAAATATTGGAGGACCGGTTGTGTGCATGAGTTGACTGTGCAAGTTGCATGAACGTGCGTGAAAATGCTGTACGAAAGTGTTGCGCGTGAAAGAGGTTTGTGCTGGAGCGAGGTGAGTGAAAGTGCTGCATGTGAAAGAGTTCTTGGTGGAAGAGTGGTGCAAGAAAGAGTGGTCTGTGAGTGAGTTGCCTGGGAAAGAGCTGTGCGTGAAAAAATTGTATGCGAAAGAGCCGCGTGTGGCAGAGCTGCGCGCGAAAGAATTATGCGGCAGAGAGCAACGCATGACGGAGTGGGATGGGAAAGAGGCGTGTGTGAAAGAGTGGTGTGGGCGGAAGCTGTGCGTGGAAGAGGTGTGTGTGTGTACCCTGCTATTTACATGCAGGAAACTTACTACCGTTCAATTCAAAGATTGAGTTCAGCAGAACTTAGTGCATGACCAAGGCACAAGCCCGCAATTGGACGAGCATCTCATCCATAATTTGCTTCAATTTGCAGGCGTCAAGGAAATCCTGCTCAGGTAAGCCCAAGTTCCTGCACTCGGCGATCATGGCCTCAACCTTTTCAACATCACGCGATTCCACGACCAGCTTCAACTCCGAATGCACTGCGTGAATCCGACGTCTAACTGTCAATGCCTGGCAGCAGGATGCTCTTCTATGGTTCAAAGGCTTAGAAGATAACAGCTGGCAAGCAAGTGCTCAATCGTCGAGCAGGACACAAACCCGACAAGCACAGAAAGGTACCCCACCAGGGCCCCGGTTTTCCAAATTCTTGGAAATGCAATATTCTACCAACGTATGCATTTTGCATGCTTAGCGTGCGTGTCTTGCGCCATCTCACAGCACAATATGTTGGAACAGCGTTATTCAAACACATCGGCTATTGAGTTGAATCCGTCTAAAGGACGAAGTTTGCTGTTGGAATGTTAAGTCTCCTTTCCAGATTCCAACCTTTCCACCTTCTCTAGAGAATCGTTTATCCTCCACCTTGCCAAAAAATTTAGCATCAAATTGGCACCAAATACTGTCACAGTTACCCCCTGTAGATTCAAAAGTCTCTCCAGAGATCTGGAAAGGTGGAGAAGGGGGGTCGTTTTTTTTTGACCCCCTTCCTTCAGATTCCTTAAAGCTGGCTCCAGCACACTTGGGGGATTGGCTCCACTCACGTTCATCAATTTCACCTATCGTCTGGCCGGACGGTCAGGCAGGACTGTCTGGCAGGACTGTCTGGCCGGACTGTCTGACCGGACTGTCCAGCTGGACCGTCTAGCCGGACCATCTAGCGCAACAGTCTTTACACTGCGTGCTAGTCATTCACATGATGAGCAACACCTCCATTCAGTTTTCTTCTACCCTAAAGAAACTGCCATCAGTAAACTCAAAAAACTTTCCGCACCTTCAGCCAACACTAAATAAGTATAATCCATCTCACCTTGGATGAAACCTTCTCATCTTTTGCATAATTTTTTGTTTTCTTCACTGCGTGGCAAGGACATGCGAAGGTAAAGAAAAATAAAGCACTATGCCTCAGGGCCGTGCTGTGCAACTAAAAGGGCCAGCCAATGAAATTCAAGAGTGGCACACGAAGAAAGCGGGTTTGAAGAGTAGACGGTGTATTCATATAGATATAGATATAGATATATATGTTTGGAAAATATCGTTTATCTAAAAGAATGCCGCATTCATCATGCCCAGAAAACACGATATTTATTGGGTGAGAGACCTTGAAGACCATCTGCAGTAATCCTAGTGCCAGGGGAGCAAGCAGCTAGATCATATACCTTTCAACATTTGCATGGCCAATGTGCTCTCACTGAAGTCTTTAGGCCTTCTGCGCTGTCCAACTCTACATACAGGTAAGTTCAAGCTTGCTTTCAAGTAGAGCCACCACTAGTGCTACAACTTGCCGAAACTACAAACACAAGATGGCAACCTATGACATGGTGCAATGAGTGCTTCTACTCAATAATTGCATGATAATAGACGAGACATTTGAGGTCACCCTTGCTAAAATATTGAATCGATAATTTTAATAAACTTCACATATTGTGTGAAAGCCAAATAGTTTGCCAATGAAAAAGCGTATGCGAAGTGTTTGCTATCATCCCGTGTCACATTTATGATAGGTCTGCTCCTTGTCATGGCTGTATGTAGGCAAATCCTTAGAGGCATTTTTCTGCCTTGATTGTGCTGGCCACAGGCGAAACAATGATCAGCACATTCACTCAAACTTTTGCTCTCAACATTGTCTTTCCATATTCTTTCCATGTTTTTTGCACGGCACAACATGAAAATAACATCGCCGAAGGAAGTTTAGAAGCCAAACTTCCGACAATATGGACAAATGGAAAAGCAGAGGTGGTTAGAGTCAAAGAAGAGAAGAGAAGAAGAAAGAAGATCAAAAAGAGAAAGTTTCAGAAGAAAGAAGATCCAGGTGCCCGAAAAGGTAGAAAAGTCACGAGGCACTGTGTTTTCCAATGATTTGTGGCTCCGGAGGGTCGACAAGTAGGCTCGCTAAAGCGGCGGATGCGGAGCCAGCTGGCCAGATGAGAGATGAAAAATTGCACGCCGTTGTGGCGCGAAGCACATTTCGAAGTCAGAATGTACAAAGCAGCTTCGGAGCTCCTTTAAAAGTTGAGATGTCGAAAAAGTGCACGCCGCTGTGCCGCCCAGCACGTTTCCAAGTCAAAATGTACAAAGCACACGCAGGTTCGGAGCACTTTTTGAAGTTGACATGTCGAAAATGTGCACGCCGTTGTGGGGCGAAGCACATTTCGAAGTCAACATGTAAAAAAAAAAAAAAAAAAAAAAAAAAACAAAAAAAAAAAAAAAAAAAAAAAAAAAAAAAAAAAAAAAAAAAAAAAAAAAAAAAACACACCAGGTTCGGACCACTTTTGGAAGTTGAGATGTCGAAAAAGTGCACGCAGTCGTGGCGCGAAGCACATTTAGAAGTCAAAATGCACAAAGCACACCATGTTAGGACCACTTTTGGAAGTTGAGATGTCGAAAAAGTGCGCGCTGTTGGGGCGCGAAGCCCATTTCGAAGTCAAAATGTACAAAGCACAACATGTTCGGACCACTTTTTGACGTTCAGATGTCGTTTCGCGTGGCAGGCGCAAGGGATTGTGCACCTTGTCAAAAGTGAGCAAAACGTGAGGGTTCTGTGGCCACGCGCAGTACAAGAGACATGTTTAGCAGAGATGTTAGGAGGTCCGGGCGCTGATTTCCTGAGAATGGTTGCATTTTGGAGCATCAGATCTTCAGTTTTGGGAAGGTGATTTTGCGTGACAAGCGCAGCACTTCGTATGACCTGCCAGCTTCTCTCCCGCACTTCTGTTGAAAATGATGTCGCCTTTCACTTTCATCCTCCGATGTTTTCATTACATCCAATTTGGCCCTCCTATGCTGTTTGATTCGAGTGGTTGGATCCAAATACTCTTACACCTCCATTGGATGTTTCCTTCATCCTTTTTCGGCATCTAGCGTTGCGACAAAGCGAGGGAAGATGGAAAAACTAAATGCGAAGTGGTCTCCGGCACTTATTGCAAACATTTTCACGATTCCCGTCGCTGCTATTTCATGTGTTTGGCCCTGTTCCTCAAAACACTTCCTGAATCCACCCACTGTTTGGGGCCTACGGTGGTGCAATT
>CAMXCT020004829.1:0-28483 GCA_947184155.2 Cladocopium goreaui | reverse complement strand
GCAAGATGGGATCTTGCGGGAATGGGCTCTGATAGGTGAGATTACCAGAGGGTTTTTTTGATTTGAGATATGCACACTAAACACATATGTGCAAGTTGTATAGAATCATCTTTCAAAATCCCGGAAACTAAGGGGTCATGGTTTGTCTCAACGAGGATGGTCATCCCCCAATACTCCACCATGTTGAGAAACCACAGGCCGACCTGTGATAAAAAGCTACGTACAAATAGCAGCTTGAGATCCACACGCCAAGCGATTTGAAGATTCCTTTCCGTGTTGCTGATGCAAAGATCATTGTACATCTGTCCAACCCGATGTACATCTTTTTGATGACATGCTCCATTTTTGCTGGGTCAATCCCCAACTTCCGGTGGTCAAATCTCCTTTGTTGGTCAAGTTCCCGTTTCTTACAAGTAGGGATGGGTCAAACCCTATTACAGTATTACCATATTTGGGGGAATAAACAACCATTCACCAGCTATTTTAGGGTAACCTTTCTTTTTTGCCAAGGTTTTTCACTCATAGCCAAGTCACCCAGCCATTGTTCCCTACCTCGCCCCAGGTCGCGGATGAAAGATGTCCAGCGAAAGCTGGATCTGAGTCTGGAGGTGGGTTTTCGATGAGTTTTTTACGGGGAGGCGAAAACAGGGGGCATCTCCACTTTCAGAGAAAACGTCAGGCAATAGCTTAGACATTTTAGACATTGGATTGGAAGAGTTTTTTCCTTTTTTTTGCTATTTGGGGGAATGTCAATGATATCGAACATGATTTTGCCAATGTTTTTGATGGCAATTTTGGGGCATGCCGGGCATGCCACATGACCCGAATGGCTCTGCCCAAACCAAAGTGGCGATTCAAACATGGCAATGGAAACTCCCCCATTTGTGGATGATTTTCCCATTTCAATGCACATTTTACCATCTGGTTATTTAACAGTTCGCCATGGAAAATCACCATTTTTAATAGGTAAACCATCTATTTCTATGGGCCATCTATACCATGGCTACGTTAAATAACCAGAGGGTAGTTCGGTTCGGTAATTTCCAAGGCATGTGCACATGATGGCAGGTTTCACCGGCGAGATGTTCATTCTTTTTACGCATATCCGTTGGCATAGGGGTTCTAGGGGTTATAGGGGTTATAGACATAGGGGTTATATATTCATGGTTATGTGATTTTCAAATTTTTCTTTGCCAATTTCCATGATAGTTTTATAGCAATTTTCGTTGTCATATCCCATAACCATGGATATATTTCTGGTTGGTGGTTTGGAACATGAATTTTATTTTTCCATTCAGTTGGGAATGTCATCATCCCAACTGACTTTCACTCATATTTTTCAGAGGGGTGGCTCAACCACCAACCAGATTTTCGTTGCATGATAGTTTTATAGCAGATCTCAGATTCGACCACACATAAATTTCTCTTCTGGTCGACCTTGGCCTGCCATTTGGGTGGTCGGTCCATGGGTTGATGTGCCCAGTAAGCAAGTGATTTTGAACTTAAGTGTATACTATATATACATATATATATAAAATACATATACATACATATACATATATCAATATGGAAGTATATTGAAGTATCAATAACTATACTCATATACATAACATTACATAACTATATATAATAAAGTTGACCGTACATATCTAAGGCTTCTGGATGTTTCGAGATCGCCAGGACCTCGTGGAGGAATCCAAAACCAACGGTGGATCTGGTGGAGGCAGCGATTATGAAATCTTAGAATTGGATGAAGATGAAATCTTAGAACCATGAATGTCCAATATTTATAGTGGATGTCCTTCATCTTACAACTATGAACAGCTCCAATTTTGTTTGAAACCATATTGGATGAACACCTCCAATTCTAAGATTTAGATGATTTAGTGGCGGAAAGTTACCCAAATCCACCTAGACTCCTTGGGCCTAGAAGAAACTTGGAGATCTGGAGATGAAAAGTACGCACAATGAGATAACATGAGCATCTGAAAAAAATGATGAAACATTGGATATGACAGCCCTGGGCCGGTACGGTTGAATCATTGAAGATGTTGAGTGAAAGTGGAACCTGCGCTCGAAAAGAATGGGAGTGGTCCATTCCGGAATAAATGTGGCGTTGAAGTGGGCAATCAGACTTGCAACCCACATAACTTAGACCTGGAATTAGCCTTGTGGAACAGCAGTTGAGTCGGCTTGTTGATTGCTTGGTTCTTGCAAAATGCTTAAGATTGTGATTAACCAATGGACCCACAAAAACTGGTCGTTTGGGGGATCTGAAACGATGCCCTTTTATCATGACCCAAGGTCATAATCATAGTCATAATCATTAACCATAATGTCATAATCATTAACCATAATCATAATGAATTAACCCATAATCAACATCTTGAAAAAATCATTAATCATAATCTTAACCTTTTCCGTTTTCCGCGTCGAATGATTTGTGTCATGATTCTCCATTGATTTTTCATGATTTTTTGCCCGAAGTCCCCGAAGATCCCGAAAGGCCGAAGTGGAGGGCGGAAACGCCGACGCCGCTCGGTGAAACATGGAGGATAGAGTGATGATTTCAGGGTAATTCAATGGGATTCAATGGTGATTTAATGGTGATTTATATCATTATATCATGATGATTTAAAGGGATTTAGTGGGAACGAAGTGATGATTTAATGCGGTTTAAGCATAAAAATATAAAAACATGCTGATTCTAATGGGATTAAGCCAGAAACTTGTGATTTGATGAGTGTTTTATGGGATATAGGACTGGCTTTTGTTATGGGTTTTAGGTCGGAGATTGTTCCCTGTGAGTTACCAGACTCAGACCCAGAGAGGACCCCAATGTATCATCAAACATCCTCACCAATGGTTCCGCAAAACACTGACATACATTATTACCTCGTTCAACATGCTTGTGCATGTATATATATATAATTATATGTACATGATATATATATATATATCATTATATATATATCATATCACTATATATATATATATATGCGTATGTATATATGTATATGCTATAGAGATTTTAATTTGTCTTGAATGCTAGCTGAATGATATTGCCTTGGATGGACAACCCATGATATTCCACCATGCGAAATTCGTTCCTCACAACCCCAAAAACGTCGCATATCACGATGACAGAGGATGGCTTGAGCCCTGACAATGAAGACTTATTCTCGGGCCATGTGAGACCCTGAAATGAACCAGTTGGTTTATAACTCCCATTTCACTATGGTTTATGGCAGATATAACGAACTAGTTAATGGGGTTTATAAACCAACCTATAACTGGTGGGCATCATTTCACCGTTTTCAGATGAAATTCGTATTTCATGGCGCCATTTGAATCTTGGAATTCGTATTCACCATCAAATGGCGATGGGTCAAAACTAAACGCGTCGAAGTTGGATAGATTATCGCTGCACTAAATTATCGATTCTGGCAGCTTGTTTTCGGAGAACCAGGCTTTTTCACCCTTTGGATGGTCGGATCCGACATTTCTAGGCGCTGGTTCCAGAGAAGAGCGGGAAGAGAAGAGTGACAAAGCTGAGAAGCCGGAAAAGCCTGAGAAGTCAGATGACAGGTGGGTTTTTCATGGTTTTTCGGGTAGAATTTTAATGATCACTTGTGAATGGGGACTTGACCATGAAACATGGCCACTGGTTGGGGTTTGATTCAAAAGTCACGAAGAAACTGGGATTTCTGGAGTGACCTTGGGACCTGAGTTTTCTGTGTCCCGGAAAGTGGCAAGGACTATGGGCCATATCAATCTATTTTTTTACTTGTTGTTATTACCCTTAGTATGATCATTATTTAAGCAAAAATCAGAGAGAAACTACACATTTATTGTGATTTTTGACAGTTCCACTGAATGATGGCAAAACCTTCACATACCTTGTGCCTTGGCAAACCCCACCGGAATACGGCAAGCAACTCAACCTAGCTTGTGGGTGCTGATGAGCAAATACCAGTTGGGTATAATGGTATATATATAATATACCTATCAAGAGAGAAATTACTCTTCCCACTGGTTGATTGCTTAATAGAGATGGACATACCATTTCTCACAGCTGTTTAGGTAAGTTATTCAGAATGGCATACCAAACCAACCTCCTATGTTCTCGAAAGGACATACCAGAAGGTGTTTCATGTGGTATTTCATGACCAGTTGTGCCTCGCTTGCTGACCGTGGATCCTAAAATCTGAGTAAACCCATGGGTGACGGTAGGTGAAAACAGATGTTTTTTTTCTTGGCTATCCAAGGTCAACCAGAGGATGATGAGATGATAGGATAGGTTGGCAAGTTTTGGTTTGAAACCATCCAATTTTAAGTGTGTTATTCACCATGGCTACTTTGAGGAGCTCAGATTTTGTAGTTCGAAGGTTCAATTTCAGGGAGGGGTTTCTTAAAGTGGGGGATCTAAAATGGTGTAAGTTTGGATGATTTGGGGTACCCCCAACTTTAGGAAACTTCCATATATATATATATATTATACAATCGTATATATATATATATATTTCTTGGTGTGAAGCCCACATTTGACAGTACAAGATTCAGCAACCATTCCATTACCCCAAGTAGATGGATGCTCAAACATGGGTATTCCCCGAATGGGATGGTTTACGTTCGGAACATTTGTATAAGCATGGACCAAGATCTGTGGCTAGGTTTTGAAAATTGATCCGTATGCAACATTTGAAACAAAGAAAGGCAAGTTCATCGGTTCTATCTTCATATGAAGTCCCATTTGTGGTGAATTTCCTATTTGCAATGGCTCAATTCCGCAGATTAATGGTAAAATCCTAATTCTTGATGGTGAACATCTCCATTTTTCACACCTTTAAAAAAGAAACCGACCTTGCAGGGCGTCCGAGAAGGACGAGGAAAAGCGCGAGAAGCGCGAGGACGGGCACTTGATTTGTTTCATTTGACTCAACTACCCTCTTGATTGGTTGGATTGGTTAAATAGTATTTATGGGATTAATATATATATATAATTATATATATATATTTAATATGGATCCCATCTCAATGGGGGGTATTAAGAATGGGACATTAGTGTGAGAAACCCTGGCTGCCACAAACCTACCATGAATGGGGATGGTAAGCATAGCACCCATAAAAATGGTGGTTTTAGGTGATGCTTTATTATTAGGTTTACCACACTAATGAATTTTGATGGGATATTAATAATTGGATATTCATGGGATTTAATGGGACATTGACAAATGGGATATTGATTGGTATTGAATGGGATATACCCTCTGGTAATTTAATATGGCTGAATAGATGGCTCATTTAGTTCGATGATTTACCTACAAGAATAAGCTTCAATGGCTAAGTAAAATTGCAAGATACTAGCCTGAGTTATCAGGCTGTTCCCACAGAACACATTCAACAACTACCAATGTGGTAAGCCAGGTATACTGTATATAAAACACACCATCTCCAATGACTTGCTAGAAATTGGATGTCATTCCCATATATTGTATGTTAACAGGAGGGTAGTTTATTTATCTTCCAGTCTTTGGTTGGTTCAACCCTAAACCCCATCCCTCTTGATTTGTACTATATCAATTTCATCCCCATTCATCCCCATTCATTGCCCAGTAAACCCCATGAAATCCCATTCGATTCCATTAAATCCCCATAAAATCCCATTAGATTCCATTAAACCACCATTAAATCCCCATGAGATCTCATTGATTCGTATTAATCCCTATCATCCATTGATTGGTGCGTCCTGCGCTTAGGAGAAAGGACGAGATGTCCAGGCGGTGTCCAGGCGGGTGCGAGATTTCACCAGCCATTTCTGGGGAATTTATGGGATTTTCCCCGGTAAACGGTAGACGTTTACAAAAAGCGAACTGGAAAATCCACCCATTTTCGATAGGTAAATCATCGATTTTTACGGTCCATAAATTACCATAAGCATGGATATATTTCTGGTTGGTGGTGACATGTGGTGACTGGAACCCTGGAATTTTGAATGACTTTCCATTCAGTTGGGAATGGAAAAATCATCCCAAGTGACTTTCACTCCATCATTTTTCAGAGGGGTAGGGTTGAAACCACCAACCAGATGAGGATTTCATGGGATTTAGTGGGGATCAAGAGATCATAGATACTGTATGATATAATATAGTAGGGATTTTCAGATGGACTAGTGGAAATTGAACCAAAAAATTGGATTTCATCAATGAAGAGCGGACTTGGGTGTGTTTGAATATGGGGGTATAGCCCCCAATTACACTTTCCTTAGTAATTGATCTATAGATGTTTTTTTTTGATATTTTTTTGATATATATATACACATGTATTCATGTGGTAAAATCCCATTAGTATCTATGGATAGAGGAATTTACTATCTATGATATAGGTGTCAAATTACTGTACTTCCTTCTCCATTTACAGATTTCCGTGTTACTATTGCCATACGTGTATATTATTACGCGCAATAGCTTAATTGTTGTGGCATACATACTTACAGAACCCAATATCACTATTTTGACAAGCATCTCGACCTAATATCAAACATGGGACGACGCATCTCAATTTTGTTTGATCACACAATATTGTTGCAAAAATCTACTAGAAGATATAATGTAATCACCATATTAGCCAATATCGTAGTAAACCTCTCAGCCAATATCCAAGTTGATTTATAACCCAATAGCAAGCAAATATCAATTTTCAGTTGGTTTCATACATTGGGACTTGGCAAAAAAAACGAAGTTCGTTCTATCTCCCGATATTAACCCATATTAACCAATATTCACCAACGTTAAACACCAAAATTAGAAGCCAAATAAACGGCATGATCTTATATATATATACATCGTACTTATTTAGCAGAGATCATTTAAAGCGAGCAGGATCCTTTTGTTTATTAATATAATACAGGTGATATTTCAATGATATCAGATCTTAATAATTTGGTTATCTTTGAAATATTGACTATAGCCAACGACCCCATATGAACTGTATTGATCTTATAGACTTAACATCACACATTCTAATAATAACATTAACATTAACCACTATTTCAAAAAATGTATCGACAGCCAGTTGAGTTCATTGATCTCACATATACATATATTGAGTTCATGGATCTCATATATATATATCATACCAAATGATCATCTGTTAGTTGTATATACATATATATATACACCCTCTGGTTATTCAACGTAGCTATGGGAAGTCACCATTTTCAACAGGTAAATCATCATTAAAATCATCTATTTCTATGGGCCATTTTCTATAGCTAGGCGCAGCGAGACGGACCTGGCCGAAGCCGCCGGGGCGCGGAAGACTGGGAGGCCGAAACACGGGCCAAAGCTGCAGGGCGCATGGAAAGCTTGGGAGTTCGTGAGGAAAAGTGTTGTTTTTTTCCTGGGAAAAGGCTGATTTTTACTAGGAGAACGGCTGAAAATTGGGATTTATCTAGGTTTTATCATCAAAGAGTAGGATTTACCGTTTGGCAAACGAAGATAGCCATGAAAAATGGCGATAATTAGTAAGTAAATAATCTACAAATTGGATTTAAGTGAGGACGGGTTTAGACCACTATGGTGCCATGTTTGAGGGCAATGAAGATCCATTTGCCAGCTATTTTGAGATTCACCAGGGTAGCAAGGTTTTGATCCCCAGCCGAGAAGAAATTGGGATATGAACCGCACTTGGTTTTGGAAAGGGTGTATCCTGCAACAGGTTGATGTTTTTACATATGAAGAAATGATATAACATCGGAGTTTAGCTTAGCTGGGTTTGTCTCAAGATGGGGTATAGAACCACCTTTTTTGTTTTTATTTTAGATAGGAAAAAGATGGAAATCTGCATTGTCGAATCATCATGTAAGCAAAGATAGGTGATCACATGGGATTTGGGGTGTCTGAAATTGGGTCACACCCTATCATTGCTACACCATGAAATACCTCGGGCTTGTCCTCCCACTGATGGGCCAACATTGAGATTTGAGCAGAATAAGTGGATACCACTAGATTAACTAGATGATGATTTTATCCTTTTTTTTAATAGAAAAAAGTCGCGATTGGAAGCAGCAAACATGGGTGATCCACTGGTTCTTTTCTTGTGGGCGTTGTCATTTTTTAAATGCATTGGCCTTAGCAAAACATCCCATCTTTGGGTTCTGAATCTGGACCTGAAGAGAAACCTAATTTCTGATGGTTGAATCCCAATTCTTGATGCTGAAAAATCACCAGAAATCCCAATTTTTTCTGGGTGAAATCACCATTTGTACTGTTTTTTTTGCCACCCTAATCACCAGTTTTGTTGGTGAAATCACCATGAAATTTTCACTTTTTGAGGTCGATGATTTTCCCATGGTCAGGCCGCCGGCCTCGCCCCGCACCGCGTGGGGGTTCCTGGGTTGGAGCTGTTCAGCAGTGGAGGATTTCACCCAAAGTTGGACTCGGAAAATTGGGATTTTTCCTGGGAAGAGTCGAAGTTTTCCTGGGAAAAATCCGGGGATTTCACGAGGAACAGTGGGATTTGACTACGAAAGTGGTTGAACATTGGTTTTTTTTCAGTAGTTTTCACCATGAAACAGTGGGATTTACCCTCTGCTTCGACAACATGCAAGGTAAAATTGCCCATTTGGAGATGTTTTACGGATTAAAAGATCGTGATTTTCCATAGCTCTACATGTGAAATTACCAGAGGATAAGTGATTGAACCACTAGATATCAGGAACATTTTGTATTTTACCGGCCCAAATCAGGATTGATTCGAGGAAGATATCGGGAGTAAACCAATAAATAGTGGAAGATCATTCACATGGTTGATCTCCAATGTGATCAATGATAAAATTCATAAATTGTTGATATATCCAACTATGATTACTATGATTATTATAGTCCAATCATTTTTGCTTATCTCCAATATCATATGAAATTGAACATATCCATCGAAATCTTCTTGTTGATAATCATCTTCGGCATGAAAATTCGGCAAACAACCGACGTATTCGTTTCGGTTCGGTACCTGAAAACAGGGAAACAGTGGACGACAAAAACTTGGTAACATTGTCTTTATGTTTAGGACTAAACCTCCAAAAATAGGGGTCAGAAATTTTCATCCATAACCTTTGAAGATTATTTCAATTATTTCCTACAAAGAGTTGGCAAGTTGCCTCAGTCAGTGTCACTAGAAGGGTAATGTACATATGCGCAATGGTTAGCTGGATTGTATACCCCATCTTGGGGGATGGGAATCATCAATCCGTTAAGAGGGTTTTTATACCCATTATGTTTGGTTTTACAGTACGAGATGAACTGGATGACCATAAAGCATATACGTGGAGGAGATGAACCCCAGACCCGGGCTTGTGGTGCGTTCCTTCAGTCGCCCGCTCGAGAAAGAGGACTTGATTAGTGATCGTTGATGCCCTCTCTGAAATCCAACCGATATTTGGAAGATGAAAAAATGCTTCCGTTGGTCATGCGGCTATGTCTTGGGTCCTAAAGTAATATACAGTTTTTCCCCAAACAGTGTACTGTTAGGGGTTCTTAATGCTTTCTAAGGTGTCCGCCCCTTGGTGTTGGATGGTGTGTCCGCCTTCCCGAGGGTCTTGTCTCCCCTTGTCTCCCACTGTCTCCCACTGTCTCCCCACATGTGTGCCTGTATTGGATGGTGTGTCCGCCTTCCCGAGGGTCTTGTCTCCCCTTGTCTCCCACTGTCTCCCCACATGTGTGCCTGTATTGGATGGTGTGTCCGCCTTCCCAAGGGTCTTGTCTCCCCTTGTCTCCCCTTGTCTCCCACTGTCTCCCACTGTCTCCCACGGTCTCCGACTGTCACTCTCTCCCCACATATGTGCCTGTATTGGATCGTGTGTCCGCCTTCCCGCGGGTCTTGTCTCCCCTTGTCTCCCCTTGTCTCCCCTTGTCCCCCCTTGTCTCCCACTGTCTCCCCTCGTCTCCCACTGTCTCCCCACATGTGTGCTGTTGGATGTTGTGTCCGCCTTCCTGAGGGTCTTGCCTCCCTTGTCTCCCCTTGTCTCCCACTGTCTCCCCACATGTGCGCCTGTGTTGGATGGTGTGTCCGCCTTCCCGAGGGTCTTGTCTCCCCTTGTATCCCCTTGTCTCCCCTTGTCTCCCACGGTCTCCCCACATATGTGCCTGTATTGGATGGTGTGTCCGCCTTCCCGCGGGTCTTGTCTCCCCTTGTCTCCCCTTGTCTCCCACGGTCTCCCCTTGTCTCCCACTGTCTCCCCACATGTGTGCCTGTATTGGATGGTGTGTCCGCCTTCCCGAGGGTCTGTCTCCCCTTGTATCCCCTTGTCTCCCCTTGTCTCCCCTTGTGTCCGCCTTCCCGCGGGTCTTGTCTCCCCTTGTCTCCCCTTGTCTCCCACTGTCCACCCTTTTCTCCCACTGTCTCCCCACATGTGTGCCTGTATTGGATGGTGTGTCCGCCTTCCCGCGGGTCTTGTCTTCCCTTGTCTCCCCTTGTCTCCCCTTGTCTCCCCTTGTCTCCCCGTGTCTCCCACTGTCTCCCACTGTCTCCCCACATGTGTGCCTGTGTTGGATGGTGTGTCCGCCTTCCCGAGGGTCTTGTCTCCCCTTGTCTCCCACTGTCTCCCATGGTACTGTCTCCCCACATGTGCGCCTGTGTTGTGTTGGATGGTGTGCCCTTCCCGAGGGTCTTGTCTCTCGTTGTCTCCCCTTGTCTCCCACTGTCTCCCCACATGTGTGCCTGTGTTGGATGGTGTGTCCGCCTTCCCGAGGGTCTTGTCTCCCCTTGTCTCCCCTTGTATCCCCTTGTCTCCCCTTGTCTCCCCTTGTCTCCCACTGTCTCCCACTGTCTCCCCACATATGTGCCTGTATTGGATGGTGTGTCCGCCTTCCCGCGGGTCTTGTCTCCCCTTGTCTCCCACTGTCTCCCCTTGTCTCCCACTGTCTCCCCACATGTGTGCCTGGTTTGTCCGCCTTCCCAAGGGTCTTGTCTCCTTGTCCCCCACTGTCTTCTCCCACTGTCTTCTCCCACTGTCTTCTCCCACTGTCTCCCCACATGTGTGCCTGTGTTGGATGGTGTGTCCACCTTCCCGAGGGTCTTGTCTCCCCTTGTCTTCGCTTGTCTCCCATTGTCTCCGGCTGTCTCCCCACATGTGTGCCTGCGTTGGATGGTGTGTCCGCCTTCCCGAAAGTCTTGTCTCCCCTTGTCTCCCCTTTGTCTTCCCTTTTCTCCCCTTGTCACCCACTGTCTCCCACTGACTTCCCACCTGTGTCCCTGTGTTGGATGGTGTCTCCGCCTTCCCGAGGGTCTTGTCTCCACTTGTTTTCCCTTGTCTCCCCTTGTCTCCCACTGTCCCCCCACATGTGTGCCTGTAATGGATGGTGTGCCTCTCCCCTTGTATCCCCTTCCCTCCCCTTGTCTCCCACTGTCTTCGCACATGTGTGCCTGTGTTGGATGGTGCGTCGGCCTTCCCAAGAGTCTTGTCTCCACTTGTTTCCCCTTGTCTCCCCTTGTCTCCGCTTGTCTCCCACTGTCTCCCCACATGTGTGCCTGTAATGGATGGTGTGTCCGCCTTCCTGAGGATCTTGTCTCCACTTGTCTCCCCTTGTCTCCCCTTGCCTCGCCTTGTCTCCCCTTGTCTCCCCTTGTCTCGCACTGTCTCTCCACATGTGTGCCTGTGTTGGATGGTGTGTCCACCTTCCCGCGGGTCTTGTTTCCCCTTGCCTCCTCTTGTCTCCCACTGTCTGCCTACTACATGTGTGCCTGTGTTGGATGGTGTGTCCGCCTTCCCGAGGGTCTTGTCTCCGTGTGTCTCCCCTAGGCCCTAGTCTTCCACTGTCTCCGACTGTCTCCCCACATGTGTGCCTGCATAGGATGGTGCGTCTGCCTTCCCGAGGGTCTTGTCTCCACTTGTCTCCCCTTGTCCCCCCTTGTCTCCCACTGTCTTCTCACATTGTCTTCTCCCACTGTCTTCTCCCACTGTCTCCCCACATGTGTGCCTGCGTTGGATAGTGTGTCCGCCTTCCCGAGGGTCTTGTCTCCCCTTGTCTCCCCTTGTCTCCCACTGTCTCCCACTGTCTCCCCACATGTGTGCCTGTAATGGATGGTGTGTCCGCACTGTCTCCCCACATGTGTGCTGTTGGATGGTGTGTCCGCCTTCCCGAAATTCATGTCCCCCTTTGCCCCCCCTTGTCTCCCACTGTCTCCCCACATGTGTGGGTTTCCGCTGCATTTTACAATTCATCAGTGTTGATGCTATGGATATGAACCACCTTGGGTACAGAATTGCTTGGCCAGATTCAAGCAAAGCTCAAAGTAGCAGCTGTCTCTACATGTCTCTACACATGCAGCAAAATATGGAACATTCAGGTAGATGTTGTCACTAGAGCTGTCATGTCAGACACAATGACCAGCATGCTTCAGAGGTGCAAAATGCACACGTGATTGTTTTGCTATGTGTGAGTTTTTCTACAAGTTGCCGTTGTAGAATTGGTATCGGCAAGCAGCCTGCCTTGCTTCAACTAGACGACGGTTGGCCTGAGTCGTAAAAGATAGTCAGTGAATGGTTGGTGAATTTTATATGAGATTTGGAGGGATAAGGTGTGAAAAGTAAGATTGTTTAAGAAGAGGATACTTGGTAAAGGGCATCAGATGACACGTGTCTTGCAACCACAGAGAGACATAGATAGAGAGAAAGAGGGGAGAGAGAGAGAGAGAGAGAGAGAAGGAAAGGGGGATAGAAAGAAAATATGGAGACATATAATGTGAGCAACAAAAGTGCACAGGAGGCTCGGTACCATGATGCTGCGAATGACATGTGTTATCTCATTTTATTATGGTAATTCCTACACACATTGCCCAAAAAGCTCGGCACCATCATTCCGTGGATGTGAAGAAACGCGACGCTTTTATACAGAGACGCTTTTACACACAGCAGCTTTTACACACAGACACTTTTACACAGAGACGCTTTTACACACAGAAACTTTTACACACAGAAGGTTTTACACACAGACACTAGACACTTTTACACACAGACGTTTTTTCACACAGACGCTTTTACACACAGAAGCGTTTACACACAGACGCGTTTACACACAGAAGCTTCTACATTCTGTTTTTGACATCAAGCACATGATGGCATCGAGCTCTAGTGCAGACGTTTGCAGACATTTCACTAGTGAAGTGTCACGTGTGTGATTTACAGCATCATGGTACAGATCTTTTTTGGGCCATTTATGTGGGATTTTCCATAATAAAATGAAATAACATGTGTCATACACGGCATCATGGTACCGAGCTTTTTTGGGCCATCTATGTGAGATTTTCCATCATAAAATGAAATAACATGTGTCATACACGGCATCATGGTACCGAGCTTTTTTTTATATAGACTGTGTGGGATATTCCCAGAATAAAATGAGATAACGTGTGTCATTTACTGCATTATGGTATTGGACCTATTTTTTTTGTGCAAAAGTTTGCAGACGTTTCACTAGTGAAGTATTGTCACATGTGTGCTGACATTTGACACACTAGTGAATATACTTTTGACATTTTAAACACAGACGCTTCTACACACAGACACTTTTACACACAGACACTTTTACCCACAGAAGCTTTTACACACACACACACGCTTTTCTTTTACACACACACACTAGATAAGAATGGATCATTGTAGTGATCCGGCAGGAACTGAATCCTGTAACATGCAAATTAGATGAGAATGATGTTGGGGTACTTGGCTTAGCCCCTTGCCATCACAGTGAAAAATCGCAGGTACGCCAGACTGATCAGGTCTGGTATCACCACCAATTGCAAGTGTCTTCGTCGGCAGTAGACTTGCAATGGTGCTACTGCCCCCTGCATTATTTAAAAAGGGCGAAGAGGGAAGAAAAAAGAAGGAAGTTTTACATCTATCCAGATGTTACACACACACACACACCCGGCAGAGCCGGGAAAACCCTGAAAGGCAAGAGGAAGAAAAAAGCGGACACACGACGGGCCGACGGCCAAAAACAGCGCAGGGCGGGGAGGGGAACAGACGGACCTCCGGAACCAACCTACACGGCGAAACGGACCTGACAAAACCAGAGCACACACCTAAACCCAACGACACACTACGGAGAAGCCAGCAGGAGGGTAATTAGGGACCAATGGGGACTAGTTGGTGGTGAAAAAAGGAACCAGCAAAACAGGACTCAGTTCCTAACTACCTAAAGGTCGTGCGTTATTCCCTTTCCGGGACCGTGGTCAAGTCTTGCCCCAATTGGCATAAACGGCTTTCAAGTTCCAGCGAATTAGGTGCACAATATGTTTGACCTCACCAGAAAACCAAAAAGAAAAAACACCACACCTGCAAGTTGTGTGCCTGCCTGGTTCTTGTGTCATGTAACTGTAATGATGCAATGTGACTGCAAAAGATGCTGCGAAATAAGAGGTTTCTGAAGGTTCGGCACAGCTTCACTCAGTAGAAATGCATTCCACAGGGTTCACAAAGGACAGCCGGAGAAGCGGGACTTCACAAAAAGGTGCAAAACCGCAAGGCTGACTGTTGCACTTTACTTAAGCGAATTGCCAAGTTAAAATGTGTTAATTCGGAAGTCAATTCAGTCGACGTTCACCCCATATAGGGTTGCCTCAATTGGCCCTATGGCACCATGTCGGAGTCACCATAGGAATCACACTAGATAAGAATGGATCATTGTAGTGATCCGGCAGGAACTGAATCCTGTAACATGCAAATTAGATGAGAATGATGTTGGGGTACTTGGCTTAGCCCCTTGCCATCACAGTGAAAAATCGCAGGTACGCCAGACTGATCAGGTCTGGTATCACCACCAATTGCAAGTGTCTTCGTTGGCAGTAGACTTGCAATGGTGCTACAGCCCCCTGCATTATTTAAAAAGGGAGAAGAGGGAAGAAAAAAGAAGGAAGTTTTACATCTATCCAGATGTTACACACACACACACTTTCACACACAGAGGCTTTTACACACAGACGCTTTTACACAGAGACTTTTACACACAGACGCTTTTACACACAAACGCTTTTACACACAGACGCTTTTACACACAGAAGCTTTTGCACACAGACGCTTTTACACACAGACGCTTTTACACACAAACACTTTCACACACAGAGGCTTTTACTCGCAGCATCTTCTACACACAGACGCTTTTACACACAGAAGCTTTTACACAGAGACTCCTTTACACACACACGCTTTTACACACAGAAGTTTTTACACACAGGCGCTTTTACACACAGAAGCTTTTACACACAGACTCCTTTACACACAGACGCTTTTACACACAGACGCTTTTACACACAGACGCTTTTACACACAGACCCTTTTACACACAGACGCTTTTACACACAGACACTTTTACAGTTACACACAGACGCTTTTACACGCAGATGCTTTTACACACACACACTTTCACACACAGAGGCTTTTACACACAGGCGCTTTTACGCACAGAGACTTTTACACACAGAGGCTTTTACAGACGGACGCTTTTACACACAGACGCTTTTACACACAGACACTTCTACCCACAGAAGCTTTTACACACAGACGCTTTTACACACAGACTCCTTTACACAAAGACGCTTTTACACACAGGCACTTTTACACACAGACTCCTTTACACACAGAAGCTTTTTCACACAGACACTTTTACACACAGACCATTTTACACACAGACACTTTTACACAGAAGTTTTTACACACAGGCGCTTTTACACACAGAAGCTTTTACACACAGACTCCTTTACACACAGACGCCTTTACACACAGACACTTTTACATTTTTACACGCAGACGCCTTTACACACAGACGCTTTTACACACAGACTCCTTTCCACACAGACTCCTTTACGCACAGACGCTTTTACACACAAACACTTTAACACACAGACCATTTTACACACAGACACTTTTACACACAGAAGCTTTTAAACACAGAAGCTTTTACACACAGAAGCTTTTACACACAGACCATTTTACACACAGACTCCTTGACACACAGGCACTTTTACACACAGACTCCTTTACACACAGAAGGTTTTACACACAGACCCTTTTACACACAGACGCTTTTACACACAGACACTTTTACACACAGACGCTTTTACACACAGACGCTTTTACACACACGCACGCGCTTTTACACACAGAGGCTTTTACACACAGACTCCTTTACACACAGACGCTTTTAAACACAGAAGCTTTTACACACAGGCACTTTTACACACAGACTCCTTTACACACAGAAGCTTTTTCACACAGACACTTTTACACACAGACCATTTTACACACAGACACTTTTACACACAGACCCTTTTACACACACACACTTTTACACACAGAAGCTTTTACACACAGACTCCTTTACACACAGACGCCTTTACACACAGAAGCTTTTAAACACAGAAGCTTTTACACACAGAAGCTTTACACACAGAGGCTTTTACACACAGACCATTTTACACACAGACACTTTTACACACAGAAGCTTTTAAACACAGAAGCTTTTACACACAGAAGCTTTTACACACAGACGCTTTTACACACAGACTCCTTTACACACAGACGCTTTTACATACAGACCCTTTTACACACAGACCTTTTTACAGACAGAAGCTTTTACACACAGAAGCTTTCACACACAGAGGCTTTTACTCGCAGAATCTTCTACACACAGACGCTTTTACACACAGAAGCTTTTACACAGAGACTCCTTTACACACACACACACACGCTTTTACACACAGAAGTTTTTACACACAGGCGCTTTTACACACAGAAGCTTTTACACACAGACCCTTTTACACACAGAGACCGGTCCCGTAAAATCGCAATTTTACCTCAGTTTTTGACGTTCAACGTCCATTTTGCGAAAGGGTCGCGATGGGCCGAGTAAAATCGCATTTTTTTTCTCAGTTTTTGATGTTCAACGTCCATTTCGTGCGAAAGGGTTGCGCTCGACTAACTAAAATCGCAATTTTACTTCAGTTTTTGACGTCCAACGTCCATTTCGTGCGAAAGGGTTGCCCGTGGCACCTCAAAATCGCAATTTTACCGCTGTTTTTGACGTCCAACGTCCATTTCGTGCGAAAGGGTTGCGCTCGACTAACTAAAATCAAGAATTTTACCTCAGTTTTTGACGTCCAACGTCCATTTCGTGCGAAAGGGGTGCGATGGACTAACTAAAATCGCAATTATTTTACCGCAGTTTTTGACGTCCAACGCCCATTTCGTGCGAAAGGGTTGCGTTCGTGGCGCTCCGGCGGCACCGCCCCCGCCTTAAGAGAGAGATAGAAAGAAGAGCGAGAGGAGATCTGCATGTGAATGTGAAGATGTAGATCTGCAGATGTGAAGGTGTGAAGATGTAGATCTGCAGATGTGAAGGTGTGAAGATGTAGATCAGCAGACGTGAGGGTGTGAAGATGTAGATCTGCAGGCGTGAAGGTGTGAAGATGTAGATCACAGTAGTAGTAGTAGTAGTAGTAGTAGAAGTAGTAGTAGTAGTAGTAGTAGTAGCAGTAGTAGTAGTAGTAGAAGTAGTAGTAGTAGTAGCAGTAGCAGTAGCAGTAGCAGCAGCAGCAGTAGCAGTAGCAGTAGCAGTAGCAGTAGCAGTAGCAGTAGCAGTAGCACTAGCAGTAGCAGTAGCAGTAGCAGTAGCAGTAGCAGTAGCAGTAGCAGTAGCAGTAGCAGTAGCAGTAGCAGTAGCAGTAGCAGTAGTAGTAGTAGTAGTAGTAATAGTAGTAGTAGTAGTAGTCGTAGTAGTCGTAGTAGTCGTAGTAGTAGTAGTAGTAGTAGTGGTGAGAAATAAGAAATTTGAATGCGACGACGCGCGCGGAACCCGCGCAGAACAATACGCGCGGAACCCGCGCGAAAAGCAAACGCGCAGAACGCGCGGAACCTGCGCGAAACGCAGACGCGCGGAACCCGCGCGTACTATCAATACTTCTAGTACTAGTAGTAGTAGTAGTAGAAGTAGTAGTAGTAGTAGTCGTCGTCGTAGTAGTAGCAGTAGTAGTAGTAGTAGAAGTAGTAGTAGTAGTAGTAATAGTAGAAGTAGTAGTAGTAGTAGTAGTACTAGTAGTAAGAAATAAGAAATTTGAATGCGACGACGCGCGCGGAACCCGCGCAGAACAACACGCGCGGAACCCGCGCCAAAAGCAAACGCGCATAACGGGCGGAACCCGCGCGAAACGCATACGCGCGGAACCCGCGCGTACGATTAATACTTCTAGTACTAGTAGCAGTAGTAGTAGTAGTAGTAGTAGTCGTCGTCGTAGTAGTAGCAGTAGTAGTAGTAGAAGTAGTAGTAGTAGTAGTAATAGTAGAAGTAGTAGTAGTAGTAGTAGTAGCACTAGTAGTAGCAGTAGTAGTAGTAGTAGTAGCAGTAGTAGTAGTAGCAGTAGTAGTAGTAGTAGTAATATCTTGGATGTAGTAGAAATGATACTAATCGTAATATTGATTAAATTGTAATTAGTAGAAGTAGTAATAATACTCGTCGTTATATACAACGTTTTTAAGACATTTGAATGCGGCTACACGCGCGGAACCCGCGCAGAACAACACGCGCGGAACCCGCGCAAAACGCACACGCGCCTAACGCGCGAAACCCAGTAGTAGTAGTAGTAGTAGTAGTAGTAGTAGTAGTAGTAGTAGTAGTAGTGGTAGTAGCAGTAGTAGTAGTAGTAGTAGTGAGAAATAAGAAATTTGAATGCGATGACGCGCGCGGAACCCGCGCAGAACAATACGCGCGGAACCCGCGCGAAAAGCAAACGCGCATAACGCGCGGAACCTGCGCGAAACGCAGACGCGCTATTAATACTTCTAGTACTAGTAGTAGTAGTAGTAGTAGTAGTAGTAGTCGTCGTAGTAGTAGTAGTAGTAGCAGTCGTTGTAGTAGCAGTAGTAGTAGTAGTAGGTGGTGGTCGTAGTAGTAGTAGTAGTAGTAGGTGGTGGTAGTAGTAGTAGTAGTAGTAGTACTAGCAGGAGTAGTAGCAGGAGTAGGAGTAGGAGTAGAAGTAGGAGTAGTAGTAGTAGTAGTAGGTGGTGGTAGTAGTAGTAGTAGTAGCAGGAGTAGTAGCAGGAGTAGGAGTAGGAGTAGGAGTAGAAGTAGGAGTAGTAGTAGTAGTAGTAGTAGTACTAGTAGTAGTAGTAGTAGTCGAAGTCGAAGTAGTAGTAGTAGTAGTAGTAGTAGTAGTAGTAGTAGTAGTAATAGTAGTAGTAGTAGTAGTAGTAATAGTAGTAGTAGTAGTAGTAGCAGTCGTTGTAGTAGTAGCAGTAGTAGTAGTAGGTGGTGGTAGTAGTAGTAGTAGCAGCAGGAGTAGTAGCAGGAGTAGGAGTAGGAGTAGGAGTAGGAGTAGGAGTAGGAGTAGGAGTAGGAGTAGTAGTAGTAGTAGTAGTAGTAGTGAGAAATAAGAAATTTGAATGCGACGACGCGCGCGGAACCCGCGCAGAACAACACGCGCGGAACCCGCGCCAAAAGCAAACGCGCATAACGCGCGGAACCCGCGCGAAACGCATACGCGTGGAACCTGCGCGTACTATTAATACTTCTAGCAGTAGTAGCAGTAGTAGCAGTAGTAGCAGCAGCAGTAGTAGTAGTAGTAATAGTAGTAGTAGTAGTAGTAGCACTAGTAGTAGCAGTAGTAGTAGTAGCAGTAGTAGTAGTAGTAGCAGTAGTAGTAGTAGTAGTAATATCGTGGATGTAGTAGAAATGATACTAATTAGTCGTAATATTGATGAAATTATAATTAATAGAAGTAGTAATAATACTCGTCGTTTTATAAAAACATTTTTAAGACATTTGAATGCGGCTACACGCGCGGAACCCGCGCAGAACAACACGCGCGGAACCCGCGCAAAACGCACAGGTGCGTAACGCGCAAAACCCGCGCGAAACGCAAACGTGCGGAACACGCGCGTACAATTAATACTTCTAGTGTTGGTAAATTAGTAGTTGTTGTAGTAGTAGTAGTAGTAGCAGTAGTAGTAGTAGTAGTAGTAGTAGTAAGAAATTTGAATGCGACGACGCGCGCGGAACCCGCGCAGAACAACACGCGCGGAGCCCGCGCCAAAAGGAAACGCGCATAACGCGCGGAACCCGCCCGAAACACATACGCGCAGAACCCGCGCGTACTATTAATACGTCTACTAGTAGTAGTAGTAGTAGTAGTAGTAGTAGTAGTAGTAGTAGTAGTAGTAGTAGTAGTAGTAGTAGTAAGAAATTTGAATGCGACGACGCGCGCGGAACCTGCGCAGAACAACACGCACGGAACCCGCGCGAAAAGCAAACGCGCATAACGCGCGGAACCCGCGCGAAACCCAGACGCGCGGAACCCGCGCGTACTATTAATACTTTTAGTAGTAGTAGTAGTAATAATATCGTAGATGTAGTAGACATGATAGTAACCGTAATATTGATTAAATTATAGTTAGTAGACGTAGTAGTAATATTCGTCTTAATATATTAATTTCTTTAAGCAATTGGAAGGCAGCCAAGCGCGGAACCCGCGCAGAACAACACGCGCGGAACCCGCGCGAAACGCAGACGCGCATAACGCGCGGAACCCGCGCGAAACGCAGAAACGCGGAACCCGCGCGTACTATTAATACTTCTAGTATTTGAGGTAGTAGTAGTAGTAGTAGTAGCAGTAGTAGTAGTAGTAGTAGTAGTAGCAGTAGCAGTAGCAGTAGCAGTAGCAGTAGCAGTAGCAGTAGCAGTAGCAGTAGGAGTAGGAGTAGGAGTAGGAGTAGTAGTAGTAGTAGTAGTAGTAGTAGTAATATCGTAGATGTAGGAGAAATGATAGTAATCGTAATATTTATTAAATGATAGTTAGTAGAAGTAGTAGTAATATTCGTCTTGATATATTAATTTCTTGAAGCAATTTGAAGGCAGCTACACGCGCGGAACCCGCACAGAACAACACGCGCGGAACCCGCGCGAAACGCAGACGCGCGGAACCCGCGCGAAACGCAGACGCACGGAACCCGCGCGTACGATTAATACTTCTAGTATTAGAAGAAGAAGAAGTAGTAGTAGTAGTAGTGGTAGTAGTGGTAGTAGTGGTGGTAGTAGTGGTAGTAGGTAGTAGGTAGTAGGTAGTAGGTAGTAGGTAGTAGGTAGTAGGTAGTAGGTAGTAGGTAGTAGGTAGTAGGTAGTAGGTGGTAGGTGGTAGGTGGTAGGTGGTAGGTGGCAGGTGGCAGGTGGCAGGTGGCAGGTGGTAGGTGGTAGGTGGTAGGTGGTAGGTGGTAGGTGGTAGGTGGTAGGTGGTAGGTGGTAGGTGGTAGGTGGTAGGTGGTAGGGGTAGGGGTAGGGGTAGTGGTGGTGGTGGTGGTGGTGGTGGTGGTAGGAGTAGGAGTAGGAGTAGTAGTAGTAGTAGTAGTAGTAGTAGTAGTAGTAGTGCATACCACGACAGGCCTTGCCTGTGATGAGCCGTGACCACACACTGAAGCCGAAAAAAACAAACGTGCGAGTCTCCGGCACTTATGGCGAAATGTTCACGATTCCTCTCGTATTTCATGTGTTGGCCTATGTTCCTCAATGCACTTCATCAATGCACCTGCTGTTTGGGGTCTACGGTGGTGTAATTGTTTGCCGGCAACCAGCCCGGCCCTACATATATATATATGAATATATGTATAATTAATAATAATATTATATATCACTATTTTTCTCTGCATATAAATATATAATAATCATATATAATCATATCTAATTATATATCTATGTCATTAATCCCACGATCGACGCCCTTTTCCGAACTTTACGTAAGGCCCGTCGCGGCAGTACGCCTGAAGCTCGGTGATTCCCATGGGTTTTTTTCACCAGAAATGGAGATGTGAAAAAGGGGTCAACCCAAAAAATGCGCATTTTTACTGGGGTGAAACCCCAAGAAAGATGGTTTCACCAAGAATGGGAGATTGAATCAAGAAACATAGGAAGTTAACCCAGCAATTTTTTGGGATTCAACCAGCAAAAAACATGATGCTTTCACCCAAAACATGGGAGAGTTCATGGGATTGGTATAGTTACTATGGGGATAACATGGGAGAACTATCAACCCAAGTACTACCTTCTGGTACCCCAGTTGGATGGAGCTGACAACCATCATCTGGGATGTAAGATGATGTAACCCACAGGATTCTAAGCAAGAACAGAAGAACAGCTGGTGATATAAGATGATAGAGTCACTCAACATGTCATATGTATATATATATATATTATATTATATTATATGTATATATATATATGTATATATATATATGTGTATATATATATATATATATTATGTATGGTTCCAGCTATGAATATCACAAGTCCAAGCAGGGGATATCGACAACCAATCATTGAGATAAGTACTAATCAGAAACAAGGAATAGCTGGACCATTCCCAACTTGGGCAAGTCCCAAGTCATCGCCTTTCCAAAATTCGCAGGGAAACCAACCACCATTTTCGAACCTTGTCATTCGAGAAATGGGGGGATGAACATTCAGCAATCCATTCAGCAATCTCGATGTTGAGAAAGTTCACACCAAGATTTTGATTCATAGCCATGCTATCAGCTGCTGGGAATCCTTACTGGGATGACGAAAGGGGTTAGCGCATCCATTGACATATTGGTTACGTACCTCTTTTGTTCTTTTCCACATATATATATATGTATATATATATGATAATGAAGTAGATGGAACATGGGCAATTTTCAACATTCATCTCATTTTACTGAAGATCTTTGACATGTCCATATTCTACTCCAGGATGACTATAGATTTTATATACAGATATGTAGAAAAAACCCACTTCTCCATGTCCCTTTTCAAGGGGTTCCAGGTGCCCCTTGGTGGCCCCTTGACCTGCCGTGAGGTCCGCCGGGCTATCCCGTGCCGTGGCCACTGGGCCTCGATCTTTTTCCAAAACCAAGGTGGGTAGCAAAGCGAAGTAGTCATAAATAATTCATATTATGGATATCCATTTTATGGGACACTAATAATTGGATGGTTTATGACAAAGGGATATTAATATACATACATACATACATACATACATACATACATACATACATACATACATACATACATACATACATACATACATACATACATACATACATACATACATACATACATACATACATACATACATACATACATACATACATATATAGGTATATATAATGGATCCCATCTCAATGGGGGATATTAAGCATGGGATATTAGTGTGGGAAACCCTGGCCACAAACCTGCCATGAATGGGGATGGTAAGCATAGCACCCATAAAAATGCTGGTTTTAGGTGATGGTTTATGACATTGGGTTTACCACACTAATGGAATTTGATGGGATATGAATTAAATTGGATATTCATGGGATTTAATGGGAGATTTACAGTGGGAGATTGATTGGTATTGAATGGGATATACCCTCTGGTCCATAGTCATAAACCATCCAATTTAATTCATATCCCATCCAAATCCATTGGTGTGGTAAACCCAATGTCATAAATCATCCCCCTAGACCATCCCCCAATGTCATAAAAGGCACCTGGACCTCCAAGAACTTCCCGCCATGCAGATTCGAACGGGAAGCCACTGAGCTGGTTTGGGATCGGGTAGACACCCCAACAGCTGGTATTTTGTCCGCGTGATTTTTTGAGACATCATGAATTTTTGGGGTACCATATTCTTAGACGCCGTTGAGACGCCGTTTCAAGCACAGTGCTGCTCAAAGCCATGATGGGGCGATCCAAGGAGCTACGATCCCCGGCAATATCCTGGTTATCGGCCACCAATGTGCCAGGGTTCTGGTTTTCGGATGCCTGGAGCATATGAGAACTAGGGATGGTTTATACTGGAAAATCCTATTAACATAAATGATTTAGGGGTACCCCCATTTTAGGAAACCTCAATATATACATATATATATAGATATATAATTAGTTATAGTATATATAATATAATATACCTATGATAAGCTTTTTGTATAGCAGGGCATATGTAACACTTAGTACAACAGGAATGTGTAGATGTACAGATTAAATTAATAGTATCTCCACGTATCTCCCTTGAATTTGTGGCTTTGCCCCAGCCTTTTTTGCAAAAGCGCAAAGGACTTCATCCTAAGTTTCATCATCTTTCATCCGCATCCTGCTGGCTGCATCTCCAATGTCTTGCTGGTAAGTTCTCGTGATGATTTTTTTCTCGTGAAATCACAATTTTTTACTGGTTTCAGCCCTATCTTTGAGCTGTAAAAACATTTTTTTTTTTCCAGCAACAATCCAACATTTGTTTGGTGAAATCTCACCACCCTTGCCGCGAAAATCAATGTGTTTGATGGTTAAACAGTTGCCCTCTGGTTATTTAACATAGCCATGGAAAATCACCATTTTTAATAGGTAAACCATCTATAAATGGGCCATTTTCCATGGCTATGTTAAATAACCAAAGGGTAAATCCCAATTTTGGTGGCACAATCCCCGATCATCGGTGGAAAGAAGTCCGAAAAATTCTGAGTGGGTTAGATTAGAATCCCCATTTTCAGTGGCTAAATCCTGTGAAAAATCCCTATTCCTACTGGTGAAGTCCTCATTCTTAGTAGTCAAAAATCCATATTTCAACCATGATTTGTTGGTGAAGCTAAACCCCATGAAATCACCATTCAATCACCATCATATAAATCCCATGAAATCACCATAAAATCCCATGAAATCACCATAAAATCCCATAGTTTCAATGTTCACTTCCAATTTTTGTCATGTCATCTTCCCCCTGCCCATGTCATCAGGTATCTACGGCCACCTGCTCCAGCTCAACTGGCGCCGGTCTTCCGGCCACAGCCGCACTACGTGATGCCGCCGGGGCAGCCTGGGCGCGGCAAAAACGGTGGATTTCACGAGCAGAAATTAGGACTTTGACCTGTGGATTTAGCAAATGTCGGTTGAAGCCATGGAGCAAAACATTGGGGTTTGACCAAGAATTGGGAGACAAAAAGGAGGTCAAAGCCATGAACAATTGGGACATGATGAATGCAACCAAGAACGACGGGTGAGAGAATCGGATAGTGACTTTAAAAATGGTGACAAAATGGGGATAGAATCTTGACATGATAGGTAGTGAATGGTGTTTCAGATGGTGTTTCAGAAAGTGAAGATGATGCAGAATGGGAACGATTTTTAGCTGCAAGAATCAGGGGTATACACCCAGAAATGATGGTGAACGGAGACTTGAAGCAACACGACATGGATATTTTTGAAGCAGGATGACCCTCCGGGACTCAAACTTGGGAAAAATCCGGGAACTCCCCGAACTCAATGGAGGTTTCATAGGAAGATCATCAATGGGGGATTGTCCAGGCCATGTTTGATTCCCAGAGGGTACTTATAATACTTGAATGAACTCAAATCCAATACGGGAACCAGTATAAATCCACCAACCAGGAGACACTCACAGGAAACAGGTTAGAGTGACAGGGTTTATTGTGTTGTGACATTTCAGGGGCCTCACAAGGACCTGTTCGGGGATGCTTTGTGCAACCATTTTATGGTGATGACTTGGGGATGGTTTATGACATTGGGTTTACCCGAAGTACGATTAAAGGCTTGTGTCTTGCTATGCTTTGGTTTAGGATGTTTGAAAATCATTGCTCAAACATTCCGACCCTGTGAAGGAATCATCAAGTTACCACCCAAAATGGCCGCGATTTTAACTCCAATTCGAGGTGGACATAGACATAGACAGCATAGACGACTCAGCTGAGGCCGGCCTATCCGCACCCAGCGTGCTACTGGCACGTGTTGTCTTGGATGACTATGGTGGCAGTCAAAAAAGGTGGGTTAAACAATGAATGATGGATATGCTATGAGTCCAACAAATGGGATATGCCACCGAATCCACTGCTGAATCATCATATTCGGTATCCCGCATTTTCCAACACACCCAGACATCATCATGTGGACGTGGTGATGATGTTGCTGTTGATGATGATGATGATGATGTTGTCCCGATGATGACGACGACCATAATGACGAGGATATCCCCGAGCCGCTGTGAGCCAAACCATCAGCAAATCATCTTGTTGGGTCTTATATCGCCTCAATTTGGCATCCATTTTTGCTAAGTCCCCATTTTGGATGGCTTACCCTCTGGTAAACGTTTACATAACTATGGAAAATCCACCCATTTTCAATGGAAAATCATCATTTTCAATGGGTAAATCCACTATAAATCACCATTTTCAATAGCTATATTGACATTACCAGAAGCTAATTCAATTTTCATTTTTGCATGTCAAAAACTACCACATATGATCGGTGAAATCCAAGCATTTTTTGGTGCCAGGATCCCAACTTATTGTTTTTCTAAAATTAGAAATGGAGGTTTCGTAAAATGGGGGTAGCCCTAGTTTTCATTCCAGGTTATATAATTCATAGGATTTTCCATTGTAAACCACCCATTTTTTTGGGTACCACCATGACTATGGAACCTCCCACATGCTATTCTCGCACCAGGCCGCATCCACAGTCTGGGCCCGGAGAAACCCCTTGTGGCTGAGGTTGATGATAAAACATGTTTAAATGTGGAACCAGCAAACATATAGGATTTTGGTAGCGAAAAATGCTGGTTTTAGCAACTCAAATGGTGGTTTCAATGTGAATTTAGCAACCATTGCTTGGGGTTTTCAGCAAGAAACTGTGCTTCAAGCAGCAAAACATGGCATTTTAACAAAGACAATGAGGATTGACACATGAAACATGGGGATATAACTATAGTATACGTAGGCAAAAAAGATGGTTAAAGGATGGGATGGTGACTTTGAAAACACGGGGATATAATCCTAAAATGACGGGGAACTGATGGTGATGACAGGTGAAAACCATTTCAGAATTGCCAAGATTTTCAGCTACAGCTGGAAATATGAACCCAACATTTTCACAACATGGACATCGAGGCTCACATAGGATTCCAGGCTCAGCAAGGACATGGAAAAAACTCAATGACCTGACCTGAGCCATTTTTGCTCTGACCTTTTCACCTGGCCGTGGTGTTTTTAAAAAAATCCAGTGAAAAGGCCATTGATGTAGCAGAAACCCATGATTTTTACCCATTGCATTCTGGGAAAATTGACCAGCAAAAGATGATCTTTTGCCGGCGATTTACCCTAAAGCTTGGGCCTCATTCCAATCACTGATAATCGTTTCTGGCAATGGAGTATCCTCGGCCACTTATCTTCATGTGTTAGGTTTTTTTTTGCCATCTACGCGGAATGAGACATTGTTGGAGTGCAATCACAATCCTTGTGGCTTCAAACGCTATTTTTTGTTTCTTTTTGGTTGTTTTGGACATCAGCCACGCTAAAGCACCCATTTCCTGGGTTTAACCACCAGCTCGGTTTGCGTGAAAAATGTTGGGAAAATCCATGCCGTTGACCTTAACAACACAAACCATTTTACCACCTCCATTTACCCGCAGTTTCATGGGTTAAATCCACCTCTTATCAGATTGTTTATTGGTTCTACGTACAACATTTCATGCTACATGTATCTCATTGTTATACATCACAATATATATATATACACATGTTTTCTTTCAAGTTATATATAATATTATATATATACACATCCATATGTATGTATGTATATATATATATAAATAATAATAATAATGATAATAATAATAATGATAATAATGATAACAACAACAATAAAAATGAATATTAATGCTAATAATAATAAACAAATATAATATATCCTCTTAGATATCTCCAATCATCGTCATTCCATATCCCCAGGTTGTCCCGGGCGCCGGCTCCGGGCCCAGCGGGTCCACCGGGTCCAGCGGGTCCACCGGGTCCAGCACCCATGGCCTATCCCCCTTGGCGCGCGCCAGGCGTGGAAAGTGCTTGGAGAACCATTGATATATGGTATTTAAAGCCCTGGAATAATCTATGGTTAATCTATGGTTAATAATGGTTAATCATTGGAATGACAATATATACTGGTTGGTGGTTTGGAACATGAATTTTATTTTCCATAGTATATGGGATAATCTATCCCATTGACTAATATTTTTCAAGATGGTTAAAACCACCAACTAGATATACATATATACACACATATAAATAAACATATAAGGAAAATATGGTTATAAGATGTTATTGATGGTGGTTTTTCTATATGGTTATAATATGGTTATTTAACATAGCCATGGAACATGGCCCATTTGTGAATGTTTTTTGATGATATACCTATTAAAAATGGTGATTCTCCAGTTCGCTACGTTAAATAACCAGAGGGAATATATAATATGGTGATAACATATTATTGATGGTGATTATAATAGCTGTAACATGGTGGTTTGAAAAAAGTATTGGACATTTATTAAGATGGCGGTTATAATAACCATATGGTTATGATATATTATACAATCAATAACCATATTATAACCACCACCAGCAATTACATATGTAATATGGTTATAA
>CAMXCT020004828.1:0-28485 GCA_947184155.2 Cladocopium goreaui | reverse complement strand
AGTGCTGTGGACATGTTCTCAAAGTACATGATTGTGTTCAAGAAGTGAGACGCACCTTTTTTCCAAATCTCTGTCGGCACTCTGCGCTAGATCTGATCATTTCTATGTCAAGTCTATTTGCCATTTCAGCATAATTGGTCTAAACCTGTCAATGGCTCAATGGCGTTTGGCCATATGTAACAAAGTCGAAGTTTGTTCGAAACTACTTAGACACTTCGAAGTCAGTAAGCCAGCGAAGTATGAAAACTGCTCAGTACATTGCGCTTGTTTTCTCGGCAATGAACACGATCACAAAAAATCCAGCTTCATCAAGCTGCTGCTCAACAAAATGTGAGATACTCTGTTGTTGCTTCAGAGATCACTTCTTGGGTGTTTTACCCTTGGACGAAGTTCCCTTCTTCTTGCGTACACTCTTTCCTGCTGGCTTCTTCTCAGGAGTCTTCTCACGAGTCTGCTCAGGAGTCTTCTGGCTCGATGATGCGGCAGCATCAGCCAGATGCTCCTCGAATCCACCCACATAGTTCTTCAGCCTCGTCTTATCCATGAGGCCACCCAGAAGAGTTTGCAGCATGGCTCCATCCAAAGACCCAGGTCCATACCCTGGACCATAAGCCACCTTCATTTTGCGCCCAAAGAACTCTCCTGTCTCCTTGCTCAGGTCAGGTGTAACTTCTTCGGCAGGCTTCATCTCCTTGAAGTCGTCAGGTGTAGCTTGTTGGGTGAGCCCACCTTCTTTCTCCTCAGTCTCTGCGAAGTCATCCAGGCAAAGGGTCTTCTCTGAGTCCGTGTCACCTTTCTCAGCTTCTTGTGAATCTGGAACTTCTTGGGAGTCAGATGGGTTCCAACCGTCGCAGGTGGACTTGAAACGCATCAAGGAACTTTGGGACGCCATGGGTGGAAGGTCACGAACGGAGTACGCCCCTTTGTGTTTCGATAAAACAGCTATGTGCGACCAGTCTGTAAAAAGTGAGGCTTGCCATGTACAATCAAACTCTCAAAGTATTTGAACTCTCTCACAGTCTCTCTTGCAAGTGTACCAAAAAGCACCTCATCTTGGAATTCGACCAGCATGAACATTGTAGCATTTTTCAACGTTTGCGATTTTTCCTATAATATAGCACATCAAAAACAGAGACAAGACGTGAGTGACCAAGCATGACTTTTGAGACCGTGAGTGTTGCATCATGACATGACGCATATGCGTTTTGGCAAGAACACAGAGGAAAAAAGGAATGTTTGTTTGGCGGCCCTGATGGCTTGAGAGGTTACTATATAAGTGTTTGCTATGAAAGTTTTCTGTCACAGTTAACTCTGAGAGTTCACTACGAGAGTTTGCTACTCAAAGTTTACTATTAGTGTTTTATACGAGAATATATCCTGTGAGAGTTTACTCTAGAGTTTACCATGAGAGTTTACCATGAGAGTTCACCAGGGGAATTTACTATGTGGTAGTTTTACTATGAGAGTGCTTGCACCATGAACAACTGTGAGAGTTTACCATGAGAGTTTATTGTCTGTTGTTTTTACATGTCGTTGTTTTTGGTGAAGTGTCGACACAGGTGAAATGGTAGCTGATGTTTTCAGAGCATCAGTTTTGCAACATTACCTTTTAAACAGAGACTTATTTGATCATTACTCCTTCGGCTTATGTCGAGAAGAATAAATGAAATGCGATCCAATGTCACTTACGTTTCAAAACATTCTTTAAACATCTTTAAACTTGAAAGCCGTCTCTCTCAGTCTCTCTCACAGTTTCTACCTCTCAGCTTGACACATCTGACATGGTGATTCAAAGCGTATCTCTGTTTGTTTCATATTGCCATGTCTTGCAACTGTCATGGAAAGAAAACTTATTCCTGTTTTAATGACATCTATGTGAACATTCATGTCAATTGATAGCTCCAACTTTTTTCTCGCTCATGCTCGTACTGCACGTTGAAACCCTGTGGTAGTGAAACTACCTTCTGCGACGACGCTTGCGTCCTGCAGAAGTTGTCCAGTCGCTCGAGCTCGAAGTGGATCTTGTCCTTCTTCTCTCATGGCCTCTTCTTCTTTTGGGACGCCTTTGAGATGACTTGTCTTTCCTTCTGCCCTTGTCCTTTCTCTTCCTCGATCTTGTTCTGCTTTTCTCTCGAGAACTGCTGCTTGTGGAGCCAGAGGGCTTCTTGGATCCTTTTTTCTTCTTCTCTTCCTTGTCTACTCTTTTGAAAGCCATGAGCAACTCCTTGCCCAGTGTCAAGTCCTGATATGGATCTTCTGATGCATCGGCAGGGCTAGTAGTACTGTTAGATTTTGTTTCCTTCGCCTCTTCTAGTCCAAAAAAATCAGGCTCTTCAGGTGGTTCGATCTTCACCGGTCTACGAGGTTGGGGAAGCTTCTTCTTGGGCCTTGCTATGCGTCCCCGGCTGGGCTGCTTTTTTTTCTTCTCAGTGGGAGAGGTGGGAGGCTCTGTCTCCGAGCTGCTATCAGGTTTCTTTTGATCCTGCGCACGGTACCACTGGTTTTCCTCAAAGGCTTGCTCGTTTTCATCGACACTTGGAACTCGACTCGTTGGCTTCGGCTTTGGAGAAACTACGCTTTTCGCCTTGCAAGTGGCGCCTGGTGGATTCCTCCAGGGCGGCATGGTACCATGGTACACTTGGTGGGATCCAAAATGGCCAGGGACATGTTGTCCAAATGCCATCATAGGTTCAAAGGCTGCCCCATGATGCATTGGCTGGGCAGAATGCACAGGTGCGCAACCGTGCCCACCAGACTGAAAAGGTCCACCAAACAGACTGGGGCCAGGCTGCTGGAATCCATGCTGGCAGGGTTGGCTAGGTTGCAGCGTTTGCCATGTTTGCTTGAAAGCATGGCTTTGCCCCAACCCTTGCTGGAAGGCTCTGGGGAGCACAAACGGTATCTGTTCTTGGCGTTGATGGGGAACTCCTTCATGAGCGACTTCTTGTGTGACAGGTACAGTTTGATTCCCCCTGTCTTGTGTTCCAGGTCCGCTTTGACTGGTAGTCTTTGGAAATTGCGGGTACTGTTTTCCTTCATGCCTGCTTCTGGCGTGCATGGCAGACACTGGGTAAGTGCTGACACCCTCCAGAATGCGATCATGTAGGAGACTAATAGCTTCTTCCACTTGCTCCTTCTCTTCATAAGTGACAAAGGCGATCGTGTGCTGCTTCCCATCGATCACATTTCCCTTTCTAGGGATATGGATGTGCTGGACCCCTGGCCAACCTTGTACTTGTCCAGCACTTGTTGAATCTGGTTCTGCGTGGTGTTCCAAAGAATGTTGCCCAGGAACAAACGAGGAGGATGCTCCATGCAACTGGCAACTCTTTGCTGCTAAAATAAAAACTTTGTTTTGTACTACATGGCAAATATTGATTATGGGTGTGTCACATCTAAAAGAAGTCAATATATGTTTGCTTCTCACCTATATGCTCTGTTGATGCTGAATAAGATGGTGGAAAATGAACCATGTTTGGAGGGAATCGTGTGTCTGTTTTGTTGCCATAGTTTGCCATGTACATGAAACCGCATTTTGCTGTCGCTAAAAAACTGAGTTTTTTGTTGCCTCTTTGAACACTGCAGCGATTCAGGAACATTTCCAACAAAATTGAAATCGTATATTGCAAAACATCCGCATCTCTCAAAGTTGCTAAACTCGTCACACTCTCACTCTCATGGTTCATCCTCAAGGTTGTAAACTATATGTCATGTACAATTTCCGTTTGGTCTGAAAGATATAGATATATCTATTTGCATCACAGGTTACTTTTGCACTTGGTATGCCTATGCATTGGATGCCACTGCGTGTATTCGTGAAAGGTTCTAAAAGTGATCGTAAAAAAGCACCTTTTTGTGGGGATCTGCACCGCAAGTCAAAACCCCAATTGATTTGTCAATATATGCCAAGGGTGGGTTCAAAGAGCTCCCTTTTAGAGGCTCACACCCAAAGCACACTGTATGTACCATTGGTCCGGTCTACCATCTGTATCTACCCTCATGGAGCATGAGGTTTAGTCGATGTCCTGTGGGCCCGTCGATGAAGTCTTCTCCTGTGAAACATCTGGAGGCTGAACGTTGATATCCTCTGCCGGTGTGATCTCCTTCTCCTTCTTCTTTGCCTTCGACTTTGCCTGAACCTTTGTCTTCGGATTCGGGCTTGCCTGTGCCTTTGCCTTTGCCTTGGCCTCTGAAGTCGCTGGTTGCTTTGGATGCTTTCGATCAAACTCTTCTCTTGCCTTCCTTGCAGCTGCTCTTGCCAACTCCTTGCTTTTGTCCTCATCTTCATTCTTGGCGAATTCTTGCTTGAAGGTGTTGTGCCAGGCATCCGAATCTGCTCTTCTCCTCAAAATCGCACGATCTGCTGGCTTGCTAGGGTCCAGCTGGTCGGAAGGTGGGCCCATCTTCTTTTTGCCTTTCTTCTCGCTATCTTTTTGTTTTTTCTGCATCTTCGTGGAAGCAGCCGGCCTCTTCGCATTCTGAGGTGGGCATTCATCCTCCTTGTCCTCACCCTGGGTGTGGTCAAGGGTCTTCTGCTTCTTGCACTTCTTCTCCTCCTTTCCTGGCTTGGATGCTGCTTGCCTTTTCATCTTTTTTGCTGAATTTAGCCTCTGCTGCTGAGACTTTCCACCCTTGGTAAGAGGTGGCACCTCTGCTGCCTTTTTCAAAAGATCATTATCTCCAGGTAATTTCTCCAAGCTGCAGACAAAGGGGTCTCCAGGACTGGGCGTGTCCTCTTTCTTCTTCTGGGTCAACTTCTTCGTTGGAGTTGTTGCGTCACTCGGCTTCTTGCTCAAGATCCTGTCAAAAACACTTTCAGGCTTCTCTCCAAAGATTCTCAACTTCACATTCTCTCCGATCTCCACCTCACTGTTCCTATTTGGCCCTGACGCCAAAGCATTGTCACCTGAGGCGCCCAAATCATCCCTTGAGCTCCCTGCCCTCGAAAAACTCGGTCTACCTTGCCCTTGGTCACCTCCACGGGCATCGCCATCGTAGGGGACCATGTCCGTACAGGATTCTTGCGGGCCAAAGTCGATTTTCACCAGCAACTTTTCCAACGTTTCTTGCATCGCTGGACTGCATTTTCGGTACGTCGTATCCTTTTCTGAACCACTTGGCACATCTGGCGCAAATGGCTTAAAGCCATGCGGATGGTGTCGTCCACGTAGTCCACGGCATCTTGAGTGGACTTGCGACCTCCAAGTATGTCATGCTGATGATGAAGCTTCTCAAGGGCTAACTTGTGCTTTTTGCCACTGATGATGGTGTTCTTTGAGATTTTGATGTAATCCGTCAAGAGCTCCTGGTGTTTGCAGAGCCACTCAATGGGAACAGCACTTTTCCAAGAAACACCAGACGGCGGCTGGATGTACTTTGCGAGGTTGATCCCTTTCTCTCGTTGCAGCAGATTTTCTACTGGCTGCATCAGGTCTGCTACCCCCACCAAGGGATCTGCGACTAAACGTTTCGGAGTCTGCGACAGCATCTTGTCTATACACCATAGCTTGGACCAATGGTCTGTGAAAAAGATGTATATCTTTCAAATGTCGTTCAGCAAATAGCTCTGTTTGATCACACCTATATCGATGTTTGATCACACCTATATACAAAATGATCCCTCACCAGAAACTCGTTTCAAAGCGACTCTCAAAGTGCAAAAGCAAATTAACTCTCACAGTACAAACTCTCAGAGTACGCAAGCAACTGACACAAGTTTCTTTCTCCAAAAACACCGTTGGTGTGATTCCATTTAGAAGAACATTATTTCAAAAATACATGTAAAAGTATCGTTTCATGTGTACTTGAATTCCTTGTTGGTTTCACAACTGGATGGTATCATTTCCTGAAAACCCTGAAGCTTGGCATCATCTCCGGTTTCATTTTCACCATGGCATCGCATCACACGTCTTTCCATTTGGACATGGTCACGACTCTAGAGTTTTCCAAAGCTATGACTATATGAAGTCAAAACGGCCATGTTCTTGTTGCTGGCCACCTCATTTTTTAGAGTCCTCGGCATACTCTTTCATAATATTGTCTTCACTGCCTTGGGGTAGTCGTTCAAGAAGACATCGAAAGTGTCAACTGGCACGCCAAAAGATTCATTCCACTGCACGTAGTCGTGGTACTCCACAGTAGCTTCCCACAAGCTTCTTGGGTATGGGACGCCTGCGCTGTCCACACTGTACTGCACAGTATTCTCATCCATGTTGTCATTCTTCTTGTTGACCTTCTTCGTATGGTCCTGCTTTCGGCCCTTGGACTCTCCTTTGGCGGTTCCAGGAGGCCATGGCATCAAGGGATGCTTCAAAGCAGTAGGGCCCTTGGGGTTGTCCTCATACACAGCCTTGAAGCTTTTTGGTTTCTTCTTCACAAACTTCATGTCATCTTTCACCCACACCATTGCGGGAAGCGAGGTGGGAGGCAAACAAATCTACCCTCTGTCTATGTGGGTATATTGAAAATGGAAAATGCTTCCGGTAAAAATGCTAAGTCATGCAGTGCATTTATAGAACAATTTTCATGAACTCTCAACAGCTCTTGACAGTGGAAAAATGACAATATTTGCATTTTTGATGACAACACGTTCATGTAATCTCTTTGCTACACTGAAACTGTCCACAGCATGATTCATCACAAAACATTTTCCCATAACCCTTATAATGACAAACTCAAAACAGATGTAGATGTAATGACTCTCCAGATCACTCAAAGTCTCTCATGGTAACTTGTAAATTCACATCGCGCTCATAGTTGGGTCTCTCATGTGGTGCACGTAGTCTCACAAGATCGCCTTCACTGTCATGAACATGTGTGAAAACAAGGAGACATCTGGGGTATGCAAAGAGGTTGGACTCTCATGGTCACTCCAGGTCTCTCACGTGGTAACTTGTACACTGACAATGCGCCCATAAGGTTCATTGAGGGTTTGTCATATGGTGCACTGATTCTTACAAGATCCCATCTCTATTATCTGAGATGAAATTTTGTTGAAATTATATATAGTTTAATCTCCAACTTATTTATTTTCAGATTTAACCGCGCCGTGAACATGACGAAACTGCATGCAAGTGTTTTGCTAAAAGTCTCCAAGTCACGCCCATATGGAATATAATGTTCATCTGGTGAATTTATATCGAGGCAGGCATATTTTTCAGAACATGTACACTTACAGCGGTTTTCGTTTTAAGGGAAAAATGAAATAGATTGCTTGGGTGCTGTTTCATGTTTTGAGAGAAATACCTGAAAATTTTACTGGTGAGATATACTGAGGGAATACTGGGAAACATATTATGCGAGGCAAGCCTTTTCAAACAATACTGTGAAAAGGAATTTTGCAGAGTGAAGGAATATTTGCAGAGTTGCAGAGGTATACTGTGAGGGAGTACTTCCAGAGAGATACTGCGAGGTAAATACTTTGAGAGATACTGTGAGGTTATACTTCCAGAGAGATACTGTGAGGGAATACTTCCAGATAGATACTGCGAAATAAAATATACTTTCAGAGATACTGTGAGGGAATACTTCCAGAGAGATACTGTGAGGGAATACTTCCAGATAGATACTGCGAGGTAAAATATACTTTCAGAGATACTGTGAGGGAATACTTCCAGAGAGATACTTCGAAATAAAATATACTTTCAGAGATACTGTGAGGGAATACTTCCAGAGAGATACTGTGAGGGAATACTTCCAGATAGAATTTAATATTTTTATTTATTTTTTTATTTAACTTGCGAGGTAAAATATACTTTCAGAGATACTGTGAGGGAATACTTCCAGAGAGATACTGCGAGGTAAAATATACTTTCAGAGATACTGTGAGGGAATACTTCCAGAGAGATACTGTGAGGGAATACCTGGAGATACCTGTGAGTTTCACTGTGAGGGAAAAGTTTCAGAGATACTTGTGTGAAGGAGTTTTCCCAGAGATTCTGTATAACGGAATATCTTTAAAAAAATATTGTGGGGGAATACCTTCCAAGACCTTCCTTGTGCAGTGCAGGGTTACTGTGACAGTAACCTCTTGCGAAGGTGAAACCTTCGATTGTGGCAGAATGAATCCACCCAAAGATATGCCACAGCAAAAGTTCAAATGCCATGTATGCAAGCACACAGATCGAACAAGTTCACATATACAACATAACCATGTGTGTTTCATTGTTTTGAAAGTTTTTAGTCTGAGAAAAACTGACAAAAATGATTCCAAAGTAAAAACTTCGAATAAACTACGTATAAACTTCGAAGTTAAACTTCGAACGAATCACGAGCAAACTTCGAAGGTAACGGTTGAATTTTGGCACGGTCAAAACCATGAAAGATCAACAAAATAGACAAAATTTAGCTTAATCTATTTTCAAGATTTTTCTCTATATAGATTAAAAAAACTCTCTATATAGACAAAAAACACAGATTTATCTATAATAGTTAAAAAAATAATCTATTTGCAAGAAAAAATAAGATAATAGATAAAATCGAAATTGTCTAATAGATAGAAATCTATAGATTTTTACGATCTATCTATTTTGTAGTTTTTTGTCTAATTCGGTCTATTGGGCAGCGTCATGGTCAACGATTGTCGACGTCATCGTCTGCGCCATAATCACAACACCAATGGTCATCATCCACATCATTTTCCTTGACATCATTATAATCTCCTCCTTCTACTTTTCACAATCAGCGCCATCGACAGTCTCAGTGCTTGCGCATGTCATCATCCCTACTTCTGGTCCTTTGAGGCGCAAACCCTGTGAGAACCTTTGTTTTTCCCGAATGCGTAGCAAGGGTTTCCGTTTCACTCTGGGGGTCTGGGGGTTGAGGGTGTGTTCGCTCGACGTTGCGTTCGCGAGCGCAACCGTTCGCGCGATCCCCGTATGGCCGTGCCTATGGGAAGTTTTGCAGAGGTGGTCCTTTTTGGAGGTTTCAGACGTCTGGTTGCTTCGTTTCGCGTGGCAGGCGTGGCACTTCGTGACATTCAGACGTGTTCTGCAACGTGTCGAAAGTCGTTTTGCGTGGCAGGCGCAATACTTTTGCGACGTTTTCAGAAGATGTGTTGCAGTTTTCGTGGCAGGCGCAGCACTTTGGGCGTGTCCATCGTCATTTTTCGTGGCAGGCGCAGCACTTTAGACGTGTCGCGTTGCGTGTTTTTTGCAAATCGCATTGGCAGGGCTGTGTCAAGTGGCGACAAGGTGCAAATTCCGTGGCAGGCGTGGCATTTGTGCGATGTGCTGAAAATTGACGGAAGCCTCGCACGAAACATCGATTTTGATGTTGCCAATTTTCGGGTTCTAAGGAAAACTCGTAGGAAAACGTCGATTTTGAAGCTACAAAGTGTGAAATTTGGAGGAAGTCTCGCACGAAATGCTCGTTTTGGTGCTCCCACCTGTCTCGTCTCGCGTCTCTGGTTTTCCCGGGGCCTCGCCGTGTCTATGGGGGAAGCTGCAAAACTTGTCCTTTTGTCATGTTGCCAACTGTGAAAATTGGAGGACGTCTCGTACGAAATGCTGGTTTTTCTGCATCCGCGTGTCTCGTCTCGAGTCTCTGGTTTTCCTTGGTTTCGCCGTGTCTATGGGGGAAGCCGCAAAACCTCTCCTTTTCGAATGTTTCCACGCAGGTTGTCATGTCGTTTTGCGTGGCAGGCGTGGCACTTTGTGACATTCCAACCTGTTTGATAATGTGTCGAAAATGTCAAAATTGGAGGAAGTCTCGTATGAAATGCTGGTTTTTCTGCATCCACGCGTCTTGTCTCGAGTCGCTGGTTTTCCTGTGGCGTCGCCGTGTCTATGGGGAAAGCTGAAAACATCTCCTATTCGAATGTGTCCAAGCAGGTTGTCATGTCGTTTTGCGTGGCAGGCGTGGCACTTTGTGACATTCCAACCTGTTTGATAACGTGTGGAAAATATCAAAATTGAAGGAAGTCTCGCACGAAATGCTCGTTTTTTTGCACCCACGTGTCTCGTCTCGAGTCTCTGGTTTTCCTGTGGCGTCGCCGTGTCTATGGGTGAAGTTCCGCACTCCTCACTCTACACTTTACACTCCACACTCCACACTCTACACTTTACACTCCACACTCCACACTTTACACTGCACACTCCTTACTTTACACTCCCCACTTCACATTCCACACTTTCCACTCCACACTCCACAATTTACACTCCACACTTTACACTCCTCACTCCACACTTTACAATCGTCACTTTACACTCTACACTCCACACTCTACACTTTACACTCCACACTTTACACTCTACACTCCACACTCTACACTTTACACTCTACACTCCACACTTTACATTTTACACTCCACACTCCATTCTACACACCACACTCTACACTTTCCACTCCACATTTCGCACTCCACACTTTACACTCCTCACTCCACACTCCACACTTTACACTCCAAACTCCACACTCTACACTCCACACTCCCCACTTTACACTCCACACTCCACACTCTACACTTTCCACTCCACACTCCGCACACCACACTCCACACGTTACTGTACACTTCACACTCCACACTTTATACTTTACACTACTCACTCCACACTCCACACTTTACACTCCTCACTTTACACTCCACACTCCACACTCCACACTCTACACACCACACTCTACACTTTCCACTTTAGACTCCACACTCTACACTTTACGCTCCACACTCCACACTTCACACTTTACACTCCACACTTTACACTCCTCACTCCACACTTTACACTCCACACTCCACACTTACACTCCTCACTCCACACTTTACACTCCACACTTTACACTCCACACTTCACACTCCACACTTTCCACTCCACACTCCACACTTTACACTCCACACTCCACACTTTACACTCCTCACTCCACACTTTACACTCCACACTTTACACTCCACACTCTACACTTTACACTCCACACTTTACACCCCACACTCCACACTCTACACTTTACACTCCATACTCCACACTCTACACTTTATTTTCACTCCGCATTCTACACTTTACACACTCTACACTCCCCACTCCACACTTTACACTCCACACTCCTTACTTCACACTCCACACTCCACACTCTACACTTTCCTCTCCACACTGCAGACTGCTAACAAGGGAAACATGTACAAGACTGTTCACATAAACTATTGCAGAAAGGTATTGTGCGTGACTGCATAACCATGTGTTTTGACATCTGTACCATTAACATACGTGTGAGCATTCGGGTTCGTGGGCTTTATCTTGTTTCATGGCCTCTCTCTCTCTCTCCAGCCCCCGCCTCCCATTTCTTTTGCATTCAATTACAAAGACAGGTCGATCTCCTTTGCCTGTTGCTTTGCTCTCAAATTTTCTCATCTCTCGGATGTGTGGCTTTTCTGCGTTGACAAAATCTCACGTTGATCGGTTTGGATGTAGGCATGGAATCCAGCCTGAGCCAATGTGTTGTGCAGGCGGTCGGCCGTTCTGTGTCAATCTTTGCGCGAAAAGAGTGAGCAAAGTTCTTTGGTTTACATCCGCTGGAATCAGCTTCATGCAGCTCTCACGGAAGCACATCGCAAGCATTCGGTCTTTGCTGACAGCAAGAAGCGCGCATTGCGAGTTGCGAAAGAAGCCCTGCGGGCCGCAGAAGGTTACATCCATTGCCAGGGACAGGCCCGAGATGGAGATGAAGCAACCCAAACCTGTGAAGGTGTACAATACAAAAACAGGTCTTTGTAAATGACAATGTTCCATTTGTTACATGGGTTTCCTTAGTTCCGGTTCTTTGGTGTTGTTGAACGTCTTCATTCTTACAGTTCAAGATGGGCGAATTCTGTTGGCTCGTTCGTTCTTTAGTTGCTTTAGTTTTTACGAAGCAATGACATGTTTTGAGTTTAATTGAGTTTATAACTTTTTGCGCCTGAGTCATCCATGGAGGATGTGGCAGATCTGCAGCTCCAGTGGCAACGCGCTATTCGACTGCAGGACCAGGTAGGCACTGCCCTGCTGGAAGCGTGGGCTTCGACATCTGCTGCCAACGAGATCTTGGAAACCTTTACCAATCAGGGCCTGCTGCAGGAAACAACGGATCACCCCCCTATCTCTAACATGGCCTGGCATGTCCACCGCATGTTTGACTGCCCCTGTTTGACTGTGCGCGTTGCGTCTTTCAAGTCCTGCTGGTAGCCTGCATTCTTGCATCCTCACAAAGGCATGCACTTTCTGTCTTCATATTTTGATAGGTTGCGATACCTTGATGTCCACCGCATCTTGCGAAGCTTTTTTGGAGCGAGTATTAAACAAATGATGGTAGCATATGGTAGCATAATTATATGGTAGCCAAAGACCGCAACGGGTCTGTGAGGCTGTGCTGGGCCATCCGGATAGATAGTGTAGCCCGTTTTGCAGGACATTGCTGCGGCTGCGGCTATCCACCCAGAACCAACCAGGTCGCCATGTCCAGCATTTGAGTCGCTGGTCCAGGTGGCCTATCGACATGGCGTCCAGGCAGATACCATCAGATTCATACAGTGAAATTACTGAGGGAACTGTGTTTGATAGTGAGAGGACCTGGTGTGAACTTGTTTTGGTTTTTCTTTGGCACCGCACGCCCCGCACTTGTTGATTTCGGAGCAAAGCTTTTGATCTTGGACCCACTTGCTGAATTCAGTAGATTTGAATCTGCAAGATTGAATGCCGCTGCCAAGATGGATTTTCAAATCGGTTCAGGCAACAGATGCCGTTCTGTCAAACGTCCTTACACAAGTACTGGTGCTGCACGCGATCGGGACTTATCAAAAGAAGGACGGGGCCAGGATGAGTCGGGATGACAAGGCAAGTTGCCAGAAATGTCTCAAGCATTTTTTAGATTTGCTTGCTGCAATCTGCTCCCATTTCTCTCATTCAATTGCGAATTCTGAAAGTTGAGAGGAATTGAAGAGGATGAAATTGGAGGCTGGTTGGTCCGTGTTTGGTTTGTGTCTTTCTCTTGCGCAGTTGAAAGATTCCTGAGTACCGCTTCTGTCTCAGCATTTAGCAAATAAAATGTCAAGAACGAAGCCAGAGTGGCCGAAGTGGCACTGCACAGGTGACACTTTTACGTTTGGCACAGCTGATGTCAGGTCACAGGCGGCACAGCTTCCAGCGCTGGCGTGTCGCAGGCCATGCTGGCCCTGCACGCCGTCGCCTCCAATGCTGCCCTTGGCACTGAGGCCTTGCATGTCACGGCACGGGCCCTTGACGTTGTGGGTCCTGCCCTGTGCCCGGCACCAGAAAACGGTGCTTGTGCCGGGACAATTCTGAAAGCCAACAGCACTGAACCCAGTATCATGCTGACTGCCCTGAAGCCGGGTGACATTCTGCTACAGAAGAATCCGGTCTCCATGGTCAAAGCTTGTCTTTCAAATCCGCCATCCAACCCCATGAGCCACATGGATTTGAAGATGGAACATTCAAAGCTGGTTGCAGAGAAGTCGGAAAGCAGGCATGCTGAGCCCCACACGGGCGAAGCCGGCTCGAGCATTCAATCAAAGCTTCTTGAAAAGTTGGAGCAAATGGAAGAGGAGATCAGGGAGATACATTCGGAGATGAATGAGATGAAGAGCATGAAAAAGGAAAAAGTTTCTTCTGTGGGACCTGCCCTCTTGCAGTCAGAGGCTGCAGAAGCTGCAAACTTTTTGCACAGTCTATGTGAGGGTGACTGCTTGCGAAGTTTTCAACAGAAATTAGAAAAAGGACACCAGGCGAGTTTTCTTCGTGAATTCACTGGGTGGTGGATCAGAAGAGACGCAGAATCAGGATGATCCACGTGGGGCCCAGAAGGTGTTGCAGATGGTGTCTCAATGTGCGTGGTAGGCTTTACTGACCAAAACAGGCAGCAAACAAACTATTATATAATATAAGCCATGCGGCAGCGCGGAGAGCTGCACAGTTTGAAGTGTCGCAGCATTCGAACCCGTCTTGGCAGGTCTCAAAGCTAGGGCAGCATCTCCGCTCCACTTCACAGGATCAATGCCTCCGACAGAATTCTGCGGTCAAGAGCATCGAAAAAAGGCGTGCATGGAACACACCGAGAATGCAAGCGGCGGAGATTTCTCAAACTTTCAAAGCCCGAGCCTTGTTTTGGAATAGAGACACGGACAACGGACCAGTCCATGTCAAAATGGGGCGATTGAAGGTGTGGAATGAAACCTCTCCTTTTCTGAGATTCTTACAACATCTTACAACTATTTCACTGCATCTTTTCCTAAACCCAGTGGGCTGATGATCCTATGGAAATCATAGTACAAAAGCACATGCTCCAAGCAACAGTGCTCCCAGCTGCTCCAAGCAAAGGAGGTGAAGAACCCAAATGCACTGGCACTGGCTTAGAGGCCCCTCAAAGAGCGCCCCTTGAAATCGTAAAAAAAAGTGTGCCTAACAAACGCGCGGTCCCAATTTTTCACATTTGGTTGAATAAGAATGTTTTCAAGAGAGTCCCGGAAAAGTGTCTTGCCAGCGTGTGCTCTGCAGTGCCGCAGAAGCGTGTTTCAGAAAAGTGCCTTGCAAGAATTTTCCAACGAGTTTCTTTACACGCCCCTATTTTATCCAGATCCGTGGTCCCAATCTCGATCGTAAAGCTGTACAACTGGATAACTTCATCTAGATTTTAACAAGCCTGGGTCCTAACGCATGAATGCAGATCAGTTTGCCAAACTCTTTGTCCACTGCTCCTGAGCTGCTTGCAGCCATGGTCGCTCCACCACGACCCATCATCTTGATACAGTACCATTCGTTAGTTCCGTCGGTTTCCTCACAGTAACCGAGCTCATTCATTTTCCTTTCTTTCCGCTTTGCTCTTTCCTTTTGTTTTTCCTTTGCCTTTGATCACTCCTTTCCCATCGCCCTTGCCCTTTACACTCTTGTTTGGGCAGTTGGCTGAGATATGACCAAATTTCCGGCACTTGAAACATTTCACTTTTGTCAAATCTGCATTCTCCTACTCCCGCATTTCGTGCATCGCACCCCTGAGTTTCCTACTGCATCCAAATTCCACTCCCGATTACCATCGCTAGCTGTCATGTCATAGTACTCTGCCTACTGGGTCAGGGTGGTAACTTGTGCCGCGGTTGTCTTCTTGTGCCGCAAACGGTGTGCCGTTGGGAAGTCCATGATATACATGTCATTCTTACTGGATGAATCAATTGTTTGTGGCATTGATTTTTCTAACACTTTGCAGGGGCACACATGTTTTTGAGACATATTCTTGTTGAGATAGGAACTCATGGGGATGGCTTCTCAATAGCTTGACTCACGCAGAAGAGAGAACAGTAGAAGAGTAGAGTCGAGAAGAGAATCGAATTGAAGATCTTGAAGAGTAGAAGTGATCAGAGAGGCATAGAGCAGAGAAGGGAAGAGTAGAAAAGATCCCTGCTGCCTTGCCCTGCTGCCTTGCCGTGCAAAATCCCGATCTCGCACAGATCTCGTAAGACCTGGTACGGATCTCGTAAAAATCACGCTGTCAAGCGGTACCTTGAATATCTCAGTGCCATTGTGCTGTGTTGTTCAGTACTGGAATGTTCCTGGTGTGCCACTGGGAAAGCGTTGTTGTGAGTATACTTTTCCCAGGGTAGGAATGAAAGTCCGCCAATGAGAATGACATGTAGAACTCCTGGTCTATTAGAGGTCAAGTTGATGGTGTGCCATGCAGTTTACAACGCTTTGTGTCAGCTTTAAGACAGATAAAAAACGGTACAAAGCGTTGCAGTCTGCATAGGAATTTCATGAGAACAATGTGCACATATATGGATAGGTGTCGGTGTGCCGCGGTGATTTGGCTATGGCACAAGTTCTTTAGGTTGTGGGGTAAGCTGTGTGCCATGCGCTGGGGTAAGATTATAGGTTGTGGCGTAAGTTACCACCCGTACTCGTACCTTCAGATTCATTCCCTGGCTGGTACAGCTGCTTCTTGGGTTGGAATTCTGCAAAAGCCCTTTGTTGTTGTTCCCATCTCAACGCTGCAGCTCGGAAGTTCTGGTATGTTTCCCCACTGGTATGGTGCAGACAAAACGTCCTAACAGTTTCCGGCAGTGATTTCAACAACACTGCAACCATGTCTGCCTCTGCAACTTGCAGCCCAGTGGCATCAATTGAACTTGGAAAAGTTCCCAAAAGCTTGCTGGCGTGCATTCTCGTAGTCAATCTTCCGGATCGTATCCGTCACAACAGTGCTGGGGCTTGTCTCACTGGCATGCAAACTGAAACTCTTGTGGGCTAAGGCGGTGCGAAAACTCAATGCTTCACTCGGGTTCTCACTGTGTATTCCATGGTGAGCTGTCTAATCAATTCAAACCCATTTGAAGTCTGCGCATCCGGGTTTACTCCAACTTCTGAACTTAACAGGTTGACCCCTTCTGGGTATGCATTGATTAAAGTTACCGTCCTGGAGTGTGCGTTGAATGCACTCTTGAGGTTCGCCATGAGCCTTCTGCTCCTCGCCCTTTGTGCATTGCTGAGGCCATTCCAAACTAAAGGATCGGCCAACGGCATGTTTGTTCTATTTCCGCTCCGAATTCCAAAGACGCCTGCATGGCCCGTGCAGTGAGATCGCTGACATATGTCTGCCATCCAAGTATCTCCAGTTCCCTTGGCTACTTGCCAGTTTCGGATTTGTATCTGCTACATTGGCTTCCTACCCCCCCTGTTTGGGGTCTCCTGCCGGTATTTTTTCATCGAGCTGCTTGAGCATAAGCTTTCATGACCATGCACAGCATCAACACCAATGTCCATGACTTCGCACCAGCTTCGGTTCAAGTTCATACAACATGCGAAAAGTGCTTTTATCAGTTTTGATAGCTGCAGAATCAAAATAATGCTTGCGGTCTTAAGCCTCTTGCTCTGCCTGGGCGACACGTACTCCGGCAGCTCTGTGCCGTGCGGCAACTGCACTGATTTAGATTCAGCGGCGCTCTTGCAAAGTCATCGAGCAGCCCTGAGGAAAGAGAATGCTTTGCTGCAGACAGATGGGCAAGAGGTCCACGAGGACATTACGAATGTGGCCCCACATAATTTGGGACGTTATGATTATTTTGAAGCATGTTCGAAATCCACACCTTTGTCCACCTTGGAGCACAACTTTTCAATCAAGGTGAAAATGCCTCATGTGTGCCCGATGTGTGCCCGGATGGCACAAGGTTGCAGAAAGAGACTGCTGCTGGGATCGTAGTCACTGGGTGCTGTTCTATTGCTTCTACATGGTGTGGAGGCTGTGAGGAGCAAGATGGCGCCAAGGAAAGCTGCAAGTCCTGTCAGGGTGGATATGTTCTGGAAGGTGGTCATTGCATCAGGCACGGCCAAGGACAGCTGCAGATTCATGACGTTTGGTTGCTAGGATTTTTTGCAGCAGAGGTGCATAATGGAAAGTCCGTTTTTTCTCCGCGAGTTTTGCCCCTCGTTGCAGGTGCCAGGATGGCCCGGAGGTTGAGAACTGCTTCAAAGCAAACTGTTCACAGGACGGCTCCTGGAACTAGACCGGGTAGATGGTGTAGAAGATTCTCTAGATGATGTAAATGATGTAGATGATGTTTGTGATGTAAAAAGAAGATTGTGTAGGTGATGCAACGCAGATGATGTATTTGTTGAAGATGTAGTGGTTATGTCGATGATGTAGGTGACCAAGATGATGTAGAAGATTTTGTAGATGATGTAGGCACTGTAGCTGATCTAGCTGCTGGATGCATGTCATGATGATGGTGGTGATGATGATGGTGATGATGATGATGATGGTGATGATTATGATGATGAGGAGGAGGAGGAGGAGGATGAGGATGAGTTGAAGTTGATGTTGATGTAGATGTAGGTGTAGACAATGCCAAAAATGCAGAATGCCATGTAGATGATGAAACTAAAGTCTGATGTGCGTGATGTAGATTGATGATGATGATGATGATGATGATGATGAAGTACAAGCAGGTCATGTTAAAACTGAAGTTGGCAGCAACTCTTTGGGAAAAACCCTTCGCAGAAGCTTTCGGGAAAAAAGACCTGCAGTGCTGTCAAAAGAGCGTTCCGCCCAAGAAGTGACAAGTATCCATCGCTCCACTGCGGAGGTAGGTAAAATAATCCTCCATCAAAGGATCGTAGGTAGCCGCCCTGAGAACATCACGTGAAGGCCCAGAAGCATTGCGAACAAACATGTCATAGTACGGTCTACATGACCTGCATCATCTACAGTGGTGTTCACATGTAGGTTGATCAAATTCTATGAGCTCCTACAAAACATCTACTATGTCATGTACGCAAGAGTTGACGTGTAGGCGATAGACTTCCATCCAACTCCTAAGGGATACCTGACCCCCACAAAACAGCTACAATTCTCCCTTGTCCCCAGATAGCCAAGCTACCGGGGTTCGTACTTCATGGGGTTCGTATTTCTCAAGTATGGAAGGAGTTGCATGTCTGCGCTTTGGAGCGGGCATGCTGGTGCCGCTGCAGGGTGCTTCTGTCAGAGTGGCGTGTGCTTTGGAGCGGGCATGCTGGTGCTGCTGCAGGTGCTGTCAGAGTGATGGTGGAGCGGGCATGGTGGTGCCGCTGCAGGGTGCCACTGCAGGGTGCTGCTGTCAGAGGTGTGCGCTTTGGAGCGGGCATGCTGGTGCCGCTGTCAAAGTGCATGGTGTGTGCGCTTTGGTTTAGGGTGCCGCTGCAAGGTGCTGCTTGATGTTGACGCTCAAGGGTGCTGCTGTCAGAATGGTGGTGTATGCTGGTGCGGCTGCAGGGTGCCGCTGCAAGGGTGCTGCTGATCGGATGGTGCGCTCTTGAGCTGGCTTCCTGGCCCGCTGCAGGGTGCCGCTGCATGCTGCTTGAGGGTGCTCTTGTTAGTGGCGTGTGCGCTTTGTAGCTGGCTTGCCGGCGCCGCTGCAGGGCGCTTGAGGGTGCTGCTGTCAGAGTGGCGTGTGTGATTTCGAGGTGGCCTGCTGGTGCCGGTGCAGGGTGCTGCTGTTAGAGAGAACCACCACTATCAAAACCACCACTATGACAACCGCCGCTATCACAACCACCACTATAATGACAACCACCGCCATCACAACCACCACTATAATGACAACCACCGCCATCACAACCACCACTATCACAACCACCACTATCACAACCACCACCATCACAACCACCACTATCACAACCACCACCATCACAACCACCACTATCACAACCACCATTACCACCACCACCAGCACCACCACAGGTGATCTCAGAGTGAGTGAAGATGAGAGTGACAAAATTTGACACAGAGTCGCCACTATCACAGCCACCACCATCACAACCACCATAATCACAACCACCATTTTCACCACCGCCACCACAGATGACCCTAGAGTGAGTGAAGATAAGAGTGATTTCAATTGAGAGTGAGTTGAGATGAGAGTGACACAGTGAGTTGAGATGAGAGTGAGATGATTCAGAATGAGATGATTTCAGAGTGACCTGAGATAGCGGGGAAAAGATCTCAAACTGAGTTGGGATGAGGGTGAGTTGAGATGAGAGTGAGATGATTTCAGAGTGAAGTGATTTCAGAGTGCCCTGAGATAGTGGTGAAAAGATCTCAAACTGAGTTGGGATGAGAGTGAGTTGAGATGAGGGTGGGATGATTTTAGAATTGAGATGAGAGCGAGATGATCTCAGAGTGGGTTCAGATGAGGGTGAGTTGAGATGAGGGTGAGATGATCCCAGAGTGAGTGGATTTGCGAGTGATTTGAGATGAGAGCAAGATGATTTCAGAGTGAGTTCAGATGAGGGTGAGTTGAGATGAGGGTGAGATGATCTCAGAGTGAGTGGATTTGCGAGTGAGTTGTGATGAGAGCGAGGTGATCTCAGGGTGAGTTGAGATGAGAGCGACCTGAGACCAGGGTGAGATGAGAATGAGCTGGGATGAGCTCAACTTACAGTTTGGGGGCTCGTTTTCACATCTTCAAATTTCAGTTTTTCTTGGGGAAAGTCTTTTTGATGAAAGCTTCGTTTTCACATCTTCAACTTGTCAGTTTTTCACGGAAGTTTCGCACGAAAGCTGTGTTTTCACATCTTCCGCTTTCAGTTTTTGAGGGAGGTCTCGCACGGAATAAGTTTTTGAGAGGTAGCGGATGCGTGAAATGCTGTGTTTTGCCGCACAAAACGTGCCTCGGAAGATGGATGGGGAAGGCCTGCCGCGTGATGGTTTCGAAACGGTGCCAGGTGTCCTCGGATCATGCTCGGATAGGCTGCGCACTGTAAATGCCACTTCAGGCGTCGTGTTGCCAACTTTAAGTTATCGTTTTTGAAGGAAGTCTAGCACGAAAGCTTGGCTTCACATCTTCAACTGTCAGTTTTTGAGGAAAGTCTCACACGGAAGCTTCGTTTCCACATCTTCAACTTTTTCATTTTTCGAGGGTAGTATCGCACGAAAGTTTCGTTTCCACATCTTCAACTTTTCATTTTTCGAGGGAAGTATCGCACGAAAGTTTCGTTTTCACATCTTCAATTTTCAGCTTTTGACGGAAGTCTCGCACGAAAGCTTTGTTTTCACAACTTGAAGTTGCAGATCAATTGCAACAAGGTTGCGGCAATTAGTTTTGGCTGAATTTTCCCATCTTTGGTGTTTTCATTTTTCTTCTACATTCGTTTTCGAAAAAAATCTAAATCGTAGTTTTTTTCGGTTTCGGCACCGAGATCCGGTTTTCGAGCAGGTTCTGGCCAGGAGAAATATCTGTCTTGAAATGTAATTCTACTGGCTTTTGCAACCTGGTGCTTGCAAATTGCAGTCGAGTGGCTGCGTCACAGTTGCTCTGCGTAGCTGGTGCGCACATCGTTCTACGGTCTTGTGCACCTTGCTGCTTGAAAATCGTATTGGAGTGGCTGCGTCATTGCTGCCCTATCTTGCTGCTGCGCACGTTAGTTCCATGGTCCTTTGCAACTCGGTGTTTGCAAGTCGCATTGGAGTGGCTGTGTCAACTTTGTTCTGCGTTGCTGTGCCGCACGTAGTTCCATGGTCTTGTGCAACTTGCTGCTTGCAAATCGCACTGGAATTGTTTCGCTAAAGTTGCGCCGATGAGTTCTTCATGATACTTTTTTTGGACGCTTTGTATTTTCCTTTTAGATTTGCATGTAAAAGAGGCTTCATGCAAAATCGTACTTTTTGTGGCTTTGGCACCGGGATCCGGTTTTGGAGCATGTTTTGGGCCAGAGAAGAGCTGAGATGATCTGAGAGTGAGCTGAGATGAGGTGAGGAGAGCTGACAGGAGCAAGAAGAGCAGAGATCATTTGAGAAAATGTGAGAAGAGCTGAGAAGATGTGAGAAGAGGAGAGAAGAGATGAGAAACTCTGAGAAGAGGTGATATAAGCTGAGATGAGGTGGGGTGCGTTGAGACGATCTGACATGAGAAGAGTGGTGAAGAGCTGAGTTGAGACAAACTGCGTAGAATGGAGAAGCTGAGAAGATCTGAAAAGATAATTCAGATGAACTGAGAAGAGATGAGACAAGCTCAGATGACATGAGAACAATTGATAACAATTGTGATCAGCAGGGAAGAATTGAGAAAAGGAGAGAAGACATGAGATGAGGTGCAAGACGCTGAAAAGACACCACGTGAGATGAGATGAGATGAGACGCAGACTGCAGTGACAATGGGATGCAAAGAAGAATATCCAAGATAAACTGCGAAAGAGGTGGCGGCGGAATGAATGTCAAGAGATTGTTGCTGCGAAGCACAGAAGGCTTGCCCGCACCCTATAGGCACAGCGTTTGTTCGGTTGTATAGGTTTTATGCGTTTCAATTTTGGAACTTCCGCCCCCGGCTTGCCGGGGCACTACTTCTAGGTGGGATTATATATCCATTCCTTTAATCATCTCGTCTACATGAAAAATCCTCGGTGCAAGGATGTGTCCCAAGAGCTGCAACATCGGATGCAAAGAGAAAAGGCGGTTCAAAATTACTGCTGGGGATAGTGACTGTACGCGTAGTTCCTGATATTAGCCGTGCTAACAGATATTTTCCTTCTCTTGTTATTTCTGAAAACGCGCAGGACGCTGCGCGAACTGCGTGTTGCAAGTGTGGAGGCAAGACTGGGACAGTTTAAGATTACTTTTCAGATGTGCAAAAAGTGTCTACCGGTTGAGTTTTCGTCGAAGTTGCTTAGGCGGGGAACGCAAAGCCACGGAGTTCAAGTATGTGGTGGAATCTTTGGTCCGCGGCGCGACCAAAGTAAAAGGATATCCATCGCCGCGAACAAAAGGAACTTACACAGTGAGTGAGGCGTGCCAACACAAGTTGGACGAAGTGGGCCTGAATCTCAGTTAACTGTATGTAGTCTGGGTGCTCCAAATGAGATAAAGGCCCTGATGGATTGTCATGCGCTCGGGCGCTAAGGCCTTGCCATTCGAAGCAACGGTGACCTGTACCTGACAGCGGACTATCTGGGGGAAAGGTACACTGAGTCCCATTTTGAATTTCAATGCACAATCACCTCAGAGCAGCCTGGTGGTCTCACTACTACGGCAGTGGCCTCTTTTGTGAGCAACGAAATTGCCTACAAATACCCAGTCTTGGTTCCAAAAGAGGATGATCACACATCCTATGAGCTTGTGTCCAATTTGCCCCATCATTGTGATCTCAAGTGGGTTGCAATCCAGTGCTCTCCACCCAAGCCAATCTCTGACTGGATTTCTTTGGATAAGCACACAGGAGATTTGGACGTGAAGACTGTTCGCCCAGATGATTCAACAACCACATCCAATCACAAGTGCTTCCTGTCAGGAAGGGCATACCGTGAGGGACATCCCTACTCTTCAACTTCCAATGGCACAAATGCAACTCTGCTGCTGCAAAGTGACAGCGATGAAGATGATGGTAGACCGTTTGGCAGGAGCAGGGGCAGATTTCGTGATCGCAACAAACGAGAGCGAAGGGGGGAGGAGCAACCAACAACAGCTGCTCCTACAACTGCCGCCCCAACTCCTGCACCGTCTCCATCCAAATCTGCCCATTCTCCGACACCTGCCCCTGCCCCCCCTTCACATGCCCCTGCACCTTCGCATGCCCCTGCACCTCCGCCTTCACATGTGGATCCTGTACCTGAACCCGAAATGGATCGCCGCACAGCCCGGAGGGAGCGACGCTTCGGGCGCAGAGATGATCGCAGATGGTGGGGATGCTGCGACGACCTCACTGGGGCTGTGCAATTTTTAGCGCCATTCCAGTGGAAGGGTATGCAGTATGGATCAGCCAGTGCAACTGTGGGTCATGTTGCGCCAGCTCTGGCACCCAAGGAAGTCTCTTGACATGCACTGCCCCTGCTAGTTTTTGTGGAATTTCTTTGGCCGGTGTGGAATCGAAATAACACAACAGATCTTTTGCCATCACGCCATCAGCAGTATTTCAGCATGAGGTTCCAATGGAGAATCGCCTGGCGCCCTTCCGCTTTTCTATCGCTTGTCAGCCATCCATTCCTGGAGGATCCTTTGCTCCCGGAGAGGGAAACTTTGGGTTTGATATTTTCACAGGAGATGGTACAATTGACGGAATTCATGCCTTCAACATGGATATCTCCACAGGCGCAGTGGCCATGTGGCCATGTTTTGAATTCCAGGTTTGGTTTCATTTCTGGTATTTTGGATGATTTTGAGATCTTCTGGCATGAGCAGGAGCATGGTCGGGCGTATTGTCACATATTCAATGATTCAATCGTATACACACATCGCACATCTTACATCCTATCATTCATGTTTCATGGTTTTTTCCTTCTTGTTGTTGTTCCATGCAGGCATTGTGCTGCTGGACCTGTCAGAGTCAGAGGAATTCATCAAGACCTTGGACTTCGCTACTTCGCATGAAGTCCGTAGGTCCATTCATTTGCAGTGCACGGCTTTCGGACACTACGAATACTATCCATATGCCATTGGTCATGAAGTGCTGGCCTCAGCGATTTCTTGACGCATAGTGGCCATAGCCGCCTAGCGGCTTGGGTACAGAATTTTCAGTTGGCAAAGCCTGGCATGGCCGTGCAATGCCGTGCACCAACCAAATTGTGTCATCCAATTTGGCTGGCACGAGAAGGTGGCCCGAAATGGCCAGGATTTTTGTCAGGTTTCGCAGGTAGAAACATGACTTGACCGTGTTTGAAGAAAATGTGCGGATTTGGTGAAAGCCTTCTTGGCCACACAGCTTGTTGCGTTTTTCTTATGTTGAGGTGCTTGGCGAAGTGAAGCTATCTATTCTCGATACGACCTGTTGGCAGAAGGAGGATGTGGCGCTTGTGAGCAAAGACCCACAGGCTTGGCGCACATGCAAAGCAAACTTCCGCGTGCTAAAGTGATGTGGGTTTATTCCAAAAGTTGGAGATCTCCATAAAATGACATTCTGAATAGTGAACATTATGATAAAACCATCAGATTTTGACGTGCCAAATTTTCAAGAACAAACCCATACCAGTAGTACCGCACAAGGCGGTGGCGGAAGTTTCAAAAATAGGAAGCCTATAGGAGAGCTTGGTTGTTGTGAATCAGGGATGGCAGAGCGAAGCCACTGATGGACTGAAAGGTGCTTGATCTCTCTCTCTTTCTCTCTTTCTCTCTTTTTCTCTCTGTTTCTCTATCTTTCTCTGATTATCTACCTACCTACCTACTGATCTATCTGTCTATTTATCTATCTGTCTGTCTGTCTGTCTATCTATCTCCCTATCTATCTATCTATCTATCTACCTATCTATCTATATAGCTATCTATCTATCTATCGATCGATCTATCTATCTATCAATCTATCTGTCTGTCTGTCTGTCTGTCTATCTCTCTCTCCATCTATCTATCGATAAAAAAAAAATCTCTCTATCTATCTATCTATCGATCGATCGATCCATCGATCCATCGATCGATCGATCTATCTGTCTGTCTATCTATCTATCTATATCTCTCTCTCTCCTCTCTATCTATCTATCTATCTACCTATCTATCCATCTATCTATCTATCTACCTATCTATCCATCTATCTATCTATCTGTCTAGCCATCTATCTATCTATCTATCTATCTATCTATCTATCTATCTATCTATCTATCTATCTATCTATCTATCTATCTATCTATCTATCTATCTATCTATCATCCTCCTGCCATTTTCCTCTATAAAATGGCGGTACCTAGGTACCGGTTAAGAGCTAAATTTTATTTGGCTATTTTTCTGTGACATAGCCCATAGAGGTTGGGAACCCATTTTATAGAGAGGGTATTTTGTATTCAGTTGTTTTTTTGGGGGGAGGCTCATCTTGTGAGATTTTTTTGTTTTTTCGATTTTATAGAGGGAGAACCTGGCATTATGATGTCCATTTGTATTATATAATATTTGATTATTTCTCGATTTTATAGAGCATCAACTGTGGTCATCAATCTCATCAATCAACACCTCAACGCACGTTCCTGCAACTGCAGTTTTGGAGGCCCATGAGGAAAGGGTCTGAATATGCGCGATGCAAGAATCATTTTCCTCACTAAAATGGTGATACCCACAGGTTGTTTAAAATGACCATTTAATGTAGCATGTAGCTAAGTTTAAGGTCTGTGCACAAAGTGTCCAAACAATAACAAAAAATAAGATTCGGATTTTATGGAAGGCCATCCGCAAGCCATTTGTAACCTAACATGTGACTTATAACCAATTCAGGCGGACTCAGGTACCAGACCTTTATAGAGGGGCTATTTTTGCGGCAATGTTCTGATTTGTGGGCCCACTGATCCTGATTTTATAGAGGGGAGGTTTTTGAGATGAATTTGGTGTTGTAACCGATCGCCGCATCCCGTTAATATTTTTATCAAGGCACAAGGGCAATGGGTCTGAGTGGCTGCCAATGTAGCAGCTCACTAATGTGATTGTTGTTGAGGTTTCAGGCAGCAGTGGATCCACGTCTTAGAGATAGTGAGATAGATATAATCGATAAATAAATATTATAGAGAGAGAGAGATAGACAGATGGATAGATAGAGGAGCCTTCAGACTGGTTTCAGATTCTTTCAAATACCTCTTCGGAGCCCTTCCCACAGAACAGAGTTTCAAAGTTGCTCATTGCTCTTGTTTTTTCAAGGTTGTGCCTTTGGACCCATTGTCTCTAGAACATCAAATAAGTCCAAAAGCTGGGCTCTGCCCAAATGTTTCCCGCTGCCCTGCCCTCTAAACTCCAAAATTGGGTCATTACATACCTGAAACATCTTCAAACCTTTCCATATATTGAGGTGCAGAAGTATTCCAAAATGGGGAATTTCGTGGGCAGGAAGGCGGGTAACATATGGGCAGAATCCAGTTTCTGCAACTTTTTGAGTTTATAGCATATTAACGCCGAATACATTCACTATATATAGGTATCCCCACTGATTTCCGAATTTCCGAATCACCCGTGCAAAGGCAACGTCACCACGCGCAATGTTGAAGCAAAACCTCTCTGTAAAATCGACAAATTAGTCTCTATTTGGGGAAAGGGGCAAAGGATGTTTCACGCAGGCGCTGACCAAATTTTGGAGTTTAGCTGCAACTTTTTGATTTTATAGAGAGAATGGGTCCATACTGAGGCCGAGTACATCCACTAAGTACCCCCACGTTCCAATTTCAAAGCTGTGAAAAGGCAACGTCAACACGCACAGTGTTGAAGCAAAACCTCTCGATAAAATCCAAAAAATACTCTTTATTTGCGGCCTTCAAACCTGAGTTTTCCATTTTGGAGTACTGCTGCGCCTCACAATATATGGAAAGGCCCCAGTATGAACCCATTCTGTCTATAAAATCAAAAAGTTGCAGCTAAACTCCAAACTTTGGTAAGTGCCTGCCTCGAACATCCTTGGCCCCTTTCCATATTGTGAGGCGCAGCAGGACTCCAACATGGACAAGTCAGGTTTGAAGGACCCCCAAGTAGAGACTACTTTGTCGATTTTATAGAGGTTTTGCTTCAACATTGCAAGTGGTGACGTTCCACTGCTTGAAATTGGGAAGCGGGGGTACTTAGTGGATGTACTCGGCTTCAATATGAACCGTTGTCTTTAGAACATCGACAAGTTTCAAAAACTAGGTTCTGCCCATATGCTTCCCCCCTCCATGCCCTCCAAACTTCAAAATTTGGTCATTACATGCCTCAAACATTTTGAGGCCTTTCCATATATTGTGAGGCGCAGCAGTACTCCAAAATGGAAAATTCAGGTTTGAAGGGCCCCCAAATAAAGATTTTTTTTTCGATTGTATCGGGAGGTTTTGTTTCAACAATCCGGGTGCCAAAAAGTGTCCCGAAATGGCGATTGTTTTCCATTTTTTCGGGTATGTGATGTGTTTTTCATTTTTTTGTTCTTATTTCTTTTTGGATTGAACCTGAGTCAGCAAACTATGGAAATTGATGGCATCCCAAGCCACAACCGTCCAAAAGAAGTTTCTCTATAAAACCAAGGACCCAGGTCCAGATTGTATCAACATGCCTTTGAAACAGCCCCACTATAAAATCAGAGACCAGGTACCCAATATTAAGGGCCCACATGTTTCAGTAGTATTTGTGAAACCACCATTTTGGAGATCCTGATTTTATAGTGGACCAGGTGAATGACCTTAAAGGAAAAAAACGTATCCAAATGATTCCAAATGTGACCCTGGTTACAAAACAGGCATTTGTAGCCATGTGGTGCCTTTTGCTTCTTGATTTTATAGAGTTGTATTTCTTGCAATCTGATTGTGTCTTGATTCTAGAGAGATTCTCAGAATGTACCATTGTTATAGTTGGACCCAGGTACCTCGATAGAATGGCGGGAGACCCTTGAAATTCACAAGGGGATCAATTTCAGTCTAAAATTATCTCAGATGTTTCAAGGTCATTTTGATGTAGATGTTTGAAGCGTCAAAAGAAAGGAAGGTTGTTTTCTGTTCAAAAATCGTTCAAGTGAAGAGAAATGTGAAAAAATGGAGTTGCCACAAAGAATGGCAGAGGCGACATTGACTTATTTCTGTCAACTTAAATGTTCTGGTCTGGAAAGAAGGAGGGGTGAGCGTGGGGGGGGAATGGCTGTCTATAAAATCAATGAAAAAGGGGTCCTGGTAGTTTGTCTTGAGATTAGTAGGTCCCTATCATTCCACTATAAAATCATTAAATTCCAAAACCAGGTCAAATTTGGGATCCTCAACAACACCTCCAAAAAAGCACCTTTTGCAAGCCCAAAATCGGGTCCATGAGTTTATAGAGCCAAAAGTTGGCAACTTAACTGAAATTCATACTATGGAAGTTGGTAACTCATGTCCCCAATTTTATAGTAAATCTTCTTATTTTGGGGTTCTAGACCACATAGGGTTTGATTTTATAGAGCATAAACCTACCACTTTTCATATAGAAAGTCGATTCTATAGAGACCACCTAGGTACCCTCTATAAAATGGAAGCTCATGAGTTCCCCATGGAAACTGCAGGGGGATTATCTATCTATCTATCTATCTATCTATGTATCTATCTATCTATCTATCTATCCATCCTATCTATCTATCTATCTATCTATCGATCTATCGATCTA